>OY744605.1:21984254-22207995 GCA_963556255.1 Allolobophora icterica | reverse complement strand
GCAATCCTTTAAGCTAGCCCTGAGGCAGCCATGGGTATGAAGTGTCAGCGACTTCATTTTCTTAGCCTCGTCATATGAGGGCGGGTAGCCAGTCCTCCCTCGCCGTCTCATCTTCCCACCGACAGTGTACGGTCAAAGTACTCATTATAGGTGAGTAGGCTAGGGGTGCAGATGGAGCAGAAATCTCGAACCAAATTTGTGCCCTGACGAGGATTTGAAAACTGAGATTTGCATGTAATCGTGATCTCACAATCTAAAGTAAATACTCAGGGTGGGGCACCAGCTTATTCACGGGCGCTGCGTCAAGTCATAGAGGTTGTCCAGAGATACCAAGTGAAGAATAAATCCCAGCTGCCAGAATACCAGGAAGAGAAGGCGACAGAGGAGCATTTATGCAGTCAGGCTACGCTTGTAGGATGAGAGAGTGGAAGGCACAGGAATGAATGGATTATGATAGGAATTTTTTAAGAGAGGATGATAGTCGTCGTTAAACATGTGTGCACTATGTACCCACAGGGGCATCTATCCCCCCTAAGTCATTGGAGCAACGTCCCTTTTCCCCCTCTTCTTCCCCCTTCTCGTTCCTTCCCCCCCAAAATGGTGTCACAACTGACAGATCTTCCCCCTATTTCTTGGATGGAGCATTTGCTCCAAGGTTTCTATGATGTAGACGCCCCTGTGTACCCAGAATCGGCCTTAGGCAGTATGCGACCGCATAGGGCCGCCAAATTTTGAGGCCGCCAAAAATGATGATGCTTTTTATAATGTTTTTATTTTTATTAATGATAATTTGGCATCCTAGTGAGAATTCAATCGGCAGGTCTCGAATCAATCAATCTGGTTTTCATGGGCAGTTTGATAGTCGTAAGGCATAGAAATAAAACATATTTTAGGCTACCGTTGCCGTTTAGCGATAGTAGCTTCCTCGCTGCCGTTATTGTGCAATTTGCCAATGCTTTTCCGTATAGGCCTAGATAATACAAGAGCATGGTTTATGAATGTACCACGTTAAGCGTCAATCGGCATTGATCGTGGTTCGTGGTGATCAGGCGCCGACAAATTTCAGTTTGCATAGGGCCACCAAAATGCTAAGGCCGACGCTGTATGTACGTGATCAGCTCAAATCTGATGACGTGGAACGGTGGAAGACAAAATATTCACAACTGACTCAGGCGGGAAAAGATTAACGTGCAGGTCACATCTCTGAATATCATACATAGACTCATGATGACTCCTTAGTACATGTCTGATGATGACGACGACAACGATGATAATAATGCTTGTTGATGAGTGAGAAATCTAACCTGATGCAGACTCGATAGATAGTCCTTCTCTGACAGCTGCTAAGAATAGATTCTCTGAACAAATACAATTAACAAATGACTAGCAGAAGATAATTAGCTTTATTAAACAACGCAATCGTTTCTATAGCACTGACTCAATCTCCCGCGTCGAGGCAGCACTGTCCCAGCACAATACTCGGCCGAACAAAGACGTTGAATAACCGGAGGCGCCTTGGCGCTGGGTCCATGAACTAAGAAGAATGGCTCGTCCTGTTAAGCTGACTTCTCATAGGCCCCGCCTAGCAGGTGCCGTCTGCAGAGACCATCGACATTATTGCACAAAATAGGCCTACTATAGCAGAATCCTAGCACGCGGGAAACGCCCGGCTTTTAAGCAAACAGTTGCGTGTTGGTAACTTGCCAAGCGTCTATGGCTGGCCGCCTGGGTGTGATTTGTATACGTCGAAGTAGCGGAAGGAAGACCTTGCGGAGGTGGAGGCGCTAGGAGTTGAACCAGCCCCAGGCAGGCCTAGATTGACCACGGTTCCAGCGGGTCCACAGAACCAGGCCGACTAAGCATTTCACAAATAAGGGGCTTACCATTAGTATGCTACCTTAACATTTTTAACTATCATTTTAGTTTTCAAATGCTACGTCGTTGGCTTCCGCTTGTGCGGGACGCCGTGCCTTACGCTCGGCCTCTCGGGGTGATTTTATTGTCCCCTAGGGCCTAGGCTCGTACTGCTATGGCGCAGCGTAAGGCATTCTCCGGGGTGGGTTCTACAGTCTGGAAGACCTCCCTCTTTCTCTTCGCTCCCTCCCTAGGGACCTCTCGGGTACTTTCTGTGACCTTCTTAAGACCTTTTTTGACTGAGCCTGGGTCGGGAGCGCAACTAGATTTCGTTAAGGGGCGCTATATAAGTTTATTATAGATAGATAGATAGATTAGATAGATAGATAGATAGATAGATAGATAGATAGATAGATAGATAGATAGATAGATAGATAGATAGATAGATAGATAGATAGATAGATAGATAGATAGATAGATAGATAGATAGATAGATAGATAGATAGATAGATAGATAGATAGATAGATAGATAGATAGATAGATAGATAGATGATAGATAGATAGATAGATAGATAGATAGATAGATAGATAGATAGATAGATAGATAGATAGATAGATAGATAGATAGATAGATAGATAGATAGATAGATAGATAGATAGATCGATCGATAGATAGATAGATGATAGATGGATGGATGGATGGATGGATGGATGGATGGATGGATGGATGGATGGATGGATGGATGGATGGATGGATGGATGGATGGATGGATGGATGGATGGATGGATGGATGGATGGATGGATGGATGGATGGATGGATGGATGGATGGATGGATGGATGGATGGATGGATGGATGGATAGATAGATAGATAGATAGATAGATAGATAGATAGATAGATAGATAGATAGATAGATAGATAGATAGATAGATAGATAGATAGATAGATAGATAGATAGATAGATAGATAGATGTAATAAACGAAACCAGTAAATTACTTCAAACTGAAACTATGGATCTTTGCACTGCTAAAGTCATTGACAGAATTTCTGTCATAACAGAGGAACAAAATTGATCAACAACACCAAGAGGCTACCAAATTTTTTTGCGAGGCATTTGAAGAAAAGCGTGCTCGTCGTACAAAGCGCAGAGCAGGTGACAGTAATGAAGCAGCTGGCGAATGGAAGTTTAAGATTCATACATCTTATGTTATTGTTGATGATGTCGTTGCTGATCTCTTACGCATAGTTTAAGCATACGCAGAATTTGGTCAACTTTGTCCTTTTCTATATATGTCGACAAAGTGAGTGAGGCTTCCAAAGAATCTTGAAGTCCTTTGTAGGTTTTTAGTCGAAAGATGTGATAGAACTTTGTGACGAATGGATTCAATTGCGTGCATTTTTGAGCCAATTGAACTGCTAACCAAACCACCGCCTCTCCAAATGTTGCAAATAATGAAGGAATACAATTATTCGCAATCAGGATTTCCGAATGTTTGCATTGCTCTGCGTAGCCTATATAATTCCGTGGATTCTTTGGATTTTGGATGTAGCAAATGTTCAAAAATGAAATGTATATAAATGCATAAAACCAAATATTTTCTTGATCTACGATACATTTAGAATATCAATTTATGAGTTTCCCTGCACGAAGACTTGCGAAAACTTTTTTACAATGTGATTTATACAACATATATGAAAATTTTATCATTAGTGTCACACCTGTTTGGGCAGCTGTGATCTCATGATTTTACAACCAGAAAGTAATTATTATATCATATAACAGCTGAATTCTGACCATATGATATGCTGCTTACTGAATAATCTGTAAAAGACTAAAAGTTTACAGTTACTTTACATATTTAGCGTACTGTAATTCATATATGTATACATATTTAGTTAATTTAGAAGTCTATTATCTCCAGTGAAGACAGGTGAGACTAACTAGCTGTTTACCTGGTATTCCAAATTGTTAACCTGTGAATCTACTATTATTATAACCACTAATTAGCTCAATTTGCATGCTGATTAGTTTACAATTCAGTTTTTTAACGACTGTGACAGTAATGAGAATTGTGACGGCAATGAGACTGTGTGACTGAAATGATAAAAAATGAGACATAAATGAGACACGGTATAGTATTTAATGTGACTGAAATGAGAATGCAGCGTGACATGAATGAGAAATAATAGGTTGATATTTTAAGTGTGACTGTAATGAGACGTGACTGTAATGAGAAAACTGCACTAAGTATGGATGTGCACCAAATGTTATGAGGGTTAACGAAGCGCAAACAGTGTTTTCTTACTCGGACCAAATGCTTCATTCAAAAGTTAGAGCGTTATACACGTGTTGGTTAAACTTTAGAAATAACAGATGAAGACTGTAATGAGACATGAAAAGTCGGATTGATAGTTTTTCACTTAAATTTTTATTATTTATGTCATTAACGGCACATGTTTAGGAAAATTATTGTTTCTGTCTATTTATAGTCCTTGCCCTAAGGGTTGCGAGCCTTTTCCGGTAGGATGCGTCTAAAAGTGGATCGAGATTCGTACGGGAATGCACGCGTGACTGTAATGAGGTGCGACCTCAGGGACAAGATTGTTTGCCGTGCTATGCTTAAAATAAGCCTCCGAATTCGACGATTCGTAAGCAGATGAAAGAGGACACTCATAGCTTTAATAAATTGCATCACTGGTGTAGCTGCTCAAGAGATTACAATTTCTGTAAACCTCCAAAAATGAAAAATACCGTACGGGACGCGGGACTGTAATGAGATTTGATGTGTTTGGAGCGTTAAATGAAACTTAAAACGAACAATCCAATCTGTCAAAGATAGCGGATTTTGTTCTACAGTTTAATACGAACATTTTGATACATTCCGTGCCTCCATACCTATAAAAATATGACTGTTACAGCCGAGGGACACGAAATCCAAAAAATCCACGGAATTACCCATTATATCTTACACCTCCTGTGTCTAACTGCAGCGGTGAAAGATCGTTTAGTTACCTAAAGCGCATAAAAAATGCTTTAAGATCTACGATGGGACGAGATAGACTGACAAATTTAAAACTTATGAACATTGATTGTGAAGTTGTACAACGGCTATATTTTCAGGATGTTGTTGACAGTCTTTCTATTATGAAAGCACGTCGTTAACAGTTTTAAATTCATAAATATCTGTTCTATAATTTAAATTTCGTCAACACGTTTTGGTTGAACATATGTTATAGAGGCCTGTACTATACAAATTTTGGAACCAGGCCTACAAAATGTTAATCCGGCCCTGGCCTTAAGCCTCGATAAAGGAGGAGGGAGACGGTATACTTGTTATGAAACAGCATCGTTAAACCCAATTCGGAGTTAAGTTTCAAGGGGAGAAGCGTTTAGATGCCAAAGGTGCTTAAAATGGACCACTCGAGTCGAGTGACTCGATTTAGGGCTTTGGGTTTATCAGACGCACTACGCATAAACAAATTAAGCTGCATGCCAAACGGCTTTGCGCAATTTTTACGCAGTTGCATTATACAGAGTTCGTACAGTACATTAATATAGGAACGATCAAAGGATTTGATCAAACGTGCTGCAGGTTAACCACGGTTAGCCTACTCTTTCTGATGCATTGGACGGTTTAGAATTTCGTGGTAAACTCTGCTAATGTAGTCTCGGACGAAACCGAGTGTAATGAATGCAAATAAAACATTCGGTCCATGTAGAGTGATTGTAGACCATAAGTTTTCACCCAACACAGATCGCCAGGAGTTTTTTTTAGCAGAAGACATTGTTATATATACAGACTTAAGTTTATCTCATCCGTCTCTGAATCTCCCTCTAACGTTCCTATTCTTCTCTCCACTCTGTCAAGTATACCTGCGAAAGAATGTAATGTATGACCTGGCCATCGCGTAGCACCTGGCCAAAGGGCAGAATGTTTATACATGTAAATTGTCGTTTTTTTTATTAATTATTTTGTTCACATACAGATTTTATTCACTAGTTTTCGTTCGTTCGGATTTATAATGCGACCTAGCAAGCATTTGGTTTGATTTATGTCTTTCGCCATTGTTTCTGAGTGTTTGTTTGGTGTCCGACTGTTGCTATCGAAGTCTCGTGCAGCGCAAGTGGACACTTCCGCTTTGAGGGAAACTTCAATTCTAAGAGTCAGAGCTCATGATTGCCGCTAGCCTCTCTACAGCTCAGACATTCTACGACCAATTGTTCGGCTGCTAAAGAATGTCGTCTTCCACAGACCTGGTGAAGGATGAGGGATATCTGGAGGCAGCTTCCTCTACTATAAACCAGGGACTGCTTGGTGTGGAGCTCGTGTGGAGCTCTTCTTCTCCGAAGTTACGTCGTTCAGGAACTCCGAATATTTTGTTTAATGCCAGCTCTGGATGGGAATTTATCGGTTCGTCTCCGCGTGTGTGCTGGAATTCGCTGGCCGTGACTCTGTTTTCTTCTATTCATCGGCGAACTAACTGTTTACTGATTAATTAACTTTTGTTATTAATGATTTTAACATAATTATGTTTGTGCAGGCGGTTCTTTTGTAAGTTGCATTTTAAAGCTTAATTAAGTGTCTGAATACAAGCTTAGGCTACATACGGATCAAACTGCCAAACACTCCAAATCACGAGGGCACCTCACGCTGGGACGAGTAGGCACTTCCCTGGATATAAAATCCAAATATATAAAATTAAAAATAGTATTTATTTTATATAATTAAAATAGGATATACCAAAATCTACTTTTGTTGCTTACTAACACACACACACACACACACAAACACACACACACAAACACACACACACACACACACACACACACACACACACACACACACACACACACACACACACACACACACACACACACACACACACACACACACACACACACACACACACACACACACACACACACACACACACACACACACACACACACACACACACACACACACACACACACACACACACACACACACACACCCGTGTAGATCTTTGAATGATTGAAGTGACCGATATTGCACTACTGTATTGATATTGCACAAGTCTACCACATAACTGCGGTTTAACTTTTCTGCAAAAACTTGAACAAACAGCCGGAATATCGTAAAAAATAAAATGTTTTGATAATGAGGAAAAATATATAATTAATTTGCAATTACTAGTAGTTCAGTCTGAAATACAGTTAACCAAGTTCACCATACTGATCATGTTGTCACCTTTTGATGACTTTTATACCAACAAAGTCTACAAAACTGTTCTCTGAACTTCGCTCACATATAACAGAAAACCGCTGGTGCGCATGACGCCCACAGACTGTGGCACAGAGTAGGTAGGCGTCTGGAACCCTGATGGTTAAGGGTTGGTCTTCGACCTTGCGGAAATGGCCTCTGGCCCTCTGATGTCGGGCTCCGACCCAGACCCCCTCTGGGGTAGCTAAACTCCAATTTCGTGCGGTAAGCTTATGCTTGTGACAATTACACTCTCCGGAACCATAGATAGAATATATTCCAGCGCAATCAAGCGATTCGAGCCGTAGGTATTACCAGAGCTTCTCATTCGAAAATAGTAGGCGGTTTGAAAATAACAACACGGTCGACACCTCACGCCGCGTGACACCAATCATAACGTCACTAGGCCTACTTATTTGCAGCTATACGAATGCGATACACAAATTACGCTGTACACAAAAGCTCCCTAGGTCGACCGCGCATCGCTCGCCTACTCAATCCAGCGTGATCGATTCTCAAACCGCCGACTATTTTCGAATGAGAAGCTCTGGTAGCCTAATACCTACGCAGTGTGATTCTCCTTACATATTTTATTTTAGTTACAGTTATAGTTAATGGTTTTTCATTTTAGTTATAGTTACAGTTATAGTTAATGGTTTTTCATTTTAGTTATAGTAACAGTTATAGTTAGTATTATTTTTTAGTTGCAGTTATAGTTATCGTTAACGAAATCATTTTCGTTACCGTTATCGTTAATGAGAATCACGCTGGTATTAAGACGCGTTACACAATTTGCTTAGAGCCTTAGAGCTTCGAAAGATTTTGAAGAATGGGTGCATTCCTGAGTGCATTCAGCTTCATGAATGCACGACGCTCCATATTCACCGACATCCAAGGTGAACGTAAGATAATAGCTGTAGCGCACGTTCACGTTCTCATGTTTGTCGATATTGCACTTTTCAATAAATCAATAAATCAATTAATCAACCTTTTAGTTTCTTGTAACGAAAATAACTATGAATTTTCGTTAGTGTTTTTTCGTTATGGTTATAGTCATAGTTATAGTTAATGATATTTTTCAGTTACAGTACTGTTATAGTTATCGTTAACGAAATCATTTTTTTTCGTTAACGAACATTTTCGTTACCGCACCGTTACCGTTAACGAGAATCACACTGTACCTACGGCTCGAATCGCTCTACTGCGCTCGAATATATTTTTATGATTTCTATCTATGGTTCCGGACTTCGGGACAATGACGTCATAATTGTAAACGCTTATTACGATGATTTATTATCAAAAAATTAAATCTGTGATTCGGTTAATCATGACTGGAATTAAGGGCTCCAAATATGATTCAGGCGCAGCAAAAAGCAAACGGAAGAAAGTAGTTTCTTTTTCGTATAGGCATAAGATAACACCAGAAGCATGGTTTATGAATGTATCACGTTAACCTTCAATCGACAATGATCGTGATTCGTGGTGGTCAGAAGCCGACAAATTTAAATTTGCATTGGACCGCCAAAATGCTAAGGCGCTGATTACAGTGATTAGATGGGACCCATCTGGGCTCTGTACAGGTCCCATGTAGGAATATAAGTCCTAAATGTGGGCTCAATGTGGACATGCTGGCCGGATATAAAGTACCTATATACTTTAATAGGACTTTAATACTATATGCTGTGGCCGTTGACGTCTCTGGCTCTGGTTCAACGTGGGAAGCCTTTTGAGTTCACAAACGGCGATGGAAGCGGTGAAGGTGGGTCCAGCGGTCTTTTCCTGTGTTTTGTCGCGAAAAAAAGCCTCCCTTCCACTTCTTATACCAGGCCGAATGTCGGAGATCTGAGGGCATCGATGACAACTGAACTTTTAAATTCTTTAATGGAGAACGGAAACAGCAGCAATCAACACAACACAGAAGAAATTGTAGCACAGCGTCCAAACCACACTTCGGCTATTTAGCTCTCGATTCAAATTCAACGTAATCGACTCGACTGTCCGACAGACTTGACTGTGTAAAGATGTAAACTTAAACTGCGAATCTCTTCGCAAACTATCTCCACTCGACGATATCAAGGGCTACTATTGCTTCTAACTGCTCCTTCTGTACTAACTCTGTCTACTAACTGACTGACTCCTTCTGATTGACTGACTCGTCTGACTGACTGCTTAAACGTACCCAGTGTCCGATTTGCCGGGGAGGTCAGGGGGGTTGAACCCCCTTGCTTCTTTTTTTGACCCCCTTGCTTCTAGCCTTTGGACGACCCCCGAGGGGGTCGGCCTGACCCCCTCAAATGCATTAGCCACAGTCATAAACCAACCGACTCCAATACTGCCTAGTAATTCAGTAATTATTTATTATCCAGTCGGTACCCTTGTGTAGGTTGATATTGTGATATACTTGTTAAGAATTAGGTTATCCTTTGACAGGCTCTGAGACGATTCAACAGCTTGGCATCTACAGCTGTTGACAGATTATCTTAAGTTTAACTAAAACTGAGGTCGTCTACTGATGTAGGCAGAAGCAGAGTAAAACATATTTCACAGGGCATGACCTTAAGGGTTCGGTCCACATACAGCAGACAACGAATGGACAGAGGCCCGTGTTCAAGCCAGCCCCCTCAGGCATATCAGCTCCACAGCCACTAGCATCCAGTTGTGGGGTAAATGTCTTCCGTGGTATTCTGGCACTCGCTGGCGCTTTTGACCTCGATTGACCTATGGCAGTCCACAGCTGTAGGCTGTCATTTCTGTGCTGGTAGTGGCTTTGAGGCACGCAGTCCTGTAGGATTCGACCTTTATATCATACAGTTTGAATTTGCAAATCAGTATTACATGATATAATTTGAAGAGTCTCAGTAATTTCAGCCGACAGATATGAATGGAATTTTAGATCGACATAAGGGCACTAATCGGTGAAGTGACTCTCAAAACCGCAAGTTACCTGCGTAAGTAAAGAAAAAGCACATATAAAAATGAGAGATTACTTGCAAAGACGCCTCCTATTACTGATTTCCTTAAGCAACAGATATAAGTACATCTGCTCTCACGTGGACGATGGTTAAAATGCAGGCTCATTTGTGCCTGGTGTCACTGGTGATACTGCAGTTGTCGAACAACCGCCAGCTCAACAACGTTCCCGCTCAGTCGGGTCTCACTCTGTTGTGGAACAGTAGGATATGTTCAACAAGAACACGTCATCAAAACGCACGTCTCCTAGCATTGGATTATGGTCGAGCGCCAGAATCTGCACACTCTGCTTCAGAGAAGTTTCAGATTGACACTTGATTGCCCATCGTTGATCAATTCACAACCGAGTTGACCATAGGCGCCGACTTTTAGTAAAGGGTACTGGGGCAAGAATTCCATTCCCAAGATCCCGTGATCGGATGTGATCCCATCGCCTATCCTTCCCTGTCTTCCCCTCTCCAAGTTCTCCCTTTCCTCAAGCCCTTTCAACTAGGAAGAGACTATGCAACAGTGCTTCCTCTGCTCAATCACAAAGACGAGCGCATATCAACCGGCGGCGGTGGCACAGTCTCTTGTTGCGGTACTTCTAAGCGTCAACGTTTCACAACAAACTTATCCATCGTAAAGCAAGAGTAAGTTACTATATATTTAGTAACCTTTATGGCTGTACCAATAAATGATTCTGTTTTAAAAGATTTGTTAACAACCAGTGGCTTAACAACTTAGCCGGGGCCCCTGGACATTCTAAGCTTGGAGGCCCTTACCCATTAAAAAGTTAAAGTACTGAGATAGTTACTGTATTTAAAACCGCAATTAGGTAAAAACAAGTATTGAACGTTATCATCAATGATCCATAGGTCGTCACATTAATAGTTCAGGACAAAACAAGAATACAACAAAAACGCATTGGTCAAATTGGCCTGTCGCTTATAGACTAGCTACATGCTACATGCATTGCTATAATGTACACTAACACTGCCGATAAAAGAATTACATAACGAATGAAGAATCATGAACAGAGTACTTCATCATGGACGTGCAGTACAATAGTCAATAGGCCCTCCAACCCTCCATTCCCTCTCTTTCTCCCTCTCTTCCTCCAACCCTCCGTTCGCTCTCTTCCTCCAACCCTCCATTCCCTCTCTTCCTCCAACCCTCCGTTCGCTCTCTTCCTCCAATCCTCCATTCCCTCTCTTTCTCCCTCTCTTCCTCCAACCCTCCGTTCGCTCTCTTCCTCCAACCCTCCATTCCCTCTCTTCCTCCAACCCTCCGTTCGCTCTCTTCCTCCAATCCTCCATTCCCTCTCTTCCTCCAACCCTCCATTCCCTCTCTTCCTCCAACCCTCCGTTCGCTCTCTTCCTCCAACCCTCCATTCCCTCTCTTTCTCCCTCTCTTCCTCCAACCCTCCGTTCGCTCTCTTCCTCCAACCCTCCATTCCCTCTCTTCCTCCAACCCTCCGTTCGCTCTCTTCCTCCAATCCTCCATTCCCTCTCTTCCTCCAACCCTCCATTCCCTCTCTTCCTCCAACCCTCCGTTCGCTCTCTTCCTCCAACCCTCCATTCCCTCTCTTTCTCCCTCTCTTCCTCCAACCCTCCGTTCGCTCTCTTCCTCCAACCCTCCATTCCCTCTCTTCCTCCAACCCTCCGTTCGCTCTCTTCCTCCAATCCTCCATTCCCTCTCTTCCTCCAACCCTCCATTCCCTCTCTTCCTCCAACCCTCCGTTCCCTCTCTTCCTCCAACCCTCCGTTCCCTCTCTTCCTCCAAACCTCCATTCCCTCTCTTCCTCCAACCCTCCGTTCCCTCTCTTCCTCCAACCCTCCATTTCCTCTCTTCCTCCAACCCTCCATTCCCTCTCTTCCTCCAACCCTCCATTCCCTCTCTTCCTCCAACCCTCCGTTCCCTCTCTTCCTCCAACCCTCCACTCCCTCTCTTCCTCCAACCCTCCATTCCCTCTTTTCCTCCAACCCTCCATTCCCTCTCTTCCTCCAACCCTCCGTTCCCTCTCTTCCTCCAACCCTCCGTTCCCTCTCTTCCTCCAACCCTCCATTCGCTCTCTTCCTCCAAACCTCCATTCCCTCTCTTCCTCCAACCCTCCGTTCGCTCTCTTCCTCCAGCCCTCCGTTCACTCTCTTCCTCCAACTATCCGTTCGCTCTCTTTCCCCAACCCTCCGCGCGCTCTCTTCCTCCAACCCTCCGTTCGCTCTCTTCCTCCAACCCTCCATTCCCTCTCTTCCTCCAACCCTCCATTCCCTCTCTTCCTCCAACCCTCCATTCGCTCTCTTCCTCCAACCCTCCGTTCTCTCTCTTCCTCCAATCCTCCGTTCGCTCTCTTCCTCCAACCCTCCATTCGCTCTCTTCCTCCAACCCTCCGCTCGCTCTTTTTCTCCCTTCCTCCATTCGCTCTCTCTCTCCAACCCTCCATTCGCTCTCTTCCTCCAACCCTGCGTTCGCTCTCTTTCTCCCTTCCTCCATTCGCTTTCTTCCTCCAACCCTCCGTTCGCTCTCTTTCTCTTTTTTCCATTCGCTCTCTTCCTCCAACCCTCCGTTCTCTCTCTTCCTCCAACCCTCCGTTCGCTCTATTTCTCCTTTCCTTCATTCGCTATCTTCCTCCAACCCTCCGTTCGCTCTCTTCCTCAAAACTGCCGCAGTGGGGGTCCTTGTTCTTTATTAAAAGTAAATAAGTAAGTTTTATTTTTAAGCATTTTTTCTTTTTGATATTTTGAATGGCCAAAAATGTACTTGTGCGAAAATTTACACTCGCCCCCGAACCTTGGTGAGTACTGGGGCGAACGTCCCTGTTGCCCCTGTGGAGTCGGCGCCTATGGAGTTGACAAGAAGACTAGCACCATATGAACTACTCTGCTCAAGGTTTGCTTTTTCTATCTAGGACTGAGTCATGTAGTGATGAAGAAATACACAACTCAGCGAAAAATCTTGTAGCAATATAGGGTGATGACCTCAATGAAACCCTTGGCAATGAGATCATGAAAGCCGTGGCAATGAGCTCTTGCAGTTTTCTTATTTTGTCATAATGTGTAAACACAAGACAGGTAGCTCAGGCCTCAACATAAGTCAGGAGCAGTTCATGTACCAATTCTTGACAAAGGTGTTAAAAGTTCATTTCCAAATGTGGAAATTATGGTAAGAGTGTAGGTCATAACTGTAGTGCTGAACGCTCACTGTCTAAGATGAAGATAATTAGGCCTAAGAACAGGCTTCGCACAAGTATGACACACGAGTGACTTATCCATCTTGCAGTGTTGAGCATATACAGAGTGATATTCAATTGGACTTTAATCAGTTTATTGATGACTTTGCCAATAGAAAAACATGCAGAGTCTCTATTGGGCCTATTCAAATTTAGACCTAACTGACCTAATTAACTGATTCAAGCTATCTCCTTTTAGGTAGGAGGTCCCGCTTACCACTAATTTAAATTTCTGTTTGTCTGTATCAACAACTTCTATTAAAAACTGGCTAAAAATCTTCAAGCTTATCCTTTTGTTTTGTATTTGAGAAATTATTGCACACCTATGAATGTAATAGAAGACACTTTATTAAGCAAAATGATCTTCCTAATTTATTTTCATTTATATACATTTAAAAAATAACAATAAATCAAAAATTTTAAACATTGCCTTTAGCACCTTTGCCTGTATGAGTCAGTATGACATGTTATAACTGTTGGTATGCAGGTTGTCCCTGTTGAAGACTGCGCATCAACAAAGGCAACAAATCCACTGCAGAAAGAGCCCCACCATATTGGGCGCCCATGTGCCCACCACCCTAAAACCGGCTCTGTTGTTATTAGTAGGTTACTTTAGCTAAAACACCTACTGAAAACACCTCTTTTTTTTACCAGATCAGTTCAAAGGTTTGCCCTCCCCCCACATGCCAAACAAGATCGTCGCCAGTGTTTTCGGCTTAGTCATTTTTTATATAGATTTCCGACCCCCCTGCTTCTTTTTTGACAAATCGGACCCTGAACGTACCACCTTATCTGTATATAGTGTCCGAATACTGGTGGAGGGGAGTGTCCCGATATAAGAGAGACACATACAAAGAGAGATACGTGTGGAGGTGTCGGGACACTGGAGGAGAGGAGTGTGCGGACATAGGAGAGAGAGATACAAAGAGAGAGATATGGAAAGGCACACAGAGGGAGAAAAACATCAATAACAGTGTTCAATGGTCAATGGCAAACGACATCACTTCTATAGCGCTATATTTGAACTAAATTTCTCAACAGTATACTTGGCAGATTGTGTGGGCTTCGCGTTTGAAGTCGTGGCATGAAGTATAGTCTCTTTGAAGTCAGCACAGACGAGTCCTTAGCCTTCGCCGAATATTACTTGAACAGGCGATGGAGCTAATTGCTCAGACGACATATTTATCTATTCTGGTATCTCCAGAAGCGGATCTAGAGATCCTACAGCTTGGCAGGATCCTCTGTGTTTTGCTTTGGTCATTTTTGCTATGCGACGAAAGAGCCATTTATTGCAGCGCTGAAAGAGCCTAGAGTGCTGAAATTCAAAGTATACTATGAATCGTTTGAACTCTGCAATATGCGGCAGGTGTCTTCAATCACTTCAGAGGGAAGGCTATGTCTGGCAAAGTGCTGTCGTGGGCAAGAGACGATGTATGTGACCTTCTTTAAGGGTAAGCCATCAAGTTAAAAGAATCAAGGTCAAATCGACTGCAATCAAATAATCTCTAAATCGGTAGCGTAGCCAGGTTTTAACGCTAGGGGAACGGAGCATATAAAAAGGCCCTACATACCAAAATAAATAATTTCAATTAATTACATTCATTATGGTTATACGTATATATTTTTTTATTTTAAATAGAAACACTGAAACATACAACGATGGCAGAGCAGCATGTTTAGTAAGTGAGTAATAGTAACCAACTTTGTTTTAATGTATATTACATTATACAAATACAATAATGGTAAATACATTAGGGCCCATATACACTATTGTGCTACATATGCTATGAAAGGATTGAAAGAGGTTTACCGTCTAAGGACAAGGTGGCATATTTCTTATGTCGTTCGAACGATTGGAATAAATAAATTTCGAACGATTGGAATAAATAAATTTCGAACGATTGGAATAAATAAATTGTGAAAAGGCCCCACATTTTGGAAAATGTTCTCAGAGGAGCGACCAAAAGCTACGTCACTGGGCTCTATTGGAAAACATGAAATTGTCGATTCACATTCTTTCCAGTGGTCGACTTGGCATAAGATGTTTGTTTTTAATGAGCTGCCGAGGAATGCGTCGTTTCTACACGTTTCCCGTGCTCCTTTTGTGTCTTTTACTGTAAGAATTATAACACTGGCTTCCCATATTTGCTTGCACTTTCGTCGATGATGCGTAGGCCTATCAGATCAAGGCGGCAGCAGCTGCAAGTGTCATTGCCAAAGATAAGGGTTCGCTTGGCACCCTTCGAGCAACCTGGCAGGATGGTCTTTGTCTTGCTCTCGCGCGAATGTATAGTCAGAAAAAATTATGTATGTGCCCGAGACAATACAAGTAAGTGGCAATCGCTCGCCTCGCAATATTAATTGGCCGCTTTGAAGTAGTTAATCCATTGTCTTTTGAAACGCTTCCAATCGACTGCCAAGTTCGATGTTTTAGGGTGCGGGAAGGGGTATTTTCATGCGGATCCACTACAACGTCAATGCGAACAAAACGTTCCCTCTAAGGCGAGAAGAACTGGAAGGGGGAGGATTAGATGAGTCATGGTGGAACCGTGGGAGTTTTTGAGTGGAAAGCCCGAGGATCATAGATAGAGGAGCATGAGGAGGAGGAGGATGGAATCCGATGGAAGATGAGTTGCAATGATAATGAAAGAACCGCTCACACTCACTATACAGGAAAGATAGAAGGGATCGAGAGAGATAGATCAGTGACGTCACAAACAGGAACGATAGAGGACGACACAGAGAAATACAGCAGTGACGTACCAAACAGGAAATAGGGTGAAAGAGAGAGATAGAGCAGTGACGTCACAAACAGGAAAGATAGAGGGCGAGAGAAAGACAGAGAGACACAGAGAGACACACAGAGACACAGAGACAGAGAGACAGAGCTCTGACTTAACAAACAGGAAAGATAGACGGCGACAAAGAGAGATACAACAGTGAAGTCACAAACAGGAAGATAGATGGCGTCGATGACAGAGCCGTGACGTCACAAACAGGAAACAGAGGGCGACTGAGAGAGATGGAGCAGTGACGTCACATACATTACGGATAGAGGGCGACACAAAGAGATACAGAAGTGACGTCACAAACAGGGAAGATAGAGGGCGCCACAGAGAGATACAAAAGTGACATCACAAAGAGGAAAGATAGAGGGCGTCACAGAGAGAACGACGTCACAAATAGGAACGATACAGGGTGACACAGAAAGATACAGCAGTGACGTCAGGAACAGGAAAGATAGAGAGCGACAGAGAGAGGTAGAGCAGTGACGTCACAAACAGGAACGATGGCGGGCGACACAGGGAGATAGAGCAGTGACGTAACAAACAAGAAAGATAGAGGGGACTGAGATAGATAGAGCAGTGACGTCACAAACTGGAAACAGAGGGCGACTGAGAGAGATGGAGCAGTGACGTCACATACAGTACGGATAGAGGGCGACACAAAGAGATACAGCAGTGACGTCACAAACAAGAGAGATGGAGGGTGACACAGAGAGATACAGTAGTGATGTCACAAACAGGGAAGATAGAGGGCGCCACAGAGAGAACTCAGCTATGATGCGTACACTGACCGTACACTGTCGGTGAGAAGATGAGATGGCGAGGAAGAGGACTGGCCAGTACCCGCCCTCATATGCCAGGGCAAAGAAAATGAAGTCGATAGCACTTCATACCCACGTTTGTCAAAGGGCTAGCTTAAAGGGACTGCTCTTCTTCTTCCCCCTCCTCCTCCTCCTCCTCCTCCTCCTCCTCCTCCTCCTCCTCCTCCTCCTCTTCCTCTTCCTCTTCCTCTTCCTCTTCCTCTTCCTCTTCCTCTTCCTCTTCCTCTTCCTCTTCCTCTTCCTCTTCCTCTTCCTCTTCCTCTTCCTCTTCCTCTTCCTCTTCCTCTTCCTCTTCCTCTTCCTCTTCCTCTTCTTCTTCTTCTTCTTCTTCTTCTTCTTCTTCTTCTTCTTCTTCTTCTTCTTCTTCTTCTTCTTCTTCTTCTTCTTCTTCTTCTTCATTTTCATTTATCTTTCACTCATCAGTTTCGTCTCCTTTTTCCTGGTTGTTTTCATTTCTGACAGGTTGTTGAGATGGTGATGTTAGGCAGTTTTGGTGGCCTGTAGACTCTTTTAAATGTTTACAAACATTTATTAGAAATATTTACATAGCTTCTAATCTGACTAATTTAACATCAGACTATCTATAGGCCTATAATATTTACATATAGGCCTAATGTTCAATATGGCAAACAAATTACCCAGTTCTTATCTAATACTTAAAGTACCGTATCACAAATCAATTATAAACAAACAAAAAACAAGTTTCCGCATCACAAAATTATATGCAAGCAATTTATTAAGCAAATTTATTTATTTTAGATATAATCAAATTTAATATTTACACATTTACATATGTGACAATAATTGTTAGGCCTATATAAAAAAGAATTGTATTAATGTGTTAACATTAAATTATTGTAGGCCCTACTGATGCAGAAACATAGTTTTCCAAATAAAAACTGTATATTCCCTACTGATCAGAAACTCAGTTTATATATAAATTCACATGGTTCGTTGCTGTTTAACGACGCTCGAGCCTGTGTCATAACAAAGATCGCCCTCCTTCTTTTCCAGGTTTTGGATTGGCACAGCCAGATTACGAGCAGTGGCGGAGTTTATAAATTCAGTTTAATTCGCCAGTCTATATAGCTGAGGTCAGCTAACTTTAGATAAGGTGTTTTTGCAATTGACCCCAAAACACTCGGTAGGGGCCTAATGTCAAGCGATGCAACGTAGGAACCCACCGTACGCCGCCCAGCGAACCAACAGGTAACACTTTAAAGCGAAATTTCGCGACAGTAGCTGTAAGTTTATTAAAGCGCTTAATGGCTTTGGAGTTGTTTATGGCAGGAGAATTTCAAAAATAGCAGTGAGAAGGTTATAGAAAATTCAGCAAAGAAATCCACATTATTAATAGGGTCTACTTTCCGGGTCTGGACGATAGATAGGCTAACAATAATAAATAATGAGTGAGTGTAGATTTCTGAGGCTAAAATATAGGCAGCGATCGATCGAGATATAAGCAGAGAAACTACCCAAATCTCTCGCCGAGCAATTAGGTAGGCCTATTCCTTATAAATGATGCAGGCTCTCCGTCTCTTAATTGGTGCTCGCTGGTTGCATAATGAGTAACGGCCTTTGGTGGAGGAGGCCTTGCTTTTCTAGACAGATGTAGGCCTATAGGATATGTTGGCATAGAGGTAGCCTAATGACTAATGAGACCTGCATGGGGAGTTGACAGATTCGTGAGATGTCTCAACGATGGCGAAAATAATAATAATAATTATATTCTTTATTATTTCAAACCGACAGACGCAGTAAGATTACATTGAAACATGAAAGTACAATCAATAATAACTAAACACACGGTTTGGCAGCCACGCAAGGCGCCGCCCTAGAGGGGGGTTACGGGAGTCGATCCGCGTACCTTTAATTAAGCTCTCCTGGCCATGAGTGTTACCACTACTCTAGTTTTCCAGTGGCGATATGTTCCTGAATCGTGGAGGACTTGTAGCTGTTATTGATCAGGCATTCCATGAGCCTATTTTACAGCCAGTTGAGATTCGTGCTCAGCATCAGTCGTCGCACAGAATAGATAAAGCACTTTATCTATTCTGTGGTCGTCGTATGGTTTTCTCTCGGAGAGTTTTGAGCGATTGCTTCATCATCATTGCAACCCGTCATCCATCGGATTCCATCCGCCTCCTCCAGTGTTTAATCTAGTCCCCCTCTTCTGAGGGGGAAACAAGGATCGTGGGGGGATTTCTTCCCCAAAACAGTCTATACATTATAATATTGCCGGCCTCTGGGGGGGAAATATATAAATCCTGGGGGGGAATTTCCCCCCAAATGACGTCTAGATTACACGCTGCTCCTCCTCTTGCTCGTCTATATATCACCCCGGGCCTTCCACTCAAAAACTAAAGCCTCACCTTTTCAAGAACTTCTATGGCCTACCCTGACTCATCTGATCCTCCGCCTTCCAATTCTTCTCGCCCTAAACGACACCCACCTTAACAACTGCTCTGCCTCCTCTCTTGATCTGGACCCTCTGGTAATCGGACTCAGACCTTCTTTGGACTAGTCTTTGGGAAACCCCTCTGATTTGACGCAGCGCTCGTGAATAGGCTGGTGCTTGGCCTTCGAGTGGCGCTTTAGAAGTCTAGAGATTACGATTACGATTATTCGCAGTAGGGCGCTCCAAAATAGCTTTAGATCCGAGTAGTTCTGCGCATGCGCTAATTGGAGGCTTAGTGCTTCCGGTTGTTGTACATTTTGGTAGAGTGGTTAATTTCAGTTTGTTTTGTACGATTGTTGTCCGAAATTCCCGGCGGACAAAATTGCAAGATGGCGAGCGTGTCGTTTCATATCGCAAATCTGCTGGAAAAGGCAACCTTTTTATTCTTGAGAATGCTTTGCATTTGAGAAAGTTAAAACTAACTCCGTCAAAATAAAGCAGAATCATTTCGATTTGCGTCTGTTATTCCCCAAAATGACAATCGGCAAATTGAAAATACAGGGACCCGTATGTTTATCGCATCGTCATGTTTGCATCTACTAAACATAGGCGATTAAAAACTCGAGTTAAACGAAACTGGGCTGAAGTATTACATGATGTGATTTAATTTTTCGCGGTGCTACTCAATCCTGGTTTTGTGCTGGCAACCTACAGAGGCTGAAATATCACTAAGTACTGTCAAAATCTCGCCCAGATAGATGAGTGTGTAGCGAATCCTCAAAGTCCGAAACTATAATTTTTTACCGAATCTAAAATCTATTATATATACGAAAAACTGATTCCCGAAAATGAAGGTAACTTGTACGTTAGATCCCACAAATCAAATTTCAAGGAATAGCTGTGACGTTCTCCTGGAGGTGAAAATCAATTTCTACAAGATGGTCCTATTCCTGAAATCAAACAGAAATAGCTTTTTTTATAGATTCATGCAAGTTTTTTGTATTGCATTTAAGCAGTATGTGAAACTGGGCTGAAGTATTACATGATGTGATTTAATTTTTCGCGGTGCACAACACGTGCCACAGAATTTTATGTTTATTAAGGATGCTGTGTCGTAACGAAGATGATTAGCAGTGCTGATTATCAAGGCTTCGAACTGGCACGGTGACACTATGACATGACCCAAAAAGACTGTGCCAGAGTTAATGTTATGTTGACCAAGAACATGTTATATAAACTCATTGTCATTTTCAGTGCCTAGCTTAAGTGTGACATTGAAACCGTCAGAATCTGCTGGAAGAAAGCACTGAGCCCAAAATAGACCAATATAATAGGAATCAATAGTTTTCAGAAAAATTGAAAAAGATCTAGAATGTCTCCCCCCGCCGATTTATAACAGTTTTTTATGCTTTCGCTATGGACAGTAACAATTTATAGGCCACTCACATATAATTATAATTTTGATTGGTGCTACGTACTAGGGCTATGAATGGGCCCCAGAAGGCCACTCACATATATTTTTGCCAAGGGTCACACCTGGACGCTTAAATCAATTCTTGAAACCTACCCTGTGTCTGCTACAGGCCATCTGAGCCAGTGACCGTTAGACCTGTCAATCAGTGAAGAAATGATGACTAACTTAAAATTAGGCCTTAGTGCATAGATTTATTACTAATCAGAATCTATCCGGTATCCAGAATCGGCAAAAAAACAAATTTGGTTATGCCCTAGTATTCTAGGGCATAATGCAAATGAAACTGCTGAAAAGTATCGAGTTGGTCTAAACATTGACTGTTTCTTAGTGCTGTGTTCTGTGGATATGGGTCTTTTGGTTGAGTCACGATGTAGCACTGTGATGGACTCTTGTGCATTCCACGTTGCTGCCTCCATGGAGTGGAATAGCCTACCAACGTCTGTTCGATGCTCGAACTCTATCTCTTCCTTTAAGAAACGCCTCAAAACTCGCTATTTCTCATTGGCTTTCAAACATCAGGATATCTAACTGTTCTTCACGTAGTAACTGAGTAACCACGCCTCAGATTCGCCTTTCAGTGTGCCTGCACATGTTAAAAATGTTTAATAATAATTGAGAAGCTCGGGCTGTAGTGGCAATCCCTAATTATTTGCACACAGATTTGTGTAGGTATATTTCTGTTAATTGAAAAGCATACCTAGAGACTAGCCGTGATCTTGAAAACAAACTTTAAATGTTATTTGAGGCTGAATGTTGTATATATATTTTTGGCAACCATTGCTACTGCACAAGAATCCACTGAAACTGAGAGCAGTTGGTTATATAACTGTAATCTCCCTCAATTTGTTCATTATTTTGCAATTGTATTTCAGATGACCTCCAGCGATAAAGATTTCCGCTTTATGGCTACAAACGACTTAATGGCTGAACTGCAGAAAGATTCAATCAAACTGGATGATGATAGCGAGAGAAAGGTTATTTATTACATTTGTATGTCAAAATAGTTGTGTTGCACAATGGTTTGATTTCTCTGTAACTGTCACTGTTCAGTACACTGACTGCATTGGGATTTGGAAAAAGTTGGTAATGAGAAAAATTGTCGTGAAGAAATGGTTGATGACACAAAATGGTGGCAATATGAAATTACAGTTTGTGTGTCTTTTTGTAGGTTGTTAAGATGTTGTTAAAGCTGCTGGAGGACAAAAATGGAGAAGTTCAAAATCTAGCAGTCAAGTGGTGAGTAGGTGCATTATTTCTGTCTGGAAGCAGTTTAAGTGTTTGATTACTTGCCTAATGCATTTAGTGACATGTTAATAGCAAATTTTGGAACAAGAAAGTTTATGGTTACATGAGCCCAGATTTACTGCTGTCTAGGGGCAGTGAATGTAGTCCCTGCACATCACTGTCTTATCCTCTGTCTTTTTAAAAAAGAAGTCTTGATGCCAGTCCACTATATTGTTAACTAGCAGGTTTACCCGGCGTTGCCCGGGGTTATAAGTTTCAATACCTGTAGCGAATAAGCAACAAATTTAGGTATAAGTTTAAATCCGTGTAGCGAATAAGGAAGAAATTTAGGCGACCTGTGGGGGAGACTGCTTTGCAGTCTAGGCGTGGACTGACTGCTTCGGAGTCGCCCTCTGGCGACAACTGCTTCGCAGTCGGGGAGACTGCTTCGCAGTCTCCCATGGACTGACTGCTTCGCAGTCGAGTGGCGACGACTGCTTCGCAGTCGGGGAGACTGCTTTGCAGTCTCCCATGGACTGACTGCTTCGCAGTCGAAGAGGGTGAAGCCGGCGTTGGCAGGTTCAAGAAAACGCCAGAAATCTAGCCCTCACGGCCCTTAGTAAAGCAGAGTCTTTGAACATACAATTTTGCTGTAAAACGATGAATATAGTTCGATTCGATCGTAATTAAATTTTGTGCGAAAGTAAACAACGTTGTTATTTGCATTATTAATGACGTTGGGGAATACCCGCGCCATAAATAGAACCGCTTGTCGTTAAATGCGCATTATTAATGACGTTGGGGAATACCGGCGCCATAAATAGAAGCGCTTCACGCTGGGTCATCAGGGACGGTCGGTTGGGTAGAGTTTTTGGGGATTTTCACCATGTTAGCGGTGAAAAGGGGGTACGCGAACTCCTCCACTGGGTGTCCGATGCCGAGGCCGACACAGCAGTGAAGGTTTCGAGTGAAAAGGTGCAAAATTGTAGAAGTTGAGCCCAGTCAAACAGACAGACAGACACACACACACACACACACACAGAAATTTCGCTTTATTTATATAGATGGTGATGTAGCAGTTTTTTTTACCATGTCTCTGTATACTACTTCATTGAATGTTTAATTTAACCAGTCATTTTCATCAATAATTTCAAAATGTTGCTAGTTTTTACTACTGTTTGAATAATTAGCCATTTCGTTTTGTCGCTGTTTGTTTGCATCTGAAGCCCTTCATTAGGACCTATATCCCTTACAATGAGCTGTAGTTTTACCTAGCTGTTATGTTATCACAAATGATCTTTGAGAAACTTGAATGGCAGTCTTACTTCTTGGAGAAGGTACTTGATGCTTACCTTACCATCTACCATTGTGACATAATGTTTAAGTGGTAGCTATCTAAGATTTTAATATCTGTATATCTGTTGTACTTACAGATCTATAAATACATGATTGAATATGAAATAGCAATAGCCTGACAGTACAAATATATGTGATACTTCCCTCCTATATTAGTTGCAATGAGAAAAAAGGAAAGGAAAAAATAAATGCCTGTACAGTACTTCACTGTATGTACAATGCACATATACTTTCTTTTGCTATGTAAATGAGTGAGCTGCTGCACAGTGTCAGGCGTGAATGAGTTCTTCGTGCTATTTTGGTATCGGGAGGCATAATTGGCACATTAATGGAACATGTGTTACCGGACTTCTACTTTACAGAATTTTTTAATGTGTTTTTTATAGCCTGGGTCCACTGGTGAACAAAGTGAAGGATGTGCAAGTGGAGACAATTGTTGAAACACTCTGTAGCAACATGCTTTCTGACAAAGAGCAGCTGAGAGACATCTCAAGTATTGGTAAGTTTCAAATGTAATTTAAAACCCAGTTGATGGCTTTTCACAATCCGTCTGTGTTCTTCCTACTTTGTTCTCACCTTCCAGTATTTTATGTGTCTTTATTTTCTCAATGTTGTTCTGTAATCCTAGGAGTTTGGGCTTGAACAGAGTAACTTGTTAGAAAACTTTTCAACGCAATACTGCAGGATTTTCTTTATGGGTACCAGATGCATTTGGGTGTGTGACACTGTTTGTGCATAAGCAGTGTTGTGCGTTAATGCGTTACTTGTAACGCGTTACTGTAACTAGTTAATATTTGTGGTAACTTTTATGGTAACTAGTTACTTTTTACCAAAAGTAACACACAGCGTTAACTACTTTTATGAGGTGACAGTAATGCAAAAAATTTAGTTACTTTGCATTGCGGTTATCACTTATCAGTGAACCAGTATTCGCTTCAACTGCTTTGGCTGCCAGCATTTTGTTACAATAACAGTGCTATCGAAAAACAAATTGAAAGAAGAAATAAATTAGACAGCTGAAAGAAAAAACTCTCCACTGTCTTGTGTCTGTGTTGCTGTATGCATTTGTTTGTCGCTGTATCTGTTTCTCCTCTCTCTCTCTGTTGCTCTGTTATTTGTCAGGTATTTGTTTTTATTTCAGGACTGAAAACTGTTATCAGTGAACTGGCACCCACTTCAACTGCTTTGGCTGCCAGCATTTGTAAGAAAATTACTGGCCGACTGACGAGTGCTATCTCTAAAGTATGTGCTTCTTTATTGTTGGTCTTATCTCTTACTGTGGCACTGATTCTTAGAAGGTGGATATGAGTTAACTGTAATCTGATGTAATCAGGTACTTAAATATGCCAGCTGATTTTGATGCAGTGAAGTGATGATGAGTTTGAAACTCGAACTACTGATTCATTTATTAAATCTAATAAATTTAAGTTAAATTAGTAATATTATTACTTAAGTTATGACATGTTCTTAGCCTTCCTTGTGTAAGAATAGCAATGGTGAGGTAATTTGTGGTGGAATGAAGATGTTATAGGGAATAGATACAAAAACTGTCTGGTGTATATTTTTGTGGGGTCATTGTCATGCCTTTGATTTTGAGCATAGTGTTTGAAAAGAAGATTTTTTCTTCAATTGTGTTAGTTTTCTTTATCTCAATTTGGAATCAGTTGTTATTTTGTCTTGTGTATCGGGAATGTTTAATCAGCTTTAACCTTCCTTTTACTGTAGCAGGAGGATGTGTCTGTCCAGCTGGAGGCTTTGGACATCTTGAGTGACTTGCTGAGTCGGTTTGGCAGTCAGTATTTATTTCTGCTCTTTCTTGCTATTAAGTAGATACAATTATTGTGTAAAATGAAGACATTAATGTTTGCTATTTTGTTTGCTTCATGAAGTGATTAAAAATCAGGAAATTTTGAAATGCTTAGGTAATTCGGTTTAAAACCCTCACTCTCATGTGCAACTGCCTCCATATTACCTAATGAATTTTTGCAACCCAGGTTCTTCCTTGCCTGCGAAGGCTTTCTTGCGATCTTCGGCTCGCGGCGGCCTTACGGTTGTCCCTCGTATGCGCTCTTCCACAGCACAATCCAGGAGTTTCGCCTATGTTGGCCCCTCTGCTTGGAACTGTCTCCCCTTGTTTCTGCGCCAAGAGCTTCTTGCCCTCTCTCCTCTCCAGTTCCATAGACGCCTGAAAACTTTCCTTTTTGCGGTGCTGGCATTGATGCGGGTTGAAAGCGCTGCTGATCTGAGTGGCGCTATATAAGTTTTCGGTTACAATTTCAATTAATATTAATTCCTAGTTTAGGTATCCTGTATAACCTTCCCTACGTATCAACTTATTCTGTTGAATATGAGCAGTACAAGTTTTTTGTCACTTCATGCAGTTCCATAAGTTGCAAGCTAGAAAATCTCAGTGATATTAGTTCTGCCAATGGTGTAACTGATGCCAGTGGCAACATTTCCTGTAACTCACTGGTTATTTTCTTTAATGCCATATGTTACTAATGGCATTTAAGCATGCTGGCTTGTTTCTTGCATAATTCTGTCAGTTTTCAGTCTTCCAGTTATTCACAGGAAGGAAGATTTCACCTCCATGTTTTTACTGACTTGTGCATGGGATTGATGTCGTCATTCTTGGTAGTATTGTATTTGGATGTTGAATAGTCCTTTACTTGATGCTTAATACCTTGCGTATAATTTGCTTGGTAAGTTTTCATTGTGTTGTACTGTGTTTTATTTATTTCCAACAGGTCTTTTGCTTACATTTCACCCAAGCATCCAGCAGGCGCTCCTGCCGCAGTTGGCTAGTCCAAGGCTGGCTGTTCGTAAGAGGGCTATTATTGCCATAGGTAACTATTTTCCATTATATTTCGCAAACAGTTTTCACCACATATGCATTTAAGGACATTTTTAAATTTTATATTACATTTATTTAGTTGGCATGACTTCTTTGCAAGCCTGTCAAAATCTTTTATTGCCATCGCTTCACCAATTCTAAACTCAAGCTAGGTCTGAGTTTTTCTGCAGTCATTTGCAGTTGAGTCCAACATTAGTGTTCTTTAACAAGTTGCGATTAGTTTTGGCTTAGTTTTTTATCTGTAGATTAATGATTAATGACAGTTTACTTTCAAATGTTTTTTGCTTTGGTGGCAAGCTGCAACAGTCTTAGAGCACAGCCTAATTTCCCTCAAATCTAATGTTTTTTCCAGCTCATTCAGATGTTTTAGAGATTTTGCTGCATTTGATGTGCAAACCGCTACAAATGACTACTACCGCTACAGTGACTACTACCAATATTCTTGAAATTTGATCATTGCTTTGTTTTACATACGTAATTCTTTTTTCAAAGATGTATATACAAACATTTTTTTTCAAGTCACATTTTATGCCACTTGTTTAATCCCTTCAATTTAAATTAAATTAGTGCAGTTTAAATTAAGTTGGTGCAATTTGATGTCCATGATTGTCATTCACTGGGTTGTTCATACATATTTCTTTACTGTTATTAGTATTTACAATTTCACATAATCACCTGGTGAAACAGTTTACCTGTATTTAGTCAACCTGTTGGTTTTACACCCAATTCAGCACACTTGGTGATGAGCTGCAACAACAGTCTGTTTGTTGATCTGCTTGAGTTCCTGCTGACAGAGCTGGGAAGAAATTCATCAACTTCTACAACGAGGACCTACATTCAGTGTCTTGGCGGAATAACGTAAACTTATCTTCTGTTATGATAACAATTGGTTAAACCTATCAGCTGTTTAAGTAATTTTCTCATCCAACATTGAGGAACTGATAAACTTTTCTTAGTGTCACAGACCTCTGGCCAAGGCAGCATGTTAATAAGTGAGACCTTGTGTAAAGAGGATACTGTTTTGCAAAAATAGATGTTTAAGAAGAGTTTTATTCGCAGTTATATTTAGTTTCCATTTGCTGTAATAATATTTGCTTCTGCCAACATTGTGTTAAAAGCAGTTGAAGGCTGAATACTTATTTACAGAACTGGTTATTGTAGGCGACAGGCTGGACATCGGATTGGTGAACATCTTGAGAAGATCATCCCACTGGTTGTCAAGTACAGCCGACAGGAAGATGATGAACTGCGGGAATTCTGCATCCAAGCATTTGAATCCTTTGTCCGGCGTTGTCCCAAAGATGTTTCTCCACACATCAAGATGGTTTGTTCCATCTTTCTCTGGGCTGTTACGCATATGTGGTGTATTTAGAATATTAACTTGTGCTTTATAAGTCTTACAATAATTGTTTAACTCAGATTCTAAAATAATGCACAAGGCTTTTAACCCTTAAACCGCCAGAACCGACTATAGCCAGTGACACATATTTGTTGAACGCCGGTACCACCTATAGTCGGTAACAAACTTCTGTGACTGTCAAACTTCTAGGCCAAGTATATGTGCTGACTGATGTATATGTGCTGCCCCCTAACGACCCATGCAGCGTCAGCCTGGCCTATGGAGTGGTCAGCTGGGGCAGCGGACTGTGGCTGTACGCTGGCATTCAGCATGCAGACTGAACTGTTCTTTTGCTCGCGTTGTTGTCGCAGTTGTTTATTGTAAGCGGGCGTGAATTAGCTATGTAGAAGTTTGATGCTCAGTTGTGTGTTAGGACCAGCTCGACCAGGACGTTTCAGTTCAGACAGCTCAAACCTGCTTCGCCTGGAGTTCCGCGAATCCAAGCACTAGCCAGCCCCAATCCCACCAACTGCAAGCAAGAAAAATCCGAGACGTGACTGTGTTGTATGTAAATCTCACCGAGGAAAAGGAAGCGATGGGTGAAAGGACAGTCTCGTAAACGTGTGGAAACCAAATACTTTTGGGCTGGTTGTGATGGTGGCCCAGCATTGTGCATATCACCTTGCTTTGAAAACTATCACACTTGCAGGGACTATTGAACTGCATTATAGTTGACTACATGTGGACACTGCTAGAATAGATTTTTAGGTGACGTAACATAGACAGTTTTTCAATAAATGTCATGGTTTGAGTGAAACTTTCACTGTTTCTCAGTGAGTTGTGACGTTTCGAAGTATATTGCAACAAAAAAGTATTTGGTGTCCGGGGTGCATAAACCCCACAAAGTATGCAGTGGTTTAAGGGTTAAGCTGTGGCACTCTTACTTGCATTCCAATTCTAACTTAAATTTTTCTGCAGAGGTGACATTTTGTGAAAAACCTGTGATCATCCATTTGAAATTTTTCAGATAATTGGTATTTGTCTGGAGTATCTTGTTTATGATCCAAACTACAATTACGATGATGAGCAGTCGGAAGAGAGCATGGATTTAGATGATGAAGAAGAAGATGGCGGGTTAGTTTTCTTTTCAGATTCAATTTACTCTTGCCAAAGAGTTTTATGAAAATGGTGCTACATTAACTTCAGGTTACATTACACAAAATGAAACAAGCCATCTGGATATCCTGCACTGTGAGGGCCCTATGATCCAACCTGTAAAGCAAATTTAAAGCAAGAATAGGCTGAACTGATTAGGTGTGTTCTAAGGCATTGTTTTGAGTGTAGACTGGTAAAGTGCTTTTGCTTTTTAATAAATAAAACTGTACATATGTTTGGAGGAAAAACTGTTCTATGAAGATGAACAAACACGCAACAGTACGTGGAAACAAGGTATCTGTAGATCTCCATGGGCCACTGCATGCTACAATAGGCATCCCGACTGGCTCTAAACTGGCACTTTCTTGACAAGTGTAATTGTTTCTGCCCAATGAGGCCCATGTGAAATGGAAGATATTGAGTTTTTTCCTTGATGGGAACTTGGAGTAGCTTGTCTCTCACATAATCTGATATATGAACGAATATTGGCACATTGGCCAGTACTAGTTTGGTACAGTTGAAGATGGACTAGAGCTATCTCATTTTGAGTATGGCATCTGGAACCTAATAGAACCAAGTTGCAAAGTGCAGACAATGATGTCAGAATACAATACCGACCCACTTTTAAAAATCAATCTGTCGGTAAAACTTTTCTTTGCCAACAAACAGCATTTTAATTGAGTCCTTGTATTTTTTTCTCAATCTTCTTATAGACTTGTTTTAGCAAGTATTAAAAAATATCTTAATACTTCTGGGTTTGTTGGCTTGACTTATGAGTAACACTGGTGCTACTGGCATATTTCTTCCAGTGTGTCGGACGAATACAGTGATGATGATGACATGAGCTGGAAAGTTCGACGAGCGTCGGCCAAGTGTTTGGCTGCCATCATTTCAACAAGACATGAGATGTTGCGGGATTTCTATGCATTTGTCTCACCGACTCTCATTTCCCGATTTAAGGGTAACTTTATTTGTGCTGTAAAGTCCTTTGATTATTGTTTACTAGCTGAATTTTGATTTTGGCAGTTACATGCCTGACTGCCTTAATCCTTCTTCTAGTTTTATCAGTTTGACAATCCCAGTTTATCATTGCTTCTGAGTGGCCACCTGCATTGCTGTAAATGTCTGGTTACAGTGATGCAAATTGGTCGCTGAATCATGACGTGATGATGATAAAGATGACAACGATGGTGATGAACTCATTTACTGTTGT
This sequence comes from Allolobophora icterica, assembly GCA_963556255.1. NCBI lineage: Eukaryota > Metazoa > Annelida > Clitellata > Crassiclitellata > Lumbricidae > Allolobophora > Allolobophora icterica. The sequence continues at coordinate 22,178,097 of OY744605.1, read as the reverse complement.
GCATATATGGGTTCAGATGATAATGATGATGATGATGCGTAGCAGTTTAACATGTGTGGTAACATTGTAGGTGCTTTGACCATGCTGTAAAGATGTTCACTTATGTTACATTACTTCATACGATTTCAATAATTATCTGGCATAGCGTTGAATAGCTGATTGTTATTGGTTTCCTAATATCACATTTCAAAGTGATGCATATTAGTACAGTCTTGTCTGTTTGCAAGTTCTATGTAGAGTCATCCCTTTTTCTGTGTCAATGCTTATCTGTAGTAATAACCAGTAAAGTCTGCTTTAGTATAATGGCAATATGTCTATTTGGATTGCTGGAAAGTGAGAAGATGCCGTGAGGCTTCTAAGTTAAGAATGACTTGCAGTGCAAGCACTGCAGCATACGTAAGGCATATGTTAATCGATAAGACATATGCTTCATGTAAAGACTTATGGACCAAAGTCATCATCGGTCTGTAAAATATATTTAATATATAAAATAATATATAATATATCTGGCATTTATCTTTTTTCTTGTTTACCAGAGAGAGAAGAAAATGTGAAGGCTGATATTTTCTTTGCTTACATTACACTTCTAAAACAGACTAAGCCGACTGTAATACAAGATCCTGATGCAATGGATTTAGAAGAAGGGTGAGAAACTTTTACCTGACGAGATATAGTACTACTACTGCTACTACTACTACTACTACTAATAATAATAATATGAGATGAAGTATTTTGCCATTTTATGTATGGTGCAACAGCAAAACCAATATTTCAGATGAGGGTGTGGCACATGCAATTCAATTTAGCATTCAAATGAGATGGTGAAAGTGTATTTGAAATGACTTGATGTCCAGTTCGCTTGCTTTAAAACTAATCAAGTTTTTGGTACAGGTTGTAACCAGTATCGTGATATACATTGCGTTTCACCTGTGTGCTTGGTATTCATGTCCCACTTTGTTTGATACTATGGATGCATTTGGTGAATAGTGGCTGAATGTCACAATACCTTACTGATGATGGTAATAAATGGGCAGTTGACATCTGGCTTGACTAACTTGAAAGTATTTTCAACCATATAGCTTGACTTTTTCAGTTCTGTTACTGAAGGCCAGAATGTGGATGAGCTTTCTTGTGAGCGTATCTGAGCATGTCTCACTGAAGTAGGCCATTGTATGCCCTTGAGGTTTGAGTAGGGCTTCTTTCTCTTCAAAACCTCTAATTTTTTCAAGCTGTTTCAAATTGCATGCAAACATTGCAAAGCCTTTTGCATAGGCTGGTTTGGAGGTGCTACATGGCTCTCTGCTGTTACTATTCATGACACTACATAGCTATATGTTTTGTTTTAGACCAGTGACACAGCTGACTGCTCAGGTGCCCAACATTGTGAAATCTATGCACAAGTTGCTGAAGGAGAGGAGCATCAAAACAAGACAGGGTTGCTTTAGCCTGCTATCGGAACTTGTTCAGGTGTTGCCAGGCGCCCTGAAGGATCACATCTCTATCATCATCCCCGGAGTGCAGTTCTCTCTTGGGTAATTAGACCAAACGTATCGTAATCGTAAACTCCACTTTTATAAGGCTCCACTATAAAGCTAAGCTCAAAACACCAGCTTAAGTATTCACAACTGCTGCGTCTTATCTGAGAGGTTGTCCAGAGATAGATGTCCGTTGTACGTCCGAGTCCGGTTGACCAGAGAGGAAGAGCAGCTAGCAGTGATGTCAGTTGCTAGACCACAAAGGCTTGACCTTCTCATGTGGCAATATTGTGGCATGAAGAATTTGTGGAATGAATAGATGGGGTACTTCTTTGAAGGGTAGTGATAACGCATCCACTTATTTTCTCTTGTCCTTATCTGCCTTTTGTTGCTCTGATGTTCCGTGCTGCTGCCAGTCTATCAGTTTTAAGAGTGGTTCCTGGTTTATAGTGAAGATGAAGTGTGATGTTAGCTATGATAAGGTCACAGTGCAGGACTGATTGTACAGGCTGTTCTTTAAATGATCCTTGAGTTCCATGATTCTGAAGAGTTTCTACTGGAGCATTTCGTCAGGTTTCTCGGATCGGTCAGATTTCAATCTGGCTCCTCCAGAGGATTATGCTTTCTTTGCGATTCATTTGAAGACAGCTCAGTGGTGCTACATCAGATTATTCAAAAATAGGTTCTAGTTTTTAAGTGATGATGCTGGATATCATTAGTTCATAACACAGATAAAGATGATTTATAATAATTATGTTGCTGATGACTGCAAGCCTGTGGCTTTGATGATCTGTTTGAAGATGAAAGTGATGCAGATCATAATGGTTGTGTTACTTGCAATTATGATGGCTTTTATAGCTAGCTTTACTATGTTTAATTTAGGCATTGTAAAACCATCTCAAAAAGAGATGTTAATATATGGTCAATGTAAACTGCATATGAAGCAATGCAGTGTTGTTGAACCAACACCAGAAACAATATCTAAAAAGGGTGATTCATGGTTTGCATTGATTAGAATTCTATTGGGAATGAATGGGAATGCTGCTGAAATTTTTGATTATGTCACATGATTTATTGATGTTTATTAAATATATCCTGATATGACAGTATATTTTACTTTTTCAACCAGGGACAAGAACTCAAGTTCAAACATAAAAATTGACACACTTTGTTTTGTCAACATCTTGTTGACGAACCACTGTCCAGTGGTGTTTCACCCTCATGTGGATGCTTTAGTGCCGGTAAGCCCATTGGAAATAGTAATTCTGTGCAGCTGAATAATTCCATAGCATGTTTCAAGAGCCTGTCTACAAGTGCATTTTGAATCACACTGCTTTTCTTTAGTTTCTGTTGTAGTAACTTGAAACACCATTCTATTGTATCAGATGATGGCATTATCTTTTTAGCTAGGCATTTTGCATGCGCCTGACAGTGCAATAACACTTTCATGTGTAATATTTTGAATGCAAATGAGCTTTTCATGAACATAATGACTAGCTTCTGGAATAGTTCTTGTGAGATTTATTCATATTCTTAAAGCTTTACTTGAGAGAGTGGCTGCAGTACCAAATATCTGTGTGTTGTGTTTGCAGCCAATTATTGCTGCAGTTGGAGATCCATTTTACAAGATAGCTTCTGAGGCATTGCTTGTGACTCAGCAGCTGGTTAAAGTCATCAGACCTTTAGGTACGCACCCAACGGTTTCCTTTTTTTCAAGAACAAAGTCTACTGTTCGATATTTATACAATAGGATATTTTAATGGATCTTTGAAGTTGATATGAGTAAAATGATGATAAAATAATGATTAAAGTGAGTAAAGTAATGATAAGGACTGGCCTTAATCTGGGAAACGTGGGAAAGAACTAATGAAAAGATTTACAGTGGTTATGGTAGTGTAGTACATTGAAGGAAGTAACAAAAGTGCTTCTGCAGCCATCGATGTTGGCACCAGTCAAGGTGATATTGATCATGTTGTGACAAAGAATGTGATGTTCTTTAAACCTTGCAAAATGTTGGTAAAAGTAGCACTTATTGGTTCTGGTTAAAGTAGCACTTATTGGTTCTGGTTAAAGTAGCACTTATTGGTTCTGGTTAAAGTAGCACTTATTGGTTCTGGTTAAATGCTTGGAAGTGGCCTAAGATAAAATATAAAGGAAGAAGTGTCTGTATATCTACTAAATTTGTTAGCAATCATAATAAATGGAAGTCTTGGTAACAGGGAAGTACAGTAATACCACTTGTATTACAGTAACTGTTTTGTTTCAATATTTGTCAGATCTGAAAGTAGATCTAGATTTCCGACCATACATCAGCGGTTTGTACGATTGCACCCTTGGACGTCTGAAAGCCACAGACATTGATCAGGAAGTTAAAGAGCGTGCAATTTCATGCATGTAAGTGACTGTGTCTCTCAGTTTTTCCTTGGGTTTTAAATACTTTTATATGTCAGTCTCCATGGTTGTCTCTTGGTCAGTGTATGTGTATACTAAACACAGTTGTCTTTCTGTCAGTTCTGCTTTACACATACCTGTGTAGTTCTCAATATCCCTCGTTTTGTTTTAACAGTTTCTGATGTAGCACAGTGGATATACGCCAAATTAAGGGAATTGGACATCGGGAGACATCTTATGCAAAACCAAAAGAAATTTAAATTGCAATATTGTTGATAGCACTGCTTACGTCATCTTATACTGTTATGAATAAACATTTTTCTTCAGGGCACAGATCATTTGCAACCTTGGTGATGCACTTGGCACTGAACTTAACACCTGTCTGCCAATTTTCCTTGAGAGACTGAAGAATGAAATTACTCGACTGACAGCTGTGAAGTCTGTGACTTTGATTGCAGGGTAAGCTAATTAGCATGAGTTTGCGAGTTAAATGCCTGTGGAGTGAGTCTACTCATGTCTTATTTGTGAGAATTCTATGACTCTTGGTAACTGAATAGCTGTGGCCGGTTCATGCATTAGCCTTTGATCACTGCATTTTGATTTCAATCTCAGGTCAATGTGGCCTTTTAAAGTAATTGGAAACTATAATTGACAGCAGGCGACAGTGCTTGACACATTGAACAGTTTAACTAATTGCACTAGCAAGCTCATAGATGTAAACTCAGTCGCACTAAGACTTGCATTAATCCTACCCTACTTTTAACAGTGTTTAGAGCAGTGCTTCCCAACCTGTGTGCCGCGGCACATAGGTGTGCCGCGAGCGCGATAGAAGTGTGCCGCCGCCGAATGTCGGAAATCAGAAGTTTTACATGACAATAATATCATTACATCATAATATGCACTGTACCATGCTGATAAATTTGTGCAGTCGAGTATAATTTCTGACCAGGCTGATTTAGCTGTATGTGAGTCTGAATAGACCACCGTGTGTTGTATGTATTAACTATCCGATGAACTAACTTACTTATTTACTCTGTCCATGACATCATAGTTAGTATGCTTCATTATTACGCATCTTTGCGTCATCGTAGTTTCAACTTCAATTTCTATGTTTCCTCGCCCAGTTAAAGTTGAACCAGGTGCAGGTGTGCTACATGACATCGTTATTGAGTATTTCTCAGATTTGAAAAACAAGTTACAATATTATTTTCCAAGTTTAAATGTCTCAGAAACCCATTTTCATCACCAACTACCGATTGCGGAAACGGAACAGCTGAATGACATTGCAGCAGACAGAACACTGCGACTTCAGTTCGCAGTAATGAATTTAACAGACTTATAGATTTTTGATAGAAAAGGGAATACGCCATGTTAGGTGCCAAAGCTGTCGGCATACTGCTGCGGTTCTGCACTACTTACCTGTGTGAAAAAGCATTTTCAAGAATGACACAAATCAAAATGAAACACAGTCAATTGAAAACGACTTACGAGTGTGCTTGTCAACCGCCGTCCAAGCTCTTTTTGACGCAATTTCACATTCTTTGCAAAGTCAACCGTCCCATTAGCCATTTTGGTTTATAGTCTGCTTTTAATCAATTTGTCCTGGTTATCTGGTTTTTAAACAACGGCTGACAATTCCTGATTTTTTTTATCAGTAGGGGCCTACTGACGTTGACACAATGACATTGTTTTATCATAGTTTATTTAAATTAGAATGAATAAGTCTGTAATAAATAAGTGTATATTCCAAATTTGTATATATACATATATATATAAAATTAGTACCATTAGTGGCGGCGATCTTGTTTGACAGGTGGGGGGGGGACATTTTTGAACTGATCTGGACAAAAAGGAGTTTTGATCTGGTCAAAAAACAGGTCAAAAGAAATTTTCGCGCAAAATTGATTGCATGTGCGCGAAAACATTTTATGACCTTTTTTGGTGTTTCTTCAAAATTTGGGGTCCGATGCATGGCGTGTCCCCCACTCCTAAAAGTGGGGGTCTTGTCTCCCTCGGCCCCCCGGGAACGCCGCCCATGAGTTCCATAAATGCAATGTGCCGTCTGGTGGGTGGTTCTTAGAAAGTGTGCCGTGGTTGAAAAAAGGTTGGGAAGCACTGGTTTAGAGTATAATATTTAACCCGACTATAATGAATCAGTTAACTTTCTTTCCTATTTACTTACCATGTGTTTTGAGCACTGCAGGTTATTGTATACAGAGGTACTCTATTATTTTTAAAGTGCATAAATAAGTTACCCTGTTAAATAGATGCGTCCCTACCAATTCATTTAAAAACCACAGCTTATAGTCTGGAAAATACAGTTACTTTGGTGTTCCTTGTACATAATGCCTTTTATTTAAACTGGCAGCAAACTGGTATTGTCCCCATTGTCTTGTATGGGAACTCCTATAAAGTAGCTAATAGTTATGATGGCATTTATAACTCATAACTGTTCATCTAGAAAGTGTTAATAATTTTCCAATATACTGAAGGAAGTGCTTGCTCTTCATCAAGCAAATCCTGGTAATGTCATTAAACACTTGGATCAATATGTTGGGATGTTCTTGTAAAGTACTGTCGGGAAATGATGTTGGTTAAGTGTGTGGTTTTTTGTAGATCTCCGCTGCAAATTAATCTAAGTCCAATCCTTAATGAGTGTGTGCCAGTCCTAGCGTCTTTCCTCCGCAAAAACCACCGTGCACTCAGGCTGAGCACACTCCAATGTCTTGATGTGCTTGTCAAAAACTATGGTAAGTGTTCACTATGTTTTGGTGAGTATACAGGTGAGAAATAGAGCAGTTATAATGATGTACAAAGGGATATTTGCACAGAGAAGGATCTTTCTCGCTCGGATTATACGCATGTAATTGTAATAAGAAATTTGTATTGTGCCGCTTCCACAAAAACTAATCAGAGGTGATCTGTAGGCTAGTGTAAATGGTGGTAAAGTTAATTAGCAATAAAAACTTAATTAACAAGCAAACAGTGTTTTTATAGATGGATCACTAGATGGCCGAGTAGTCAATCGCCACAAAGGACATGATTATCATTAAGCTGAGCACTGTTTGTGTCCTTTGTTGTCTGTTGCAATTATCTGTAATGTTGTTTCACTGATAACCTGAACTGTTGTATTTGTATCAGCTTAACCCTTTCGCCCCTGAGCTCCCATAGCGGAAGTGAGATAACCCTACAACCCTGTGCGAAAACGCCCCTAACCCTGAGCTCCTGGGCAAAAATCACTAACTTCAGAATGCATGTAAACTGGAATCTTACTGTCTCTGATGAGAAAGAAGTCTGATATACAATATATATGATATATATGATATATATATATGATATATATGATATATATATATATGATATATATATGATATATATATATGATATATATATGATATATATATCATATATGATGTATAAGTAACAGTTTCTGATAGCTAGCTAATGTTTTAGCGCCAGAATTCCACTTTACTGTGGTAGTCGGCCCAACATGTGCTACCATCGTGAATGCACAAGAATGTGCCACACAATGAACAGCGAAACACAGTCTCTGTGCACTTGTATGGACTGTCCTTCTTTGCTGCAGCTGTATTGGACCTCACAAACCTCACTGTCTTTTCTCGACAAACCATGACGACTCCACCCATCATCGATAGAAACATCACGAGTATCACTCACATGCCATAGCAACGTCCTCGTCACTTACGGTTTCAACTGATTCATCTCCACTGCTATCACTGGCCATAATCCTTTCTCTCGCCTGTCCAAGGGTATACCGTTTTCCACCAAATGTTTTCTTCGCAACACTTCTTTCATTCGAACTGCTAGATGCCTTGCGTTTCGGCATTTTCAACGGCTATGCTCGTGTTTATTTATGCTACTGCACTGCAAGAAACTCACTTGACATTGACCTTCAAGTGACCTAATGACATTAAAAGAAGGTCACTTCCTGTCTGAGTCAATGCTGGGATTGAAATTAACATACCTAATTACCACAGTCGATTTACAAGCCTTACGGGGATAAAAAAATAGACACGATGCCGAAATATCGGCCTTACGGGTATTTGACAAGTTCAGCGTAGCCGGTTTATCGGCCTTAAGGGAATACGATTTATAATGACAAGCCGATATTTCGGCCTTACGGGGCAAGAGGGTTAAGAAACAGTTAAGCTTAACTTTAATCACATTCTTTATTTCTGTGAGGTAGCCATGTTTCAGCATCTTTGAGACATTGTCAATCTTTTAACAGTCCCAAAAATTAAAAAAATATATCCCTGACTACTGGCAGATCAGTACTTTCCATGCCTCTATAACCCAAAATTTTGTGTAAAAAAAGGTAAAAAATGTACTGGGTACCCGCAGTACTTTGTAAAGTGTAAATTATGCTTAGCATGGTTTGACTGGCAGTGATAAAATATGTTTTAATACAGCATAACCATTAAATTACTAAAAGGTATAAATGTTAGTCTATCATTGTCTTTTCCCAGGTCAGAGCATGACGACTGTCATGTTTGATGAAATAATGAAAGAATTGTCGTCACTGATCAGTGAAAATGACTTGCATGTTTCACAGGTAGGTTTATCATTTATTTGTGTTCTTTCATTTTTATAAATGACCTTGTGCTATCCATTATTTAGACAAGTTACCTTTACCTTTTATTTAAATGGCACATGGCAGTGCCTGAGTGGCCCATCACAGCGGTTTTCAAATGGTGGTATGTGTACCACTAGTGGTACACCAGGTGTTGCTAAGTGGTACATGAAAAAATTCTAAATTTTTTTAATTTTCTATGAGTTTATGTCCATCTTTCTTTGATTAGCTATTGACTATTGAAGTCACTTTTCTACATCCACCATGCACTTCTTTTTCTTTAAATTTTTCTTTGAGTTATGCCCATCTTTCTTTAATTAGCTATTGACTATTGAAGTCACTTTTTCTACATCCACCATGCACTTCTTTTTCTTTAAATTTTCTATGAGTTATGCCCATCTTTCTTTTGACCTGACCTTTGCTGGTGGTATGCTAACATTCAATTTTTTTACCTGGTGGTACAATAAAAATAAAGTTTGAAAACTGCTGGTGTATTACCATCTCAGTAAGGACTTGAATACCAGCATGTTGTGAAGAAAATTGCGTATTATTTAGAAACATCGTAAGGTCTACAGTGTAGGATTGTTCTTGCATTTAAACTCCAGCAGAGTAGTCATTGAACTATATTGTCATTTGCACTGCTGTCGACATGCTGTCGACATGTGTAATTATGTGCATTTACCTTTATTAGTTGTTGAGGTGAATGGCCTGTTACAGTGAAGCATTATAATTTCAAAGCATTGTTGAACATTGCAAACTTTTATTCAACGTTATTTCTCTTGAAAGCAAAATTTAATTACCACACTCTCTCTAAAAATTCAGTCATGTTATGAGTTTCATGTCTGAAATTTGTTTAATCCTGTTATGTGAATTTAAATCCACAAATTAGCCCACATAAAGGCATTTGACATTTTGGCCTTAGGTATTAGTGTTAGTATTATCATTCCAAAGTAAGTAAAATATTGCCTAGAGCCTCTGGAACACATTATATTATATCTGGTTAATTTTACTTTAAATTGAAACTGCCTACTCTAATGAAGCTAGACTGAAAGTGCCAAATAATATTGAAGAAAGCTACAACGTTTGGAAGTGTCCAGAGTTGTAGATTGAAATGAGTTCATGCTAATGTGTCCAAGTTTGGACTGTGAACAACTTTTGTTAACATATCTTGTATTCTTTCTCACTGCTTTAAACATGTCCAGGAGTCCAGTGACACCATTGTTCTGTTCTCTCTTCTGTCCTTCTTTTGTAGCTTGGTCTGACTCCTTTGTCCATCAGCCAAGAGTAAAATAATTCAAATTTTTATTATTGTATTGACTACTAGTGAACTGTTAGTGTGTGCAGATGGGTTGCAAATTTGTCTCTGGGTTTATTTTAGCTTTCACTGGCACTTCTGAGCTCAATCTGTCAGATTAGCCAGCCATCAGTTGCAGGTGTAAGCAAAGACATACTACCTCAGATTCTTGTACTGATCCGATCTCCTCTGCTTCAAGGTTTGATTTCATGTCACTTTATAGCAATAAATGATTGTATTAGGAGTTCTGTAATATATCAAGAGATTTATGCAGCACCTTTTACAAGCCTCAAAAGTTTATTCTCGTATCAATAATCTTTTGATATCAGGTAATAGTTTTTTGTATAAGCTATTTATCAGGTAGGTATTTGGAAGGTCTTTGACAGTTAATTCTCAAGTAGAAGTCATAGTGTATCATGTGAGTCTGTAGATGCTCCAACTCATAAGAACATGCTTGTAATCCAGTTGTTGTATGGTTATTGTTGTGTTTGCAATTCAGTATGCATAGGTATGTTGAAAACACCGTTACAATTCACTCGGCTCAACAGCAGAATGCCCATTTCCTTCATTGCACATTAGAGCCACTATGCATGAACAAGGCACTTATACCCAGATTAGTTAGTCTCTAACTAGCAGCCTTCAACAAACGACTTACATAATGTTGGCTTAGGCAGCAGACTAACTGAATTTAACTAAATTTAATTGTGTAATTTTTTATGCATGGTATTCCTTGTATTTACCGGTAAGTGGGTTTTTATCATGCGTGAACAATGGGGCTTTTGTTGAGAAAACATGAATATTCATATTTGCAATACTAATGCATTAATATTTATTATGTATATGAGGTGGTTGCTTCAAATCCAAATGGCATTTATTGGTGGTCTTTTTAGTTAAATGAAGTTTAGGAAATGTTTTATACTATGAGTTGGTGTTAATATTGGTTGAGAATGAATGGAGTGGATTCTGAGGGTTCCTAAACAATAATTGTTGATGTCAAAAACTTTGTGGATTCACCATTTTGTTTGTTTCATGTAGGATATGTCCATTTCTGCTTGGTTGCAAGGTGGACAAGCATTAGTCATTACCAATTTTATTTACTAGTTGATGTAAGCCACAGTTAGCCTGATACTAACAGTTACACTGTTGTCATTGTCTTGCATACAGGCCCAGATGCCCTGTGAATAGGCTACTGGTCTCCCATACAGCTGCAATGTTCACTAATTATTTGCTAAGATGTTATCTGTTACCAAATTCGATGCCTGGTTGTCTTTGTCTGAGCCATATGGTTTACTTAGGACATAATCTGAAATGTGCCATACCCATTACAGTATGTGATGACATTTATTTAGGAATTGTTAAAATAATTTTCAGAATTATTTTGAAATTGGCTTTTTAAATTTTGTTTTAGTCAATGTTGTACCACTTTGTGATGCACTTAGTATGCATCAGTGTTGCTAGGCAATTTTGTGATAAGCACTGAAGGTCCATTTCGAGTGATTTATTATAATTATCAGAAGCAAGGGCTAAATGTACACTCTGTTATGAAGCATTTTACACATTAATGCATGCAGATCATAACTGCACGCAGATCATAACTCCTAAACATTCTTTGTAAAATACTGGGTTATGGTACTGAGGATAATAATTGTTACTGTCTTGCTTAGGCACTGCACTTCAGGCAATGATGGATTTCTTTCAAGCTCTTGTCACCTCTGGCAATAATGATGTTGGCTTTCGTGAACTCTATCAGGTAGGTTATCATCAACACATGTTTCTCACTACGACCCAGTGCTGGAAACAGTGTAATTGCTGTGTGTTCGTGTATTCCATCAAATGATGAGCCCTCAATAGTAGATGGTTGACACACTTTGAAAACCTGCTTCCCACTGTCTCACCATATCCATGATTTCCTGGCAGCAAGCAAGTTTCTGGCTCAACTATCCACACAGGCATACAAGACTGATTGAACGTAGTTTTATTATGCGTTTTATTGTTTGTATTTTTGAGAATGATTTAAATGGATTCTGAGAGTCCCTAAAGAATTACTGATATCAGATCCATCAATCTTCATACCCAAACTTTTATGGCAGATGTCCATGGCACAGAAATAAAATACAAAATCCAGGGCAGACCAGGAAAATAACTACATGGAAGAAATACAGAAGTGTCTTACTGTACAAGAACATCAAGCTAACTATGCACAAGAAAAAATGGATGCTTAGGTCGATTAAGGTGTTAGACAATGACCAGCATTTGTTAACATAATGTATGAAATGGAATCTGGTAATATTGTGTTAGTATAGCCTGAGTAAAGCAGTATAAAGGATGAATATGATGCTAGTTATTATTGATTTTTCATCTAGATGCTGGTTAAGCCAGTCTATCGCCCAGATCCATCAATCCATATACACAAACAGGTAAGTTAGTTTTCTTTTCTAAACCATTTATAATGTAACACATCATGTTATTATCTTGTAAAAGTTGTTTTTAAATGTTTGACAAATGTTTTAAGCTATTAACCTTATGACTCTTTGGTGATGCTATGCTTTGTAATACTAAGTATACTGGATTGGACATACCTCTAGTGCATCTGTTTGGGGACCTTTAGTGTAACCTCTTGTCTTGTATCAGTAAAAGAAAAGTAAGTAGGTATGAAATATCGAAGCCAAACCCATTAAACTTTAGGGTATTAGTTTGTCTCAAAAGGGATAAACTTTAGGGTATTAGTTTGTCTTAGAAGGGATAAACTTTAGGGTATTAGTTTGTCTTAGAAGGGATAAACTTTAGGGTATTAGTTTGTCTTAGAAGGGATAAACTTTAGGGTATTAGTTTGTCTGAAAAGGGATAAACTTTAGAGTATTAGTTTGTCTCAAAAGGGATAAACTTTAGGGTATTAGTTTGTCTCAAAAGGGATAAACTTTATTGTTAACATTTTGGAAGATGCAAGCTCATGTAAAGGTTGTATTGATTGTTTTGGTTGATTGTCTTTGAAGGCTTTTCATTCGTTTGCCAAGTGCATTGCAGCACTGGCCATCAGTTGCCCAAAGCAGTGCAATGCTGTTGTTGTACAATTCATTTCTGACATTAAGGTAAGTTTATTTTCATCTTTTGATGTCACAGATTCTAGTTGTATTGACGATAAATGTTTTGTTTGTTCAAGCAGTTTGTTCAGGCTGAATTCTTCATGCCAAATTAATTATCTGCTTTTAAGTAATTTTTGTGTAGTATAGGCAGGTTGGTCTAAGTTTGTTCTAATCTTATGCTACTTAACAGCAAGCATTTTAAACAGTCTTCCATTGTATACAATTTACTTCCTCTTGCATTCAGCTCTGTGCAGCAAACATTTTCACACTGTCCTAAAACACATTTCTTTATATCTGTCAGATAGCCATCTGTGCAGCACTTTTATGATGTTCTTAAAAGGTGCTCTATTAACTGTCTTTTGTGATGTACTTGTGCTATATTAACTGTCTTGATACATGTCATACATACAAGTTTTGTGAAGACTAGTGTGTGAAGCCTTATCTCGTGAAATAGTTACTGGAGGCATCAGTAATGACATAGAATATGTATACATTTTGAATTATTTAAGAGAATTTGCTTTAAAAGCTAGTGATCAGATGTTATAATGCCTGAATCCCATATGGTTTGTTGAATGCAGACTCCATCAGCCACTGATAATATTCGGCTTCTGTGCCTGCTTACACTTGGAGAAATTGGAAAACACATGTAAGTATTTCTAAGTGCACGACTCTGTTGTTTGCTATGCGTCTATTTGCGGATTGAAATGGCTGATAGCTTAGTTTTGCAAGTTCTATCATGTGTACCATTTTGAGAAACTGTCAGAAAAAGCCATTTCCTAAGACACAGAGGAACACAAGGTGTAACAGGACTTGTTATATCACTGAGAACCGAAGGGCTTAAGCTATTGCTGTGGTAAAAGAAAGTTTGTTTCATTTTCACTTCCTTTTAAGTGAGTTCATCCTTGTTACTATCAATCACCTTAATTCATTTACACTTATAACTGTTCAGATACCTGAATAAGTGTCGTTTTCACAAAGAACTGTTTACATTTCCGTAGTACACAGCAGGCAGAAGTCAGCATCAGCATACTTTTCATCTTGTTCTTGTTTAGTACAATGATTTCATCTCCACTTGAGGAGTGCACATAAACACAGAGGCTGATGTCAAGAAGATATGTCTAGATACAGAAAATTAACTCACTGAATAGAGTTATAATGAATGATCTGTGACATCCATAATTACTTTTTGTCTGAATCAGTGATCTGAGTGAGACACCAGAACTTCAAGGAGTCATCTTAGACTCATTCTCATCTCCCAATGAGGAGGTCAAATCTGCTGCCTCCTATGCTCTTGGTAAGCTCAATTTCACTTTTCCAGGGAAATCCTATCATTGTTACTTAGTTAGTTTTATAGCATGGCATAATTAACGTAAATTGAGAATGCAAGCATTAAGTTGGTCTTTTCAGTTTCAGTACTATTTGAAACGTTACATTTGTATTTTTCATGTACAGAATTTATTTCAGTTTCACTTTATGTTTGATTTATAATGTTGCTTATTTTAGTTTACTTGTGTTCTCATATGTATGGATTAATGTCATGCTTTATATATCGATTGCCACCCAATTTTTATCTGTCTTAATAGACAACCCTATTTAGCAGGATGCTGATCCTTTCTGGGTCTGTCTTTTCAATCCTAGTTAACTGTACTCTTTCTGTAAAATTTGATGTGTGGTTTTTGGATCAGTTAAAGAATGGATGATGATAATTTTTTGTTAGTTTGTGTGGGTTGGTGTATAAGTTGAATTCAAAGGGTGTGTGAATTTGATTAGGTCAGATTGAAAGTATACAGGCATTGTTATGTTACATGAATGTAAAACCTCAGTCCGATTGTTCTTAGTTTAGCCAAATAATTCAATCTCTGCATAAGGATGCACTTAAATTCTGTGAAAGTTCATCATCTAAGTGTGATTTTAGATTCTATGTTAAGTATTAGAGTTTGTATTATTCAGTCTTCTTACCACAACAGCTTTGACATAATTTGCTTTTAATATGTTGTGCTGCTTTTCTTTTTTCTGTTTGCATTGTTCTCTGCTAATGTTATCCAAAATATACTGGAAATCTTTTCACCGTTTATTATATAGGCATCTGTGTCAGCACAGATTATTTAGCATTTTAAATTAGTTAGATGTCATTGCTATAGAAATGTTGAAATGTTATGTTTCAGGAAATGTGAGTGTTGGAAATCTTCCCAAACTCCTTCCATTTGTTCTTCAGGAGATTGATCGCCAGCCAAAGAGACAGTACCTCTTACTGCATTCACTCAAAGAGGTAAAAGAGAACAAACTGGCCTTTTTCTGGTTACATGACAATATTTACTACAATTACAAACACTTGAGCCAACACTGTTTTCAGATTCTGCTAGTTCCAGCTTTTTTCTTATGCTGCTTTTTGGAGTTTTTGTTATTAGCATTTATTCAATCAATCAATCATAGAATTTATATAGTGCTTCGTCAGCGGCTCCACTCAGAGGCGCTTATTATAGTCTTCACACTTTAATGACAAGTTGCATTGGTTGGGCAGTCAATTTAATACACTGTCGTTGTTAAAGTGTTAATGAAGAGTGGGTTTGTGATATCTTCATTAATTTAGCATTGACATTCATAATTTACATTAAACATCTTGATCTTTTAAAGTTGTTAAGCTGCCCAGTTTTTGGCCAAGATATTTTCAGTGTACACGTGTGGGATCTGTTTTTATAAGAATGTATAATAAATTTTTGTATGACCTAATTTGTTAATAAAGTAGCAAAATTATTTTTTAATAGCTTATGATAATCTTTAGTCCCTCTAGGTGTATTGGGCCACTAACTGTAGCACCCCTTGGCCTGGGTGACCCAGTATGTGTTTGAAATCAGTTCAGTTGGTATGTGTATTTGCTTCTTCAGATCATCAGTTGCCAGTCGGTCAACAGCAATGCAGTTGAAGTTCTGAGGCCTAACATGCAGTCAATTTGGTAAAAATTTGTTTCTACTAGTAATAATGTTGATGAACTGTGGCATGAAGTCATAAATTGTTTTTATTGGTGTGATTGTTGTTAAGCTATAGAATGAAATTTTAAAGTTTCAGTGTTATGAATGCTGGCAGAGGCATGTGTTTAGGCATTAAATGATGCAACTGTGTAATAATTTTTTTAAATGATTTAATTTATGGATCATGTAATTAATCAAGTTATCGTGCAAGTTTTGCTGACCACACCAGAGTTGATTTGTTTGATCAGATCCAAGAATAATATTAAAATTTAAAGCACTTTATTTTTGTCGTAGTACAAGGCCATTATAGACATGTAAGCGTTAAGTACTCTTATGTGCATGTATTTAACTAGGCATTTATATAGAGCCTATTAAACATCTCAAAGGTGCTGAAGGGTGTCTGTTTGCCAGAACCAAAGAGGTGCTACTTAGTACATGCTGAAAGTGTATCTTGAACCGTCGAAGGTAAAGTTAAGATGTTCAATTGTTCCAGACAGACAGTCCAGTACTTTAACAACAAGAGGGATTAGTTTCCCATACGTTTTAGTGCACGCTCGTCGTTAAAGTGTTGAGTAGCTTGCCAGGTAATTGGAAAAACTGTTTTTTGTGTGTACAGGGAGTTGCTGATAAAAAATTGTGAATGTCCAGAGGAAGGAACACGCAATGTTGTAGCGGAATGCCTTGGAAAGCTTACTTTGATCAACCCAGTTGAACTGTTGCCAAAGCTGAAGAGCTATTTGGGACGACACTCTTCAATGACCAGGAGTACTGTTATCTCAGCCATCAAATTCACCATTTCTGACCAGGTGTGACACATTATAGATACACATTATCACATTATAGCTACAGGTTACACAGGCCTGTAGCTATAATGTGGTAACAAGGGTTGAGGTCCATTGATCAGGGGTGAAGGACTGAGGGGTGGTCTGAAAGTCAGAAAATCTAAAACCATGTTTAGGAGATTGTGCATTCTCCATTTTACGACCTAAATGTTGGAACAATACTCCACCCTCAGATACGTTCTGCAACTTCATTTGAGTCATTTAAGACCAGACTCGAGACACACTACTTCAAACTGGTTTATACTGAGCCATGTTGAACTTGTCTAAGCGCCCTCTTAATGATAAGGTTAGTCACTCAGCTATTAAAAAACAAGTTTAACTGAGTCGTGTTTTCGCAATATGATTCTGCTTAATACCTGAAACAGAGGTACATTGATTGGTAAAGATTAGCATCTCAAGGATTTGTTCCATTTCTAGTGTTAAACAGAGCCCTACTAAAATATTTCATGGGCTATTGGGCTTGATTGACTTATTTTATTTCTTTCAGCCTCAAGCAATTGATCCTCTTCTGCGCCAGAATATGGGTAGTTTCCTAGAGGCCCTGCACGATGAAGACCTCAATGTTCGTCGTGTTGCTCTCGTTGCTTTCAACTCAGCGGCTCACAACAAGCCATCGCTCATCCGTGACTTGCTTCAGTCAGTTCTGCCTCATCTATACCGCGAGACGAAAGTGCGAGTAAGTATGCAGAGTCTAGGCTGTGAAAGTGTTAAGTATTAATGGCATCTGTTGTAATTTTGCTTACAGCATTGTCAGTTTGTGAGTTGCTGATGTTGTAAGTAGGTAGACATTTCACTATGATAACTTAAAATAAGTTGATATTTTCCTATGTACATTCCAGTCATTACATTTGGAGATATATAAAAACTTAGAGCCAAACATCATTTTGGTAAGACCTGGAGCCATGTTTTCAAACTTTGTTTTGACAGGGATACATTGCAAGTTCAAACTTTGTTTTGACAGGGATATATAAGTTATCTTGCATTGCCTATGCATTTAGTTAAGTTTAGACATTATAATAATATGCTTTGTAACTATTATCAGCATTAAGATTGCTTACTATGTTTGAAGCTCTTGTGATGATGGCTTTTATGGTGGTTTGTTTGTTTCTGTCGTAATGATGTTACTTTGTGGAACTGTTTGTTGTGTCATGGTTTTGAGTGACTTGGCTTTTCAGAAAGAGTTGATCCGAGAAGTGGAGATGGGTCCTTTCAAGCACACAGTGGATGATGGTCTGGATATCAGGAAGGTCAGTCTCAATCGTTACCTCAGTTCATGCAGTTGCATAGCTGTTGTGTCGTAGCCTCATCCAACAATCCGTGTCAGGTTCACATGCATAAAAGTGGAGCTTATGCACCATTTTGATTGCTACTATATACTGGTCAGTTACTCATAGACTTTATTCATTTGTTGGTATATCCAAATAGTTCCATTCTGAATTAAAAAGAGGCCAACTGCATTCATCTTCTATTTGTATGTGTATATACATGGATTCTTATGTTTATTATTGTTTTTGTCATCATGGTTTGTTTGTTAATCTTTTGTTTTAATATTTTAATGACATGTTCTGGAGTATGGCAGCAGCAGACGTAGGTTTAGAGCTTGCTCAGTTGCTCAGAATTGCTCTGTGAAAGTGAACTTTGTTACATGGGGTCAGGTTCATTTTGTCCTCATGATTCAGTGTCGGTGTTATTGAGTTTTTGTTTTTAGTTAGTTATTTGGTTATCCAGGCCTGACAAATATGTCTGAAGCTGTCTTTACTTGAGAACATGCATTTGTATATTTTAGGCAGCATTTGAGTGCATGTACACACTACTGGATTCGTCACTCGACCGATTGGACATTTTTGAATTCCTGAAGCATGTGGAAGATGGTCTGAATGACCACTATGACATCAAAATGCTGACGTATCTGATGCTGGTCAGGCTGGCTGACCTGTGTCCAAGTGCTGTCCTTCAACGTAAGTCCTGCTCTCCATTGATTTGTTTCCCTCCATGGCCTGGATTGTTCTTTGCCTTTGAAAAGAATTGTGTCGATGATGCTGGTTTCACTTTGTCTGGCGATCAGGGTTTAATTGCCTTTGCATCCACCATCAGGCCTTTCAGTCATGGTGCTGCCTGTCTGAAATGCCTTAATCTCAACTGTTTGGTACCCACATGCACTACTTCTTGCACCTTCTTTTTCAGCTTTTAAAACCTCTTCTGGACGTGGTTTGTATTAATGCGTATTTGTATGTATGCATGCACTTTTGAGTGGTGATCTTTCTGAAGCAGCATCCTTTAAGGACCTCTCAAAGGCGGTTATGTTGGACTGTCTGACAGGCATAAGGTGTGATCTACAGTAAACTGAGAGTTTAGAGGAGTTATATAAAGTTCTGAGGACATTATATTAATTGTATGCTTAAAAATGAGTTTATGTCTCTTAGCATTGGTTCTTGCAGTTTAGGCTTGTTATCATAACAAAACATGACTCTGCTGGTTGTCTGTTTGTCTGCTTCAGACTTGGACCAGATTGTGGAACCGCTGAGAGTGACTTGCACAACAAAGGTCAAAGCCAACTCAGTGAAACAGGAGTTTGAAAAACAGGATGAACTGAAAAGATCAGCGATGAGAGCTGTTGCTGCCCTTCTCCAGATTCCAGACGCAGGTATTTTGACTCATTTTGGAATTTCTTTTCTTGCTGTGTGTGAGCCTGTTGACACAGTGGTTAATAGTATCTATAGTATAGTGACATTTCTTTTCCTGGTTGTAACAACAAAATTTGTTTCAAGATGACTTATGTCATGACGATTTCGATTCACAGTGCTTGATGTTGATGTCCCGCTAATTTCGAACCTCGGATAGATAACTCTGTCCATAGAACTTTGATATAAGGAGGTTTACTGTATTAACTAATAAAAAAATTGACTACCCTGGTATATAATCTGCGGTACTGAAAAGATGGATCTGATTGACTGCTGTTGCCAGGTAGAGCTGTTAATATTCACTAACATCATCCTGTTGGATATTAATGAATATTGACCCGTAATCTGGATGAGATTACTAGTACTATAATGTTACTGTCCAAACATGAGATTACTATTACTATAATGTTACTGTCCAAACTATCAAATAAGAAAGCATTAAATAACAAGTGTTTCTTATCTCTGGCCCCTTTATGATGTCTGGGTCATTTGCAGCTAAGACAACTTCACGTTCTTGATACAGCTGTGTCTGACACAGGACGACAAGCCAATGCCAGCTAGCCACCGTTTTATTTTACTCAGACAGCTGTGTACTGTTGATAATGGTGTTGTATGGTGTTGTCCATGAATGACAATGGCGATTGGGGGTTTTCACCAGTGCAGACACCCGCATCTAAATTTGATTCATAATCTTTCAGTATAACCTATTCCTAAAACACCAACTTCAGTCAGATGGCAGACAGTATGTACTGCTGCACTGGTTCATCATTAGTAATGTTCTGTTGCAAATAGCTGAATAAACGTTTTACGTTTAATTCTTAGTATCAAGTTGCATAAATCCACCACTGGCTCTATACATTTTGCTAGATCCATACGTGTACATATATGCATATATTAATGGACTTCAATTCTAAGAACTTGTACCAATGTACCATGGCTTATAATATGCGTCCGGTGTCTATAGTTGAATTCATATTGGAGGGAAAATGGTTCTGTCATCTGCAGACATTATTAAAATACACTAACTGGTAATATATCAGAGTTTAAGGATCTAATTATTAAGTTAAGTTCTGAGGACATTATATTAATTGTACATTTAAAAACGTTTCTTTTGATGCCTTGTATTGCAATTAATGTAATAATTGATGTATAGAGAGTAATTGATGTATTGTAATTAAACAGTATATATCCATTAAAAGGGATGCATAGTATAAACTTTACTGCGACTTTAAAGAGGATTGTAGTACTTCACGTCTTGATATGAAACCCAAACTATCGCTTAAGTGTGCACTGTGCACTATGGAATAATTGTAAACAGAATGATGATGACATTAAAAATGGATGCGAGTTTGGCATGCAAAAGCTGCAGAAAGGAAGTTGGTTGAGGGAGTGGTCAAAAGTAGGTCATTTTTTGCTGAGGTATTTTATGGATGACCCCTGCATGGTTGATACAGATTGTTTCTCCAAGGATGACAATGATAATGAACATAAAATTTCTTCGATTAAAATATACATGCAAATTATTAACCATGCTTTATTTGCTGACAGTTTTCACAGGTCTTTCATTTGGAAAGTGCAAAGTTTGTTATTTCAATTGAATTTTTCCACATAGAAATGTTAGCTAAGAATTATATATAGGTGATTTTGCCTTTGCTAATGATTATCACTTTAATGACGAGCTGCATTGGTTTCCCAGTCACTTTTAGTACACGCTCATAGTTAAAGTGTTAATGTTCCCGCCCGAAATATACACATTGACGGTTATGATTATTGGAGATTTTATCCGATGGTTGAGTGATGGGAATTGAGTACCTGCTCAGAATGGACTTGGGTGCTCTGGCTGCACGTACCAAATTTTGACACCTCTAGATCTAGTTGTGTGTGGGTGTGTGTTATTCACTGTGTGTAATCACTGGTTTTGTAATTGTAGACAAGAGCCCACTGATGAACGACTTTATATCACAGATAAAGGTGAATCCAGAGCTGACTGGAATGTTTGAAAGTATCCAGAGAGACACCACGATGACCACCAGTGAAACTTCGCTGATGGATATCAGCTAGATGGATATACTGGCAACGCCAGGTCACTGACCAAACAGACTTTCCCAATGTGCTAAAAAAAATAGTAAACATTGCTTGCATGTTCTGTGGCCTGTGAACTCTGTAGCCGAATTTAAAACAAAACCACTCCAGTTTCATTGTGTTATATTGTCTTGCACACTGAACCTTTTAATGCTTTCATGCTGTTATAACTGGACTGTTAGAGACAAAGATGTTTAAAACTTAATGTTTCTGGGTCACGAGCCATTGTTGCTGTTCATATTGAATTTTATTGCAGTTGTTAGTTTATCTGGCCCTGTTATGAAAGCCGTTTTCAGCTCTTATGCTTTGATTTTACTTTATAAAAAAATTCCTGTTAACTTGTAATTAGCGTTTGCAAGAGCCTGGCTTTTGACTGGCATGGCATAAATTTTGTAGGGTTTGCTATTGTCATGAGAATTTGTACAATCCAACTCAAGCTAATTATTTATATCTGTAGCATCCAATGACCATGGTACTTGTGAGAGGTTATCGGATGGTGGTGTAATTACGATGGCTTCTGGTGATGCATGCTGTCGGTGTGCAGGCAAATCCAAATATGTGTGATAAAACTATAGGTTCTGTATCTTGAGTACGTAGAGCTAGAGTGCAGTTTTATAGATAATGAAGACCAAAACAACCTTGGCAAACTTAGAAGAGAGGTCTGAATTCTGAGGTTTGGAAAGTACTGGGTACATGTGAATATCTTAGTGCTTGAAAGGTTAATGAAAAAAGTGTATCTATTATGTTGCTTCAGGCAGTGAAATAGATTTACGGTGTAACAATGTCAGACACCAGTTCTTTACTTACTACGTGCCAGAGTGGTGTCTGTTAAACTGTATGACATCATGCAATCATTTTCATTGAAAATGGCATCTGTTCTTACATGTCCATTTCCAGCATTGAAAATACATTAGGTTCAACGTCTACGGCCAGTGGTGCAACTGCAAATGAAGCCAGGAAAATTGACAGTTGGCGAAGTTTTGGAGAAGTTTCGCTGTTTGACAGAACTTGTCAGCACTCTGATTACATCACAGTCGCTTATTCCACTGATTCGTGCTAATGTTGCAAATGCTTGCAAGCTGAATCCAAAAGACGAAAAAGAGTTGCAAGCCCTAAAGAAATGGATCAAAAAGAACTTGGATAAACGTTTTTCACTCTGTAGAAATCTTGAGATTATGATTTGGAGAAATGGCAGGTAACCACAAATTGAAGCTCTTGCTAAGAATATGTCCTCACTCAAAGCGCCTCATCAGTCCCGGCTGCAGTTGAGAACATTTTTCGACCCTGGGTGGATGTTGAATGGATGTCAACCCTCACTCCTCACAGAGTTAATTGTCATTTATCCATGACAATTACAGTACTTAATATAACCAGCACAAAGTGTGTGTAGCGTTTTAAGCTCTCTATAGGTCCTCTGAAACTTAAACTGATTTCGTGACTGTGAGCTTTTACTTGTTTACTGTTAAACTGCTCAACTGCTGCTGATTGCTAAATGGATTAATCAATATGAAATGGATTGCAGGCTGAACGAGCATTGCAGTGCAGCCTTTAAGACTTAGTTACATGGTTTTTTATAAACACTTGTCTGCGTCTGACACCTTCTTTCATATATTCACTGTTATCAAGTAACTGCTCAATGTGGTTAGCCTAATCTTTCAGTGGATGTCATCCAACTTCCTCTGCTCTGCCTTCCCATCAAATCAAGAAATCCCTGGTCCTATGATACATGTATTGACCAAGTCTTCATCTCTTACCTTCACTCCAAGTCCTCTGTCCGCAATCTTGGCATTACTTTTGATCCACATCTTTCCTTCTCTAACCACATCTCCAATCTCGTGCTTCTGCTTCATACACATTCATGACCTCTGCCGCATCCAGCTTTAAAACTGCCTCCACCGTTGCTACCTCCATTGTCCACGGTTGTATTACTGCAGTTCCTTCTTCCTCGAATACACCCAAATTAAGCTTCTACAACGTCTCCAAAACTCACTTAGCCCGAGCTGTCACTATAATACCGAAACATCGTACGACTCCCATCCTCAAATCACTCCATTGGTTAACAATGCCCAAGCAAATCCACTGCAAAGTCCAATCACTAACCTACAAGTCCCTACAATATTCCCAGCCAGGCCCGTAGCCAGTATGAGGCAAGACGAGGCGAGTGCTTCGTCGTAATTCTCAAGACGAGGCATGCCTCCTCTCATATGGTCTCTTACCTTCAGTTATCTCCCAATTCTCTCTCCCGCCTCCGAAGCACAAGTGTCACTCCTCCTAAACTCTCTTCCCAACAAGCAGTGCGAACTTGATATCCCCCACATCTCTTCTTAGACTGTGCCGATGTCATCGCTCTTTTAATCACCAAAATTATCACTCTCTACCGACAACTTCCCAATTGCATTTAAACACTCTCTAGTCACTCCCCTCCTCAAAAAAGCAAATTTTGACAAGAAAACCCTATCTTAGCACTCCTGAGTAGGCAGCCTTGAAGGGAGCTATATAAATGTTCCATAATAATAATAATAATAATAATAATAATAATATCTAACTACCGTCCCATCTCCAATCTTTCCTTTCTATCTAAGTTAACTGAACTAATTATTGTCTTTGGTCGGCTAAACGACTACCTAGCTCTCTTCTGATTCACTTCATAACTCCTACCAAGCTGGCTTCGCTAAACACCACTTCACAGAAACTTTAGTTGCATCTCTTATCTGCAATAAACTGGTCTCTGCCGTCAGCCATCAGCAAGTCTCGTCTTCTCGATATTTCCGTCGCATTTGACACCGTCATTCACTGCTTCCTTCAACGATTATCTTCTTGGTTTGGCGTCTCTGGCACTGCTCTACTCTGGTTCTAGTCTTACTTGTCTTCCCGATCCTTGTCTGTTAAAGTCCCCAGCCACGGCTCGCAACCCCTCCCTCTCTCATGTGGTTCCCTCAAGGCTCCGTTCTGGGTCCACTCCTCTTCATCCTGTTACTATATACTCACACATTTAAACCGTCTCATAAAATCTTCTGTTGACCACCATCTCTATTACTCTATATAAGCAGACAATACCCAACTGTACATATCCCTCTCCGCAAGCTCTTTATCCACCTCCATCACACTATTACTCAACATGGTTAACCTAATCTCACAGTGGATGTCATCCAATCTCCTCTGCCTTAACCATTCCAAAACAGAATTCATCATCCTAGATGACCTAGACCTTCCTGATCAAATCAAGAAAATCCCTGACCCTTCCATGCACCTAACTCGTGGTCTCTTACCTTCACCTCCGCAATCTTGTTATTACTTTTGATCCATACCTCTCCTTATCTAACCCATAGGCGTAATTTATGGAGGGTAGGATGGGTACCCGTACCCCCCATTTTTTGGAGTGGATGTTACCGTAGCTCCAGGGCTGTAGTCGAGGGTATACAGCGTGTGTAGGCCTATACACGTCTAGAGACCGTATACTCACCTAAAAAAATTATCTTTATTATACTGTAGCGCAGCGGTTCTCAACCTGTGGTCCGCGGACCACTGGTGGTCCGCGGCCATCTGCCTGGTGGTCCGCGAGCAAGGCCTACAATTTATATTTTTCACAATTAAAAACATGCAAACAGACAAATTTTGTCAAGTTTTAAAAAAAATTTTTATTTAAATTGCTAGAATCGGCTAGATGGCAGCATGAAACTAATAATAGGGTAATTTGACCTAATTCCAGCCGGTTTTTTTTACTTTTACATAAACTTCATATTAAAAGTCAACCGACCTATGTGTATGATATATCATATGAAAGAAAAATTGTTCTACAAAGTGAACAATACTCCAGCCACTACCAAAAATCTATGCAGCAATCACAGCATTGAAAAATAAACAAGGCCTGTGTGAGACCAAATTCCAGCCATGTTAACCTAATTCCAGCCTACCTGTTTTGTATATGACCAAATTCCAGCCAGCCATATTATTAAGGCATCCAGTTTTAAAAACAATGCGTCCAGGTAAAATATTACAATATTAGGCCTATATCTTTTTTATTTATTTTTATTATTCAAACAGCAACACGCACAATTCCAAAAGGGAGAACTGCTAAGCGGGACCTAGATCCTCTTAGGGTTTTCTTTTCCTATTGTTCCCGAATAACCTCATTTTATACACTTGTAACATACTTGAAATGTCTTGTTTGATGTTGTTTGATGAAACCAAAAAAATTTATGGTTATGGTTGTCATAGGCGTAATTTGTTTGGGGGGGTGGGTACGATGGGTACCCACAACCCCACTTTTTGGACTGAGGGTACCCCAACAACAACTTCCTTTTTTTACCCCCACTGTCTATACACTGCCAATCAATATTTTATTATTACTGCAATTACAAAATGGCTTATTTTTATTGACACAAATATTAATGAGAATGCTGTCAGGGTACAATGTCCAACATGGTCTCCATGCGAAAAGCAAAAGTGGAGTAGAACTTGGTACCCCCCACTTTCTAGACCAGAGTTACGCCCCTGATGGTTGCGGTTATATAAAGTAAGTAATCATAAACCGTTTGCGCCTAAACCAGGCAAAGACTAAATTTATTTGGTTGGGCACCCAACAACAACTTAATTGCTTAGCTTCACCTTAATTGCTACCCTGGTCGATGAATTTCCTATAGTTACACTTTCTCTACGGTAGTTCGCGACTTCGGAGTCCTGCCAGATCACGGGCTTACACTTGCAGCAAAGTCCTCAAAGTCTATGACAAACGGTAACTCCAATGGTACAAACCCGGCAAGATCAGGAGCTTACACTTTGCTCATCGCCATTGCCTTAATTGTCCACACTTGTTGCTATCAGCTGCGCCAGCTTCGCACAGTTGCCGCTCTCTTATCCATGGCGCCATTGCTACGTTAGGCCTAGTAGGCCTACACTTCTTTATCATGGCTCGACTTGACTACTGTTCCTCACTTTACTATGGCCTACCTTCTAGTCTGGCATGCCTCGATCGAGTGCAACGCTCTGCGGAGAGCCTTACTGGCCGATTACCAAAATTTGGTCAGGTCTCTGGTTATATGTTAGAGGCCCTACATTGGCTTCCTGTCAGCCACCGTGTAGGCCTAGTATACAGCGTTGTTTTCCTGGTCTGGCGGTGCCAACTGGGCTGCGCTCCAGCTTCTCTGCGGGTCCTTTGCCGCCCCGTGCTGGGAGTTCTAGGGTAACCGCCACTTCCGCTCTTCGAGGAAGAGGGTGCGCATTGTGCCTTTTACCCGCACAGCCACCATGCGGAACCGTGCTTTTTCAGTGGTAGGCCCCATAGGCGTAATTTGTGGGGGGTACGAGGGGTACCCGTACCCCCCACTTTTTGGACTGGGGGTACTGTACCCCCCACTTTTTAAACAATGTCAATCCATTTTTTTATTGTGCCTTCTCAGAGAATGCAGTCTCCGCCAAAGTGCGAAAGTGCTTAGATACACATGTAAATTGAGAGACGAATTAATGAGAATTAATGAGAATTAATGAGAATACTGACAGGGAATATGTTCAAAATGGCCACCATGCGAAAAGGCGAAAGTGGAGAAGAAATTGGTACCCCCCACTTTTTGGACTAAAGTTACGCCCCTGGTAGGCCCGACGACATGGAACTGGCTCCCTTTGGAGCTGCTCCTGCTCCTCTGAACTCCCACTAATATGTTCTGCACTAGATTGAAAACTGTTTTATTTGGCCGTGCTGTAGTCGGGAGCACCTCTGAGTAGCCCCCTTAAAGAGACGCTATGTAGGCCTAAATATTCGAATGAATGAATGAATATAATAGCAAGGCCTATATGCCTAGCAAGTGTAATTAAGAAATTGGGCCTAAGCATTATGGTAAGCACTATGCTTGACCTGGGATTACGATTGCTGAAAGGGATATGAAGCGGCAACGCGTCAGCCAATCACAGCTCGTCTTTTCTGATGCATCGCAGGCGATGTTTGTGGCTTCATCCGGGTACTTAGCAGGGGATGATTTGAAATAAATACAGCACATGGCATCGGTCTAGACGTGTTTTTTTAGCGATTTACAGTTAGGGACATAATTATGCGTTTTCTTATTAATAAAAGTCGTGTTTATTTAGTTATAACGTCAGCTCAAAGTGTATAGAAGGCCTTCTATACACTTTGACGTCAGCTGTAAGCGACCAGCCGATCCGTACAAGGGTACCGGAAGTAAAACTCAGCCACACACATAATCTAGACCAAAGACACTATATTCATCAGCTTCATATCCCTTGCAATCTTAGTCCCAGGCTTGACTCAATTCCAGCCACTCTTGTCTCAATTCCGGCCTCCGGCTGGAATTTGGTTCAAGCACGGCTGGAATTTGGTCATATCGCACAGGCAGTAACAAACTAAATATACGAACCGTAGACAATAGTAACACACAAATTGTGCATTCAGATATCTAGTTATTAGTACTATTTTTCACAAAAAATATAATATATTATGGTACTTTGTGTATGATTTACCAAGCGTACCTTGAAGTTTTTTTAAATTGTGAAAAATCTTCTCAGAATTTGCGATTTTTTAGGTAAATATTTACTTTCAATTTGCAACGGCCAGAGGTAAAACTCTGAAGGAAGTACGCGATCTGTTGATGGCCGCGTTCATACTGATTCGGAAAATGGTCATGTTCGAAAATTCGGACGGTAAAAATAAAAGTTAGAGCGAAACGAAAAGGTGGCTGGAATTAGGGACCTGGCCGGAATAAGGTCAAATTACCCTACGCGAATTTATGGCAAAAATTTTATTTTATATTAATTTGTTTTTGGCACAATTGTTAGTGGTGGTTCGCGGCCGAGACACAAAATTTGTAAGTGGTCCTTGAGTCTGAAAAGGTTGAGAACCGCTGCTGTAGCGTATACTCACAAAATACTGTAGCGTATAGGCCTATACTCACATCTAATTTGTTTCGGAAAACAGACCGGTAGACCCTAGCGTGTACTCGCCTCTAATTTTACCACTACATCTCTGCTTATAGCTCCACTTTTCATACCGATTGTTTTTGTCCATTATTATTTTATCTGAAGAAGAAAGATTCAAAACAATTACCGAGCATTATCATCAGTGTGATCACATCATCATTCATCATCACTCTCATTGTTATTAGTGTCGCTATTATCATCATCATCATCATCATCATCATCATCATCATCATCATCATCATCATCATCATCATCATCATCATCATCATCATCATCATCATCATCATCATCATCATCATCATCATCATCATCATCATATCAAGCCTATTATTATTATTTTGCTTGGAATATAAACGTTGCCGTTATTATTATTTAACAGTCGCGAAGCTAAAACAATGCGAAATTTGGTACCCCACTTTCTAGACCAAATTAAGTTACGCCCCTGACATAAAATTAAAGGCCTATTGGTACATCATTTCAATTAATTATGAAACACATTTTTAGTGAATTTTAAGAATAAAGGCCCTTTTTACGTTAATTTAATTATGAAACACGTTGATTGTATAAATTTCAATTTTAGAACCGAACTATAAATTTCAATTTTAAAACCAAATGCATAGGCCTATTGTTACGTCACTTCAATTATGAAACACATTTTTTTAGTAACTTTAGCTTGATACAATAAAGGCCTTTGTTACGTCACTTCAATTATCGAAAAGTGTATTGTCATATATAAGTTTACATTTAGGGAATAAAGGCCTTAATTGTTACGTCACGTCATTGCAATTATGAAACACATTTATAACTTTTAGATTTATACAATAAAGGCCTTTGTTACGTCACTTCAATTATCGCAAAGTGTATTTTCCCAGCAAACACAACCGCACGGGTCCCTTGTGGGTTTCATCCGATTTGACGGTACGGTTTTCTCTTGGTTTTTGACCACGGTTTGCGTAAGGGACCCTTACGGTCCAGCCCGCGTCGGTGGCGCCTCCTACCGGTATTCGTATTACTACCGCCAGTCCGCCATTTTGTGTGCCTGCCGTTTCGAATGTAGAAATATTTGAGAGATCGCGATTTGTTTGTGTGAAAAGTAAGATTACGTTATATTTATTATACTAATGAACCTATCTCTGTGTACATTAACAGTTTATGAAAATGCTGTATTTAATTGTGGTCGGGATAGACGAAACGGAGATTGCAGTGGGTAAAATTAGGGCTGTAGTGGTAAAATTAGAGGTGAGTACACGCTACCGGTTAGTTTTCCGAAACAAATTAGAGGTGAGTATACGCTACAGTATTTTGTGAGTATACGCTACAGTATTTTAATATAAATAAATATAACTATTTGGGAGGTGAGTATACGGTCTCTAGAGGTGAGTACACACTGTATAGTGTATTCCCGCGTATACCCTCGACTACAGCCCTGGTTAGGGTTATGGACTGTACGGTAAACTTGCGCTATGAGGGTCCTAATGTTATGGTCTGACCCAAATTCAAGGGGCTATGTATTACTGTGGGACAAGAGGTCGCACCTTGACACTAGTTAGCGCCCAGACACCAATAAGGCTATTTAAATGAAAGCACATCGACAAATATTCAGCAGCAATGACACTAGTTTTCAAGTTTATCCGTGTTAGATGTTGACATCTCTCAGTTAAGTCACATTAAAGTTTCATTTAAACATTTTGAACATTTATCCAATAAATGTGGCTTAAAGTTTCATAGATTATACTTGAACGTTTAGCTTAAACTTCCTATAAATTTAGCTTAAAGTTTCATTTGAACATAGTATCCTTTAAATTTAGCTTATACATTGTTGAACGTTTACAATAAACTTGAAAACTAGCGTCATTGCTGCTGAATGAAACATTGCAGCTGCCGTGACCATCAAAACTGGATAGTTGTCGAGATCAATAAGTACTGCACTCTGTGAAGATGAGAATGACGATATTGCAGGGCTTCATGCAACAAGAGTCGACAACGTTGAAGACTAGTCTGATAAATTTTCAAGTACACAACCATTTAATTGTCTGTGTGATGTAGTTATAATATCTCTGCAATCCTTAATGAACTGATCGAAAACAAGGTGCAATTAGAATATTTTAAACGGGAGTACGTGTTGAACAAATATATTAAAAAGGCCATGATTCTGGAGAATGAAATGGTTTCTTAGTTACTTTTATATGAATGATTCACTCTTAAGCTTTTGCATTCACTAGTTCTTAGTAGCTTGGTAACAGCCTGTGTGATTGACGGGTGTAATGATTACACATTTTGTTTTATTATGTTACATTAGTCAACGCTGTGCAGTGGGCTTTACCAATTGCTAAGTCGTCCAGACAATCATACAGGCAGTTCGGAATATCAACTGGTAAAGTTCGTCAGGAAGCAACAGGACAATCACCAAGGCCTCTTGGTGCTTCAAATACGCCAGTCATTCGAACAACTGGTACGTGTTGAATACTGAAGCAATGGTACCAATTTGATCCTAAGCGGCTCTTTGAAAAATTGTCTTTAGAGCAGTATTGGGATATTATCAATATTCCCTTGTATCACCCAATTTTCTTTTATATCAGGCAACATATATTTCTTGTTCTGTTACATTGATTAAAATCTAGCTATCTTTAGTGGTTACACATTTGATTTGTTATAATGAATAATTATGTTGCTTCATTTCTATCAATTTTTAATGATTCAGTAGTTGTGTGGTCATAGCTAAAAGAGGTGGCAACCTATGAAATCACAAATCAGTTATTACAAGATGTTACAAGATGTTGCTATGGAAATATACCCTGTATGAAATCACAATGCGATTATTACAACGTGGGGCCCGATAGCGCATTGGATAACATCTGGCGTAGAGTGCGAGAGGTACAGAGATCGAGTCCCATAGGTGAACATGCTTTGTAGGCTGCAATTTGCGCCGTGTATTGCAGGCTGTCTGTTCTGTTAGTAGTTAAGGTTTATCGCATAACATGTACATGTACAGCGCAGTGCGTTTGCAGGCGCTTAATTAAAGAATAAATATTATTATTATTATATCGTGAATGTGTCTTTAAATTATAAAATTGTTTTTACTTCTGTTTGCCATGGATTATAAGCTGTTGAATATATTTATCCTTTCAGCCCCTTAAGTGTGTTGACACATAGTACCGATAGTCACTGATCAAATTTGTGTAGTAATTCATAAATGATAAATATGAATTTAGGATGCTAGCACTGGGGATTCCCAAAAGTTTTTCATTGCAATCAAAAGTGTCAGCACATTTTTGTGTTACAGCTAATCACTTACTACGTTTTTGAAGATTTGTTTTGTCACCGTAGTGTTCATAAATCGAAGTATGATGGTTATCTGTGTAGACTTGATTTTGTAGGTGGCGATTTTAGTAGCAGACTCATGATAAAAATATCTCGCCAGTCTGGAGGAGTTGCAGCAAACTCAGAAACTACATTCATCTACGCTGCGGTCGATTTCGAGGCAACTGAATGCAGCAGGCGGACTTGCGGCAACGGAGCTGCCTGAGGCCATGCAATTTCCCATCGAAACCGAGGATGATCTGTCGAGCGTGGAGGACAAGGTGCTTGACACTTCAACGATGAAAATATTGGTGTGAAAATATTGGTGAGTCTTTTTACTGTTTAAATGGTTTTTAAAGCCTCGTGTATGATTCGCTGCTAATTTCTAGGGCATGCAATTTTTATCTTGCTGTTAATAGGTTGTATTAAATTCTATTTCTTTGTGTCCATAAAGTTAGATGTGTACATTCGAGGGCATGCAATTTTTATCTTGCTGTTAATAGGTTGTATTAAATTCTATTTCTTTGTGTCCATAAAGTTAGATGTGTACATAAATATTTTTGTAAATATCGACATTTAACTGAAACGGCCAGCATTTTCTTAAAACCTGTCAAATTGCAATATTAGAAGATTTCATTGTCTCTTGTTCAGTCTTGTTGTCAACACCTTAAACCTCAAGACCAAGGCCAAGACTTTGAACCTCAAGACCAAGACTTTTAAAAACGAACTCGAGTGAACTTGAGACCAAGACTTTGGACAACAAGACTGCTCTTGTTAAGATTGAACTGCTTTGATCTGCTTCTTCTTTTATTGTTTAGATACAAGTACTCGTGGATAACAGTGGAAATGATTTGTGAGAATTCATCAGACGAAACATGAAGTTCATTTTTGGAAATGATCCAGCTCGACGTTTCAGTGTGACAGGGCAGCGAGGCAAGAGGACATTCAAGTCATTGAAGCTGTTCGACATTTATGGTATGTATTTTGCATATAATACTTTTTGAATCAAGTGTAATTTTTACTGCTAATAACTTGTCACTCATTAAAGTTTGATGAACAGCTGACTATAATTCAATTGCAAGCTATCAATTTCAGCTTTATTTCTTGCTTCCAATGGCTGTTTTGCTTTGTTACTCAAGTAAATGAGATTTGCTAATGATAGTAAAGAAAATTCATCAAGTTGTGACGTCAAACGGAAATGATGCAGTTGGCATGTGGGGACTATTTATGCTTGTTTCAAATAAAAAAAATTCAATAGTCTAACGACTGTTTTATTAAGTGCTAAACCATTGAAACATTACTTATTGCATTTTTTAGGCTAAGACATCTTCGACATTGTTTAGACTTTTCTAATCTTGAACATTGTGCAGGCAGTGTCTCTAAATATTGTCATTTAATAACAGAAAGAGTTGTTGGAATAATATCATTTTACAATACAAATCAGAGCACATCAAATTCTTAATTCTTGTTCTTTGTAACTTGTTATTTTTAATCTAAATGTTGCATGTTTGAAATTTCAGGTTCGGTAAAACATAATATTGCTACCAAGGACAGCACGAGGAAAATGGTTGAAGACGAGTTGGCCATTTGGTTTGGTAATGCTAGGGATCATGGATGGCACTGGAGGCCGCTATTGAAATCGGCGCCATTCAAAGAGACCGAGTCAGAGTCGATCAGTGTTGATCAGGAGTTCACCAATACTGCTGATGACATTATTGTTAAATGAAATTACAGAGCAGATCGACTGCATGATTACTTTACTTTATTAAATTGACTTTATTAAATTGATGTGTCATTTAACGCTTTTCTTGATTATTTATTGCTTTAACTATATAGCACAGTTTACAGTACAGTTTGCCTACTATACTGTAAACTGTGCCACTGGTGGAGTTCTTGTTTGACAGGTGGGGGGCGACGTTTTTGAACTGATCAGGTCAAAAAAGAGTTTTGAACTGATCTGCTCAAAAGAGGTATTAAAAAAAACTGGGGTGACTTTTTGGTGTTTCCTAAAAATTTGGGGGGGGGGTGGGGGCAGATGTATGGTGTGTCCCCCTACTGTTCAAGGGGGTCTTGTCCCTTTTGAACTGATCTGGTCAAAAAGAGTTTTGAACTGATCTGCTCAAAAGAGATAAAAAAAACTGGGGTGACTTTTTTGGTGTTTCTTCAAAATTTGGGTGGGGGGCAGATGTATGGTGTGTCCTCCCCACTGTTAAAAGGGGTCTTGTCCCTCTGGGATCGCCGCCCATGAACTGTGCTAAACTGGGTATCACTTTTTAGTCATCTGGGAATGAACTGGGAAAGAACCGGGATGCCCGCCGGGTATCCCGTACGGGTCCCGTGTGGCAACCCGTATGGGACCCGTCTGGGTCCCGTGTGGGTGTGTTAGCTGGGTTGTCATTATAGGCTAATTAAGTTTACATTTATGGAATAAAGGCCTTTGTTACGTCACGTCAATTATGAAACACACTTAGTAATTTTTAGATTTGTAGCCTACAATAAAGGCCTTTGTTACGTCACTTCAGTTATCGAAAAGTGTACCGTATTGTCATTATACGTTTGCATTATTTTAGGGAATAAAGGTCTTTGTTACGTCACTTCAGCTATGAAAAGTCTACTGTTATTATAACTTTAAAATTTAGAAAATAGAGGTTTATTGTTAGCCTACGTCATTCTAATTGTTCAAACGTCTATTATATTTAGTCTCGCATTTACAGAATAAAGGCCTTGCTTACGTTACCTAAATAATATAATGAAAACGTATATTGTTATTAAGTTTAAAGTTAGAAAATAATAGACTAGCAATTGTTACGTACGACGTAGGCCTATAGTCATTTCGATTAAAAAAACACGTCTATAATTAGAGTTTTTAGATTTTGACAATTATAAGGCCTTTAATTGTTATGTCATTTCAATTATGAAAAGTCTATAAAATGTTATTTAGTTTAAATTTAGAGAATAATTAAAGGCCTTTTGCTACGTCACTTCAATGATCGAAACACGTCTCTTCAATTATGAAAACGTCTATTGTTAGTAATTTTAAATTAGGCTATAGGCCTAATTAGTATTATTGTCATTATTATTATATAATTATTATTGTTATTTTTATAGGGCTATTTATTATTATGCTTATTATCAATATTAAGGCCTTATTATATTTATTTTTATTGTTATCATCATCATCAACATCATCATCATCATCATCATCATCATCATCATCATTATTGCTATCACTCCATTGGCTAAAACCCCAGAGCGAATCCACTTCAAAGTCCTATCACTAACCTACAACTCCCTACAATATTCCCAGCCCAGGTACCTTCGCGATCTCTGCACCGTCCAGGCAACCCGCCCCACCCGATCATCCTAATATCTCAGTCTTTCTAGACCCCTAGTCACTATACTCATCTCAAGTTCTCCAACCGAGCCGTTTCCAACACAACACAGTATTAATCTCCCCGTACGCACTGCTATGCAGGCCTGATCAGTTTCCCAGCTCGTGAATAAGCTGCCATGGTGCTTTGCGCTCAGCTTTACACAGGGACGTAACTAGCGTTGGGCTTGGGGGGGGGGGCTTAAGCCCCCCCAAACGAAGTTGAAGCCCCCCAAACAAGTCAGGCCGTTGTATGCTTACGGCTAAAATTCGTATGAACACTGTATAAATGTTGCCATGCTCAAGGCTTAAGCCCCCCCAAACGAAAAATCCTAGTTACGTTGCTGGCTTTACAGTGGCACTTTAGAAAATTGGAGATTAATTACGATTACGATTTTGTTATCTTTACATTTTATGAACATATGATATAATCCTTAAGCATACCTGCAGGTAGCGTCTCCCCAGGACGCGTCTCCTAAAGTTCCCCAAACGAATTATCTGTGCATATTGGCACAGGCCAGTTTTATAGCACAAGAACAAACGATCGAGACAGTTTGTGTGACAGTAAGACCGCCACTGGTCAAGACAGAACAAGACTCGCTTCAAGACAGTTTCTAAAAAAGTAAAGAAAAGACCTCGAGACCAAGGCTGGGACCAGGCAATAATTGAGTTAGCCTACCCCAGAACGATACAGACATAGGCCTACAAAACTTGTTTCGAGACTGCAACCCTGCCATCCAGCTGGATTCCCGCGATTTCGCTTTTTAAGAATGGCTAATCTAGAATCTATGATATTCCATCCCATCCTCTGCCTTCTAAGCTTTCTCGTCCTCAAGGAAACCCTTCGTAACAGCTGCTCTGCCTCTCTCTGGCAATCGGACTGGGATCACTAATGGTCCAATGGACATCGCATCGCTGATATGACGCAGCGCTCGCGAATAAGCTGATGCTCTGCGCTTAGCTTTACAGTGGCGCTTTGGAGATAACGAATGCGATTACGAAGTCCTAAATTTCTAAGGGCTACCTTTGGGACTAAGGTTGTTTCTCGCTCGCGGCTGATCAGCTATCGACAGCGTTTCTAGGTCAGCGCATTATTTTCTAGGTCGGGTCAGTGCATGTAATTTAACGCAGAGGGATTAAACGATAGAATGGATTGTCCGATTAAATTAGGCTTGATTAAAACTCTTTATTTTCTTGTTGTGCTTTTGTTGTCCTCGTCCGCGCAAGACGAATCGCAACTGAGATTTCTTGTCGTAGTAAGTATGGCGGCGTGTGTTGTTTTGCGATCTTAATTGTTTGCACGTTGAAACAAGGGCCACGCCAGCTGTTGCACCTGCAACCGTCCACCACGCCGACCACGTCGATTGTAGTAACTACTTTATTCAGAATACCAGTTGTAGCTTTTCGTAAATCTGGGAGGCCGTTTGTTAGTAAAATACCCCGAAATATCCGCAACTCATGCTCATTCACACGCATTGGTAGAGGCTTCCGTCAGTCCGGTTGCGGCCGATGACCATAATAAACAATATGGCCGCCCCAGACTCGGATAGAATAGAGCGTGCGACCTTCCACAGTCCACTACTTTCACTCAAGCAAGTGAGTGATGAGTAACAGATAAATGGTGTTCACTGCATTGCAGCATAAAAAACCTTTCACTGTGTAGCGCTAAAACTTCGAACGGAAATAAATATTGTGTTTATTTTACCTAGTAAAGGTTCATTTCACCTTAAATATTGTGTTTGTGAACCATTATGATCTAACTTACTTGAGGGGAAGTAGTGGACTGTAGAAAGTTGCAGCGCTCTATTCTATCCTTGTCTGGGGCAACCGTATTTATTATGGTCTCTACCCATGCATTTACTGCAATTGTAACGGGTAGACTCTCCCATATGCATGAGTTTTTTCCATCGCAGTTGTAAAATGGAAAGATGCTCACGAATCTGACAAGTGAAACACGGGAAAGTTTACCACATTGCAATTGCGTTAGTGCCTATGAATAAGCTGGTTCTTGTGACTGCGTTTTTGTGCGCTGTATAAATCTATTATTAGGTGCAGTGTAGCCATCAGATACTAGCTGGCATCATGAAACTGAGCGATATTGAAGCTGACCT
Organism: Allolobophora icterica; assembly: GCA_963556255.1. Classification (NCBI taxonomy): domain Eukaryota; kingdom Metazoa; phylum Annelida; class Clitellata; order Crassiclitellata; family Lumbricidae; genus Allolobophora; species Allolobophora icterica. Next base: position 22,140,981 of record OY744605.1, on the reverse strand, counting down.
AAGTACATGGGTGGGTGATCACCTATGAATTCAAGGCCACCTAGTACCAACTCAGCCATCCTCCTTTGAGTTTTCTGTTCCAGTACGAACGCAAGTTGGCAGGTTAAAAGTTTTTATCATTATCAGTTTACTTGATGCACCATGATTTGAGCAATAACTCTTGAAACATTGGTGAAAATCTGTCACTGTTTCATCAAAACTTGTTCTTATGTCATAATTATTATGTTCCGTGGAAGGAACATTCACTTTAATGATATCGCATAGTGAGTAAAAAGTATTTTCTTATTTTGGACATTTGCATATTATTTACTTACTTTGAGCACCCTTATCTTGTCATACGTGTAGGTTTTCAGTAGTGGATTAAGAAGTCCGCTGAGTACATATCCAAATGACCAGTTCAAAGAAGGTGCTTGGCCTCAAGGTTTTGGACAACTGACACAGGTATTAGCTAGCTGGATATTTAATTTTGCATATTTCTACAATGATATACTTATTTTACTATTTGTATAATATTTTTTAAGATCCGGTAAGAAATTAAATTATATCTCATTTGTCTTTCTCAGCATTTTACCGCAAGTATAATGTATATGTAAATGTAATTTGCATATACAAACCAAGTGTAGCATAATGTCATGTACTCTGATTATGACAGTTTACTTTGTCCATCCAGACTACAGTAAGTTCAGCTCAGGGTGAACTTCTGATGCAAGCTTTTATGGGTCACTTACACAGCGCAGGACAATGGCCGCCGACCAATCTTTACAAGGTTAGCAGCTGAGTGCGATGCATCCAGAGATCTCCATGTTCCTGGGTCTGTACAGTTCGATGAATTCATGGAACAAGCGTGTCACACAAAGACAATATCTTTGTTCAAAAAGGCTTGATTACAGATGACACATGTAGCAAGCTGTCATACACAGACCCTTCTGTGTAGCTGTCATGTACTACCTGATGACTGGTGGTGATAAAGCTGTCCATTTAAACCACATGAAATCCATGGGGGTCAGAGACTACCCTGGGCATGTAGATGCAGACACCGAACAATGAAGATGTTGAATGAACACTACAAGGTGCACCTTATTGCATTCAGTTGAAGCCGAGATATTCGTGCGCCACCTACTTAGGTCCATTGGTGCTATTGTTCACACCTCTGGGCCTATTATTAGGTATTTTCCTGTCCAACATCATAATTCTTGGTCATGCTTTTCTTTTATATTTTCATTCTCGTTTTGTAACTGTTCTGTCCAACAGACTTTTCTCCAGCTCGTAATTTTTTATTCTCTGAGTTTTTGCTTCAAAATGAGCCTATCATCCCTCCTATCATCCTTCCAGTACACCTTTAAATGCTGTGGAGCATGCATGAAGTTTCTTTAACTCACTTTGCCAAATGCTTCTTGATTCATGAACCATTTCAGAAAGAAACTTAAAGCCATTGTTTATCAATCAGTCAATCATCATTTTATTGTTAACCAATTTTAAACAGTGTTTACAAATAAACCGTTTTTTCATCATTAGGGTAACAAGGGGGCCCTAAAGGGATAAAAATCCCGCTAAGTTAGGGTCACCTATGTATCAAACAGTAGCTACATATAGAGGCTGTAATGAGTATAGTTGTTGGTGAGAGTTGCTTTGTAGTTGGAGTTTGTTCTTAGGGCTGCTAGGTTTACTAGGCTTGTATAGGTTTCTAGTATTTTTCTTTCTACCAATTCATAAACAGTGATATTAGAGAATATGGTCAAACAGTATAAATTAATCTGGTTGAGCCAATATTGTGAGGTTATTTCTCATGCCTTTGGAACTGTGTTTTAATTGTGCAGGTTACAGATGTCTGTTTAATAATTATAGTAATGAGAATAATTATTTAGCAATGATGATCTTATAGAATTCCTGGCTCTGCTGGAGACGTTTTCCACCAGTTGCTATTCGTCATTAGAATGCACTTTGTGGTTGGCGGCAATGGGAGAGGAAAACTTGTGTCATGTGGGCAGTAGCACAATGTTTGGGTAAAATTTGTCATCAGTGTTTGTTAGTCTGAACCAGTTGAGGTGAAATTCCCCTGTTCCCGAGTGCCCCACTACCTTTCCTAAATCATCTATACATGTAATATCCATAGAGCGTGTCCCTGTCGATAAACGCTACGTCACAAACGGGTTCTGTTCTATTGTGAAATAGAAACTGTTTGTGACGTCAGTACTGTGATCTTGACGACAGCGATCAGAGCATTTTAACCAATGATACATATAGGCCTATATACACTGCCGTCATAATATGACGGGTAAATACTCTAGTTACTAGAGAAAAGTTGAAAGTCTTAAATTAGTTGCTTGATTAGTGGATTATTCCATCAAGTGAAAAGCTGTGGAGATCTCTTCATTCCTTCTGGTAAACAGTGATATTCACTCATTGCTGCCAGATAAACAGTGACATTCACTCATTGCCGCCAGTAATTGTTACTTTATAATAAAAATAGTTCTGTATTTTGCTTGTGGTGTGTAGACATGCTATAAACGATTTAAGGTTGTGATGTTGATTTCAGAGAGGAATAGAGGCACAATATGAGCTGGGTCAGTTCCTACGTCAGAGATATAGTGGATACCTGAATGAGACTTACGTTGCACAGGAGATCTATGTGCAAAGCCTTGATACTGACCGATCTCTAATGAGTGCATCCTCTTTGCTTGCTGGACTTTACCCTCCAGTGGATAAGTGGAATGTGGACATCCTTTGGCAACCCATTCCAGTTCATACTAAGCCGGCTGACCAGGATCCGGTTGGTAGATGCTGATTTCTCTGTCAAATATCTTGCTTTGATTAATTAGTTTGTGTAATTTTAATGAATGTAAATTTAATTCTAATAGGGCCTAAATATTAATTTTTTAACAAATATTTTTTATTGAATAAACAGTAAAGGTTTATATGTTTTAAAAGATTAGTTTAATGATTTTGTTTAATTAACACATTTTTATGATAAATAGTTGATTTATTGTTTGGTTTTGTTGCAAATAGGCATATAATAAAATTTTTATTCAAGTTTAAGCTCAGATTACCAGTGTCAACACTGTGTAAATTTGGCGATTGCTTTTGGAAACAAGCTTATGACATGAGGATGATGGTGCTTGGCTGTATGTTATAAAGTGATGTTTCTTATCCTTCACAGTTTTTGGCAGCTTGTCCAGCTCTGGATGTTCTTTGGAATGAGACGTTGCACAGTCCAGAAGTCCAGAGCTACTTTGAGCAAAAAAAAGTTAGTTGGTTTCAATTTTTGCCATATATGTGCTCTAACTATTTGCTCAGATTCAGAACAGCTGTAGTTATGTCCCATAATTTCTCTTTCCTTGTTCATTAGTGCCATCTTTATTGTGTTGAGCTGTTGGTCTTCATGAGATAGAGATGTCCTGAACATGTGACTGCATTTGAGTTATGGCATTGAGCAATTGTATAGATGAGTGAGCTATGCCAGCAGCTTCTCTTCAACAGACATCTTATGGTTGATCTGATTTCTTTTAATGATGCATTCCATATCTTAACTATATGTTGAGACCTTCTGGATCAGTTTCATAGTCTCATAGATGCCAGAACATGAGCTGTAGACATCAAAGCTGTGAGTCCAGCTGGTGAAATTTACTACGTGAAAGATCTTGAGTCTCAAACACTATCATCCACAATGTGGAATCAGATTTACTGCTGATGATGGATTGGTTGACTGTTACTATTGTTTATCCCTTGCCAATGGCTTGAAAAATGCCATCGAAATTGTGTGTCTCGTGCAGTTCAATCGATTGGCAGACAAAAGACCATGTCTAAAAGCAATATGTGTGACAACTTTCTTTGAGAGATGAGTCATGTTTGAAATTGATCAGGAGTTGAGATCCTCAGGGTAAAGACTCTGCTCATCTTTTTTAACTGGATGACTAGAGATCCACTGTGAAGGAATGGTGCTGCAGGTTAACTGTGTTGGCGCAGAGTGTACATTTTTATTTACGCATAGGATATACCTTGCACAAGAAAGTATCTTGATTATTGAATACTGGTGGGTAACTTCTTGTAATCAGGTTAAGTGATAATTGAATGATGTAAGTAGTATAATTAGTAATTGATTGCTTTAATTTGGAAGATTTTTCTGTTTGGAATCGATAAACATGTAGAAAATTTTATCAAAATTTTACACAGACGTTCCAAGTGACTGTAGAGGCTCTGATTGGCACAAATGTGAGCAATGTCTTTGATCTGGAGTATGTCTTCGATGCTGTGACCTGTGAGGTAATTTCAGTATCATCAACTGTAATCACTTTTTACTAATTGATAATTGCCTTTTTGAAAACATAACATGCTTTGAAACTTCTTTCTCATTATGCTTTATTAATTTTTTTCTGTTTGTGTCTTGCAGATAATGCATTAACTTTCAATATTAACTTTTAATAAAATTTGATTACCAAGCAAAATCTAACTCTACTCTGATAAAGACGTTTGATATAGCTACCATATTTGAAATTTTTATAAGATTACGATCATGATTTTAGACCTGTGCTTTTTTGTCTGAAAATTATTTTACAAATGTACTATTACTATTATATTAAGATTTATAAAATGCAAGCTAATATAACTAAATGCACTGCGTATGTGCTAGCAGTAGCTCGGTTTAGTCAGATGACATGAACAAGTTAGTCTTTAAGTTAGCTTCTTCCTGAAGCTTTTGATAGAAAGTTCTGGAACATGGAGTTCGATGGGCAGTGCATTCCTAACCATGAGACCGGATGTTCTTAACACTAATGGTGCAGCACACCAGGATGGCGCCATACCTCATACTGATAATATAGAAATGTAAAATACACATGTATGTAATATATTTTCTTATTTTAAATGAGAAACTTATCTCACTGGCTTGTCGTCATATTGCAATTTAAGAATTTTAGTTTATAATTTCAATTTTATTTTAGAAAGAACTGTTCACCATTATTGAGTTTCATGTTTGGAGTGGGAATTTTTTTATCTGGCAACAGTATGTTTTCAGATTGATTCATTTTATGATCTGAGATTTTATTTTGTTTCTTATAGAAAGAGCAGGGGATGACTGTGCCAGAATGGGCATTAAAGTTATCCTCTGTTTTCATGGATGAAATTTATCCATTTTATCAAATGATTTACCACAACAGAACAGAAGCTAAACGACTGATCAGTGGACGTAAGCAAATTCATTTTTCACTTCACTTAACTCAGACTTTAAAGTTGCAACAGTTGAATTATCTCTTATCCCTGTCATCTCAATTTGTGCAGTTGGTTTAAATTGTTTACTGTTGTAATGGAAGGTATTTGCACAGTTCCACCTTGATCTCAAACTCTCAGCTGTATCTGATATGCAGTTTTTTAAAATTTCTTCTATATAGTAAATTCTTTAAAATAAATGGACCACCGTCAACAGTTCAATATATCCAAGATTTGGAATATCCGGGATATTCACATCAAGGTCGTTAGACTCCATTTAAATTGAAGTCATCAAACTTCAACTACATATACTGCAAATGTGTTTTTGTTGATGATATGACTGGATTAAGTGTTTTAAAGAAGTATTTGAAAATGTTATACTTGTAATTAATATATGACTTTAAAACAAAACAAGGCTAAAATTTTTCATTAGCAAGTCTGAACCTGAGGAGCAAAGACAAATGTTCTTGAGTCAGGAACTTGTCCTTGAATCGTTATGTGGAGTCTGCTCAGCAGACAAGAGCTCACAATCGTTTTATTACAGACCTAAAGTACTACTGAATAGACCATCACAGACATTTATATTATGCCAACAGATCTTTTGGTTAATTGTGAAATAAGATTGGAGAGAGAAGGGGTGTGACGGTAGTTCAAATTAGTGAAATCAATATCCAGAGAGATTGAGCAGTATAAGAAAATCATATTAATTTTATGTAATCTTTATTGCTTTGTATGCTATTAGTGTATTTGTGTTATCATCATTATATAAACCCTTTGGTTTCAGGGTTGGTTAATGAAATTGTTAAGTTCTTCAATCTAAAACAACAGGAGTTGCTCAACCCTCGCCTGAAAGCCTATTTCTTGTCAGCCGTGAGTTAACGAACATTTTCGTTGTATCTGTTCTGATTTATGGAGATCATGGAAGAATTGTTTGTTGTCTTATAGTCTACTCAGGATGGTTTGGCTTGTAGTACAAATTGTGAAAAGCTAGTAAACTCTGCAAATATACTCTTTGAAAAGTAATTTCTCTTTGAAAGTAATCTTACTGGTGCCATTAAGCTGAATAATATGCTTTCAGATATATATAGGCATTGAAACTAAAACTCATCTTCTCTAGTTTTCTTTCCCATTTAGCTGACTCCTTGTCTCTCAGGAGTCTCAAGTACGATCTCGATTTAACTAACAGATAAAATGATTACAGGCCGTGGTTACACTCTGAAGTGGCCAGCCTACATCAAGAAGCTTTGTGTTCCAGTCTTATAACAACCACCTGCCTACAAGGATATGCAATACCATATTTCATATGTTGTAACAAGGAAAGATCACCTATTAGACCTATTGGAGGGACATATAGCAAGTGTGATTTATTGACAATTCCACTGCTGTGACTTATACCTGTTGAGTAAATGTTTTCATTTGCATAAGGCTAATTCAAGAAGCCAAAAGACAGTGACATACTGAAGAGCCCAGTAATAGCACGAGTTACCCCAGGAATTAATATCCTATATTTTATCTGACATGCATAAAACAAAAACTGAAAAAATTTGTGTGAGTGCCATGCCATAATTGTTTTCAGTCCGAATTTATTTTGCTTCTGCTTAGCTGGACTTTTTCCCTCACCACACTCGTTAAATGACTGTTGTACTGGAACAACCCGGTGGATGATCCTGACGTCTCCAGTAACCAAAAGTTGTTTTTACAATGTCTGTACGATTGTGTCTGTACTTTTGTGGCAAATAAACTTATTACTACTATATATAATTATATACTGCTACTTCTTGAATTCCAGGATGACAGGTTGATCAGGTCATTACTGAGTGGTCTTGATGTGTACAACTTTGCAATGATTCCATTTTCAACGGCTGTCATGTTGGAGCTGAAATATAGCCATGATCTGGGGTTTTTTGTGAACATTCATCTTAAGAACAGCACTCAGGATCCATTTCTACTTACTATGCCAGGTACGACAACTTGCTTGAGGCTTAATTTTATTCAGTTATCGAATAACAAACAATGACTGAACTGCTAGTTGTAATTGTTGGTGCTGGTGCTCACAGGTCACCCAAAATGGACAAATCTCAGACTGCAAACTGGGCTATCCTATTAAATACATTTTAGGCAGCCTTAACAATAAGCAGTGTAATTTGCACAAAGTGATGCTAGATTAGTGGTGAACAAGCAATATTACACATTATTAGTTGGTTTCGGCCCTGGCCGTGTAACGCAATGGTGCATGGATTTGGACCTTATTTAAAGTGTCTAGATGTGGTAAAACCAGCAACACAGAAAGTGCAGCACCGCTTTATATCCAACCTGAAAACTTGCTGCTCTGTATGTTACAGACAGTAACAACTGACCAGGTAGTCAAGTTTGTATGAATGACATGGGTTATACTGGAGAAGGTGGTGGATTCAAACACACTTGTGTACAATGAACAGCACACGCTAACTCTCTTATTACCAATTTCTTACTGTTTATTTTTTCACAAAATCACTTTTACATGTATACTGTTATTTGTCAACATTGAGCACAGAAGAGATTTAAAGAACATATGAAGTTACTAAGTTAGTAAAGAAAATGTAGCAGGTCTAGCATAACTGTAAGCAATGTCACAAATGTTCTTTTATTGTGTTTCAACTTTTAATGAGGTCAGTTTTAATGCTAATGTTCTTCCAGACTGTGATAGCAACTGTCCTCTTGATGCGTTCTTCAATCTCACGAAAGACATCATTCCAGACAATTGGAACATGGAGTGCTACCAGTTCCACAGCGTCACATTTGCCAAGAGTAAGCAGTTGTACTCATGCTCTAACTTACTGGCAAAGAGTGTAATCAAGAACAGAGCATCATAGCTGAATAGTTTCCCTCTGATTTGCATATATCACAGCATATGATATATAGAGCATAAGAAACTATGTAAAAACTAGCCTGTTCTGTGCAGAGCATCTGCATACTACTTAAGCGAAATATCTGTTATGGGGATAATCCTGTGTTGCTGCACATTAGCAATGGACCATGGGAGAAACTGCCAAAACCTTTGAAATTTCCACAAACAAGAACGCTACTCATCACGAGCCTACTGCCTTTTTGTTCTAGTAGCTGACCATGTGTGCAAAAACGTTCACAAAACTCAGTATGTGAGAATTGAGTAGAAGGCCACAATGCATAGCAGATGGTCAGAGATTGTATTGTATTGTATTGTATTCGGATATTTATAAAGCGCTTCTAGTGGGAGGGCCATTCAGAAGTGCTCCCAGTGCGAGAGACCCTGAGAGAAAAAGCAAGTTTTAAGATGCACACTATATCATTCAAAGATTTCACTTAAACTTCAGGCTACATAACTGTTCCACTTGATCTATCCAGAGATGGTTTTTCTAGTCTTCTCGTTAATTCTCATAAATGAAATCTTATAGATTTAATTTACAACTGAGATGTAACATTTAGGCAAGATTTAACAAAAGAATTTAATTTTTTGCATGGATATGTACATATATAATAGTTGTAATTTTTTTGTGGAATTATTGGTTGTGATTGTCATAATGAGTAAGCAGTATTATAATTTGTGTCTTATGATTAAAGAAGTGAAATTAGTTATCTCAGAATATAATGCATTAATTGCATCATTGAGCACTTGTAACCACTTGGTACTGTGGATACAATGCTGGCAGGTAAGCATCATTAAGCTCAATAGTACAGCACTTGGATGGATGACCAGGCCACCTGGGGCTAACTCATTTTCAGATTTGTAAATAAATACCAGCCTCAGTGGGAATCTTAAACATGGTGCTGGTAATTTGATATCTGTGGCCTTCAACTTTGGGACGGAGCTTCTGAGGATAAACACTTTGGGACAAAACAGCTTGTGGAGATTTTTTAATAATCTGGTTGGAAATGGCAAATGCATATGTACTTGTCTTTTTCTGTGCTTCTGAAAGGCCCCAATACGAACTATGCCAGACCCAGGTACATTGTAATGTTATATTGTGCCTAATAACAGTCTTTGAGATACACACCTGAGGGTATTAGTAGCACTGATTGAATAGACACTGTTGTTGCCTTTTTTACAGTTGCACGGTCTATGCTCATCACAACTGTCGGTGTCGTCTGTCCCCTCATTATTCTCATCTGCATCTTTGCCATCTGCTGCCGCAAGAAGTTCCGGAAGCGTGTTCCGAGGAAGTATGCCGTAATGCGTACGGAGCGCACCAATGCCTTTCCAGAAGAGATGCCGATGATGAATACTTCAGCTGCGTCTTCAGACCTTGACGATTAAAAACCGACTGGCTGAATCCATTCATGTTAGTGAAAATAATGATGTGCTAAAGAAAGGTTTGTAGGACTAAGTTTCCATCTTGACAGCTGTCCTAATATTATGCACAAAACTGGTTTAGATGGTATTTGTCTGGAGATTCAGATGATGGGGTTCCTCCGACATTATCCTAAAAGTTAACATTAAAATTACTTAGACTATTGTACTCAACAATCCATGACATTCTTAGAAATCCAGAACCGTTTGTTTATGATAGGTTTAAACAATTTCTGCAATAATTTCTTCAGTTTTTAAGAATATGATTCCCAGTCTTCTGCTTACTTTTCCAAAGCATGTTGGGAACTTTGAACTTACATCCTCATTATCCTGTAGTCATCCTCATTTTCATCAATTTTACGTTTACACCCAGTTGTCTCTAATCTTTTTGTCTTACTCTTTTATTTCTCACACAATTGTTCTTTTAAAATTCCAAGCAATCCTCCTTGTAACCAGTTCAGATAGCAGATTATTATGGTAGCGTGGTTGGATTGGCCATAGTGTACACTTTCACAAGGCAGTGACAAAGCACAACAGTGGCTTACCATTTTCTCAGCAGCTAACTTCAGATTTCACAAGCTACTGTAGCTTCTTTCCATAATTATTTCTTTTTCTTGAACCTATTTTCAGAATGTTCTGCATTTATCTCACATCTGTTGTTCAATCTGTTGCTGTGCTGTTCCTTTGAACTTCTTTCTATAAGAAAGTTGTACAGAACACCAGAATAGAGTGTTATTATAGTTTTGCTTAGCAGAGGTTGGTTTAGCTTAAGCATATATTTTTCTTGTCATCCTTGAATTAGCTTAGGCAAATAGGTTTAGTGCATACATTACTTTATTATTAATCAGTTATGCGTTAATTAGACTTGCCAGAGTTAATGCATTGAGTTCTGAGTAAGTTTGAGCTGTATTACCATTTTTATATTGTTTTGGTCGTGTGCTTGTTATTCTAGTCTTCTCAGATCTATTTTTGTGGTCTATGGATGTAAACAGTGTAACTGTGACTTATGTGCTGATTGGAAGTTTGCAAACTTAAGTTATTCCGCATTTTGTGATGTTTAAATGGTATATTTTATGTTGCCGTGGTGTACATTTAGTATTTATATTTCTTTTATCTACGGATTTGGTAAACTAGCAGATGTTATTTATCATCAGTCATCTGATTATCAGGATTGTGTTGTCACATTTTTACGTTTACTCGTTACTTTTGTTACTATGTAGTGCTTCTTGGCTTTAGAAGTTGCTCCATTGGACTTGCAGTCTGTGCAGCTCTTGTCTATATGTTCTCCACAACTTCAGGTTGCATTGGACAATCTTAGCTAGATTGCATGCTATTATGAACTATTATCCAAGAATGGACTTGCTTATTTGCTTGTAAGGCTTACCAGTACATTTTTTAGATTGTTACTGTTATGGATGGTGATTTGTGATTCTGAGGCTTAACTGTGTCCATAGCTGCATTAAGACATGTATGTAAATGGGTAGTCTCTGTCAGGTCCCAATTTCTACCATTATAATTGTTTGTGCTTTCAAAATGTGAAATTTTGAGTCTGCAATACAATGTTTGGGTAATTTCAGTGTCATTTCTATGTTGCCAAATCACCAAAAAAATTTGTCAGTGGTGTATGTATATCAGTCAAATATCTCTAGTCAAAGCTGACTAGTTTATTTTCGAAAGTACACTGATGTGATGGTAAAGGCATTGTTGCTGCAGTCCTACCACAGAAACTTCAGTCCCAAAATGAAGGGCTGACTAAAGCTGATCTCAGTTTCACGTGTTCATGTTGTTTGCAGTTTTCATTGAATGACTGTGTTCGTTGGGTGCTACATGTTTCATGTTTAATGAGACCCGGTGTTCATCTATTAGCGTGAAGTGTGACTTCAGTTGCTCAGTCATACATCAATGGTATCATTAATGGCGACTGACTAACTGTGCCTAAGATTCGTATTTCTGTGTGACTTTGCTCGCTTTAAAAATGTTCATAATAATAAAAATAATAATAATAATAATGTAGTGCTTCCGGATTATGCTGTAAGGGCTTTTGTATGTACAGGAATTAAAAAGTTATTTGGAGAATAAAAAATATTTTATTACTTTTATTATAACTGAGGTAGAAAGGGTTTGTCAGGATTTGAAAAGTATTGTTAGTGAATGTTCAGGATTATTATTCTTATTATTATTAAGCAGCTGTTAATGTGCCATCCATTTTTTAAACTGTACAATTCAAAATATCAGATGTGACTTTACCCAAATGTGTTTTTGATCAAATGAATGGGTGTTGGTTGGTGTGGGTGGTGGTAATGATTAATTTGCATATTTCTGTCTCAGTTTTATTTTCTTATCGGACGTGTTCACTGTTCACTTGTGTGATTGTAACCGCTTTAATTAGTCTGTTGCTGTTTCCTTAGCGTTCAGGAACTAACATTCCAGTATTTTAGAGAGTTTATACTGCTCAAATTATTTGATGTTAGAGGTCTCTATCAGCACCTGAGTTTACATTTCCTGGTAACTTAAATGTGCCTTTGATTTATTCAACGAAATTATACTGTGTTTCTGTTGCTTTTGGCATCTGATTTGTTAGCTATTGAATGAATTTATATATTGTCAAATAAGATGAACTATACTGGCTTATGAGTTGACATGTTATATATGCATCAGTGTCTTTATAAATTATAGAAATTATTTATCAGTATGAACCAGGTTTAAACTTCTAAGAGCTGCTTCTGATTCTAGTGTGCTACCTTCACATTTTACCTTTGCACCCGTTCAGTAGCTCGTTACAACTTTCAGAAGTCTCATCAGCACCTGGCCCACATAGTGAATTTCTATTGAAAGAGTTCAACTTCTAACATATGCTTATTTATTAAGAATGAATTAGAAAATCTAATACAACTCTGAGCAGGTTTTATATCTGCACTTCCCAATGTTCCTAAAAGGAAATTAAATCACCGTGAACCGAGCAGTGTAGTTGTCTCTAAGTGGAAAAAGCGTGTCCAAGGATCTGCAAGAGGTTAGTAATTAGTGTCTAAAAAATAAACGTGAATGGCACATGCGGCAGACTCAGAAGTATCGTTTACTCGGGAGTATGAGATGTGGCGATAATTAGTTGGGCAAATCATGTCCCTCGAGCTTAATACTGATGAGGGGCATCGCAAGCGCAAACTCATCCAAATCTAGCATTCCATCTTGGTCAATGTTGGCCGGCTTCCAGACTTTTCCGAGGATTGCATTCGGAAGTTGAGATTTGGCCATTTCTGAATTGACAGACTCACTGGTGATCTTTCTGCTGACTGGATTCAACGTTGCGAATACTTCGTCATACTTGTACTGCTCCTTCGCCACGATCCATTCCTGTTCGTTGTGTCCCTGGTCGATTGCCTCACACTTTCCGATGTCAAAGGGGCTCTCCTTGTGACGATCGAATGTGCCACCTTTCACCACAGAGTTCTCCAATTTATCGTGCTCCTCTCGTGGCATTTGCGCCATCAGCTTCGCAATTTCTTCAGCCAGCATTCGGTCGACACTCTTGAGAAGTTTCAGCTTCAGCGGTTGAAATTTGGAGAAGTCGTGGAACTGATGCTGTTCTTGATTATGTTTAATGTTCGGGAAATCGTCTGGCGAGATCTGGTACTGGCTCGGGAGCTGGGCAAAGACGTCGCCAAGAGCAGCGATCAGCTTCTTCTTCGTCATCTCTTTGCCTAATAACGAAGGCACCTGACCTCTCAGGTGACTGATGATGTATGCATATGCATGAACCTATAACACAAAGCCTCAATCAAAACCAATACCTAGTCAAGGACGAAGACAAGCAGAATGAGGAGTAGGACTAGGAGGGCAAGGTGGAGAAGAAGGAAGATGAGAAGGACGAGAAGAAGATGAAAGAGGGGTTATATTTGCAGTACAAGCAGAAGAGGGCGAGAAAGAGCATTAGGAAGAAGAGCTCAGTCCCTACGGCTAAGCCTGATAGACAACTATGTTTTTGAAGTGTTAATGACTTCCTATTCCTTAGCCTACAGAACAAAGCTCAATCAAAACCAATACCAAATCAAAGAAGATGACTATAGAGAAGGGAAAGCAGGAGTAGGAATAAGAGGATGAGAAGAAAGAAGTAGTTGGTTATTCCTTCAAGCTAAATTTGTCATAGATATGTGAACCAGATGTACACTTGAGGCAAGACGGATAGCTCTCACCAATGAAATCCTTGAATGATGGAGTAAATACATTGAAATGGCTAAATGAAATTCTTAAATGCTGGGTTAAATATACTGAAATGGCTAAATGAAATTCTTAATTGCTGGGGTAAGTATACTGAAATGGCTAAATGAAATTCTTAAATGCTGGGGTAAATATACTGAAATGGCTAAATGAAATTCTTAAATGCTGGGGTAAATATACTGAAATGGCTAAATGAAATTCTTAAATGCTGGGGTAAATATACTGAAACGGCTAAATGAAATTCTTAAATGCTGGGGTAAATATACTGAAATGGCTAAATGAAATTTTTTAATGCTGGGGTAAATATACTGAAATGGCTCAATGAAATTCTTAAATGCTGGGGTAAATATATTGCAATGACACTGAAATGGCTAAATGAGATCCTTAAATGCTGGGTAAATATACTGACATGGCTAAATGAATTCCTTAAATGCTGTGGTAAATACAATGAAATGGCTAAATTAAATCCTTGAATGATGGAGTAAATACAATAATGAAAAAACAACTTAAACCACTGGAAATATTATTATAGTCTTTGTATTGCAAAACCAGGAATTCCAGTATTTTCCCACCAATTTCCGTCTGTTATGATTTTGAGTTGACAACACAGAAATCCAAAACTCATGGATATGTGACAAACAGGTTTGTGAAACATTGGCTATGAGAAATCTGTGCCACAAGCATCTTACATCACGGCATCTGAGAGGAGCTGGACTGAGAAGATTCTTCATCTTGATGGATTCAATAACCAACACCTTCTCGATGATTGCCTCGACCATTCTATGCTGACCGTGGTGTCTCTCAAGTGCCTTGGCAAAGAACGGCACATCTGAAAAAGCATATCTCAATATCTGCATACTGACACAAGTCACCAACAGTAAACAAAGAACATTTGACACCAAAAACAGAAATGACATATGTTGCATACTGTACACAAGAGAAACATGTCACCAACAGCACACAGGTGAGATACTAAATAACTAACCATTCACAAATTTGCCCTTGTGAGTTACTTTCAGGGCACTATACAAGCTCTGATACATGCATACATACATCACCAATACTGTAGTTGAAGGAGGTTCAAACAAGTCATAATCTTATCCTGTGCTTGCAGTCAATTTCGTGAATGCTGAGGTCATAATGAATAATGAGGTCATGGGGGGGCCCGATAGCGCATTGGATAACATCTGGCGTAGAGTGCGAGAGGTACAGAGATCGAGTCCCATAGGCGGACATGCTTTGTAGGCTGCAATTTGCGCCGTGTATTGCAGGCTGTCTGTTCTGTTAGTAGTTAAGATTTATCGCATAACATGTACATGTACAGCGCAGTGCGTTTGCAGGCGCTTAATTAAAGAATAAATATTATTATTATAATCGTGCTCTGCTGTGTACAAGGTTAGAATCCAGGTGAATCAAATGATAATCATAACTCCCATTTGAAACTGTCCAACCCATAAGTCAACAGAAACATCGTATTTACTTGCTCAAATTACTTTACGTACTCTAATTCATTAACTATCATCACAACAGTTGCATGACAACCTACTAGGTTAAAGTATATTCTTTAAACAAATTGCATAAAAACTTGTAATGTTTAATATTTCTGATTATAGTTGGGTTTACCTCTAGCCTGATGATTATTTGAGTTGTTTCCATTCAAATTCACTGCTTTCTTACTCACTGCAAACAAATTTCAATCAACCAGTGAGTTTTCAAGATCAAAACCTTGTCCAATGAGCTCAAGACTGCAAATTAATATTTTAGTATACCAAGTAATAGCAAGAAGCCATTTTCTTGTCTCATACATTATGCTTTGCTGTTTGTAAGAATATAATGCACATTCCGAATATGCATCTTTCATTACAATTTCCATACAAAATGAAAATGAGCTGTTGCAAAACAGCTTTACTTACAAACAGTGCACAAGAAACTAAAAGGGCTCTGTCTTAGCACCAATACCAGTGCTAATAAAGATGCTTGTGTCCATCAGATTTTGGTAAACTATTGTAAAAAAACGTACCTAATTACAGCAAATTGTTTCAGCATTACAAATTAATTTGTAAAGTTAAGACACATAATTGTCACAACCAGAATATAATAGTGCATAAAAATAAGCATAAAACAACCAGAAACAATATTACTTGGGGGAAACATGAATAAATAAACGTGTACGTGTATCACCATTACTGGAAGCTAGAACTGGTATTTCGAATGGTTGTTTGTGAATTGTGATAAATATTACACTTTAAATGACAATTTCTCTTGTGCATTATAAAACTACTGGTAAACTCATTCAGTAGGCCTAAAAGGAAATTTGCCCTGTGTGAGATCTGTATTTCTGGGATGTCTCCTCCCTCACCCACGTGATCTCACACAGGGCAAATTTCCTTTCGCAGTGAACTGAAAGTTTGACGTCGTGCGCTCGATCGTTACTAAAGTAGGTAGCCTACTCACTGGGTAAACTTGTCCAAAATATTGGGGGGATTTGGTTATTCATTCTACACTTGCTGCATTGGGTGCAGGGTGAGAATTGTCGGGGGTTGGGGTTCAACCCCCTAGTCTTTCTTAGGACCCCATAGTAGTCTTCATTGCACACCCCAACTCCACAAGAATCAAGGTCTAACCCCCCCCCAGTCTTTTTTCCACAATTCTCATACTGATTGGGTGTACCATGTACAGTCCATCTCAATTATTGGGGACACTTTCCCGGCACCCCCCCCCCGAGTCTACGCCTTTGAGCCTACTCGTACGAGATATTCCAATTTCCACGGACGCTCACTCGTCCATGTGTAGGCCAGTTTGCTATCTTCATTGTAGAATAATAGACAGCGTCGTATCAATAGAAGTCAAAGAGACAAAGCAAGAAATAAAGTTGTTTTTAGCTATGCACGTTTATTGTATTCTCTGATATATTCTGTGTTTCACAAATCACAATCAATGCATAGATCAACATTACAGCATCAGTGATACAAGTTTAAGAACCGGCGCTACATCAATCCAAGTCTGCAAGAGCCAGGTCAGGTCGTGTTATCTAGCTTTTCTGTGCCAGGTCAGAATTGGGGCAGCTCTCGGGGGTCAAGCTAAGGAGACAGCACACAGAGAGTAGGGGGTCTATTTATAATCCGATCATAGCTTTCAAATTTCCAGAAATGTAAACATCCAATCAACTTGAATCATTTGAATGTACAATTTTTCGTATATATTCAGAGTGCATGTAAAACTGAGCCTTCGACTTACATTTAGGTGAATGTGTGTTGAGTCCAAGTTTGTTCTTAATTCTGCAAGGGCAGTAGATTCCGTTCGTGTGCAATCCAGTGGGGCATATCGACGGCCGTCTGTCTTTCGATTTAGAACGCGGACGACTGCGCGATTGGCTTGTTGGTCGTTTCTGTTTTGGAACAGCTTGTACCGGAACGTAGATCACTTCTTGGCGTCTGAAAAACATATCCCATATTGCAAGAGTAACAAATGTGGCGCAGCTGGTCACAAGGAAAATAATGAGCAAGTCTGCTGTTGAAATGGACTGCGCAGCCATTTTGGTATTACAGTTTCAGCAGCATGACGATGACGTAAACTAATTGGATTAATGACGTAATGGTGTCGACCAATTGGCCAATAAGTCAGACCATCGACTTATATTAAGGATGAGTCAGACGAACCACTGATATGTATTAATACATGTAGTTACTGGATAGCTAATGGGCTCTGAAAGTTCGGATTATCGCTCAGTCAAGGCAAACCATGGGCAAAACCAAAGATGTTAAGAGCAGACGACAGAAGACTTGTTGAAATTTTTTTAAACTTTTTAATTATTTAAAATACTTTAACCATAAATCCACTGTAATTAAATTTTAGAAATATCGTGAAATAGAAAGTATTATATGATTTCGCTGCTTTATTATACGCCAACAAAGACTTTCTGCCTTGACCTTCTGATTCGCCGTCGGCCAGAGGCCAACACGGCTGAAGCTTTGTCAATCCAGTAACTATTAATACATATCAGTGAGACGAACGACTTTTCATGCAGTCATGATCGAAGGATCCGAACCATGTGCGCCACATGCTGTTTCCTCTCCTCCACATCAGTGGATGCAGCGTTATTTTATAGGCCTATAGGCCTAAGAGGTCGTTGAGACGCAACCTTCGAACGAGACCGCATAAATTTACCCTACCAGAAAAAGATCATAATTATACCTCGTATTCTCAACAAGAATGCCTACTGACGCTAATTACTTACTTAATAATATATATATTGACAAGAAAAACAGTAATAAATAAATAATTAAGATTGAACGCGTGGCACTTGGCATCGTCTGTGATCATACTTCACAGGTAGGCTAGGCCTAGGCCTATCATAATTTTCAGGCTTGCTATATTTCCTCTCCATCCGAGAGCGCCTCTGAATAGTTCGCACTGGGAGAGGCGCTTTATAAATTCCCAGATACAATACCATACCATCTACGTTCAGGGGCGTAACTTTGGTCTAAAAAGTGAGGGTACCAATTTCTTAAATACACGAAGCAAGGCAGAAACTGCGATCTCTAGCTGGGAAGGCTCAATAAAAAAATATTGATTGGCATTGTTTAAAAAGTGAGGGTGCGGTACCCCAGTCCAAAAAGTGGGGGATACAGTACCTCCAGTCCAAACAGTGGGGGTACGGGTACCTGTCAAACCCCCACAAATTACGCCTATGTCTATGTTTATGTTAACTGCTGTTTCCTCTTCTTTACTTATCCTCGTAGGCCTAACCAGGCTAACCTTTGGTTTTTTGATGTTTAGGCCCTATTTTCATTCCGCAGGCCTACTTCGTCGAGATCTTGCTTATAGTTGGTCTATCATTTCCTGTAGCTCCTCTTGATTACTCCCCACAATTGCTTGATCATCTGCAAATCTTATACATAAGTGTCTTCGGTAATCTTCCTTCGGCCTTTACTCCCTCCGCCACTCAATCCATCGCCTCTCTTATTAATTCATCAATGTAGATCAGGGACGTCATTTGGGGGGGGGCAAGGGGGGGCATTTGCCCCCCCTGATTTTTGAAAAAAAAATTAAAACGTTGGAACAAGAAAAGGAGAAGAAGAAAGGGGTAAAAAAAAAGAAGAAAAATGCTACTCAAATTCATGGAATTATTATATACTATTTACAAAACTAGAGTCTGCATAGGTTTATTTCACAAGACCACACCTCTTTGAAAGTGGGGGGGCACATTATGCAGTTTCCCCCCCCCCCAAATTGTGAAGAAACACCCAAAAACTGTTAAATTTCTTCGGGCGGAGCGCGAAAAATTTTTTTACCTCTTTTTTGACGTCCTTGCCACCCCTGAAAAAAGCTGAAATGACGTCCCTGATGTAGATATTTAAGAGTATTTGCGAGAGCTGGTTAACGCGACTTCCCGCTGGTTCCCGCGACTTCCCCAGTTTGGCACTCCATCCATCGCCTCTCTTATTAATTCATCAATGTAGATATTTAGGAGTATTTGCGAGAGCGGGCATTCTTGTCTCACGGAGTCCTATTCCTCTTACCTTCCTTGCCGTTTCAGTCTACGTACCGTCCACCTTAGCCGTCTGTCTACCAGTCTGATATGGTCCTGACCCCTTTGGATTTCGACCTGGAACCTATTTTTGTCCCGCTCCCGTCTATTGATTATGTTTTGACTAAGCGCCTGTGAATAGCTGGTTCCCGCGACTTCCCCAGTTTGGCGCTGTTGAAATCTCGAAATTACGATTGCCTCGATCAATTAGGAAACTGCAGTCAATTAATGTACTTGTGCCTCTGTGTGACTCAAAGATTGTAGGACGAGCATAATCAACCTACTCGGTCTGCGCTTATTATACAAGCGTCTATGGTCTAACTCACTGATGTAGGCCCTATATTAATACATCAGGGAGGGGGATAGAGTAATGGTAAACACTCGTGGCCAGGAGAGCAGCAGTAGGCCTACGCGGTTCGATTCCCGCAACCCCCCTCGGGCGGGCGCCTTGTATGGCTGCCATAACGTGTGTTTAGTTAAGATATTGATAATTGTACTGTCGTGTCTCAATGTAATCTTACTGTGTTTGTCGGTTTGAATTAATAAAGAAAAAGATTATTATTATTATTATATCAGTGGTCTATCTCAGAGGTTTTCAAACTTTTTGGACCAGGGACCCCTATTTTTTTCTAGGCATAGCTCGCGGACCCCAGTATTTACAAAGCAAAATTTAGGCCCCTATCCTTAAAATTTAATAAAAAATAACAGGCAGATAGACTATTTCCACAATACACGCTTGCTTATTTATGACGCCCAGGACTATTATAGGCCTAATATAAAAAGTAACAGTAAATAAATTGTTATTAACTCCCTGCAATAACTATGAAACACAGTCATTTTTAAAAGAAATGAATAACATCGGTTTCGCCAAAAGCCAGTAATGTCAGCGAGAGGGATGTGCTTGCTTTGCTTTGCAAAAACTGTCAGTAATTGGTGCTAGTTTGGATAGGCCTAAGCACTGTTTTCTTACGTTTCAGAAAGTTATCCATAATACAAACAGCAAAATTATATAGTTAGCATATAACAGCGAACGTTAACGAAATAGGGATATGCTTTGCAAATCTCTGTATTATCGTTCATCTAAAGGCTAAAACCAGGCGAATTCCACACATTTCTAATTCTACAAGTCCAGAGTACACAATCCGGAAATAGACCAGCATATTGCAAATGAAGTCTTCGCTGGAGGTATCACTAGAGTCCATTTTTGACATTTTTTTTAGCTAACTATGTCTTGTAATACTTAATGCTATAGACTATAGAGCAAGTGTGTTTTTTCAGAAAACCCAAGTCAGTCCAGAGTTACAATTAGAAGAAAATATAGCGTTTATGTAAAAACAACTAGCCTAGAGTCCTAGCTAGAGCTTCGGTGTTTCTTCCATGGAAAAAAAATCAGGCTCATATTCAGTGTTGATTTTCTAAATGAAACACTTGTAGACTTTCAAAGTTTGTTTTGTGAATAATTATCTTAAACTTTTTTTAATGAAATCTAGTTGTAGGCCTACTTCTGATGAAGGCTTCGAATACATCGCGCTTACGTTGGGTGCAGAAATGATTGGCAGTCGATTAGCAGAAATTATAGGCCCTATATTAAATTTTATAAAAACACACGTGTTATTAGGCTAGAAATGTAACGACCATAAGCCTACATCTTATTTACGTCACTGTAGGCCCTAGTACGCAAAGAATCACTATCAGCAGCATCACAAACTGGTGTGATCGAATACCCAATTGGATCCTTGTGGATCATACAGTTACAGGCACACTATAAGTAGCGTATAAATTTGAAAACACAGGCTGTTAATGATAAAACCATACTGTGTTAAGCATCACATTATTTTCAGAAAGCTCTCGCGGATCCCCGCCATATCCTTCGCGGACCCCCAGGGGTCCGCGGACCACAGTTTGAAAAACTCTGGTCTATCTTACCTGCTTTTACTATTTCCGGCATAATCGCTATGGTAACAACTCTCGCGCAAATAAATGATGCTATGACGTCATTATAATCTGTGTACAAAGAGTTCTGTTGCACGATGGATTACTTCACTCATTTTTTCTAGTCTAAAATGAAAGGTGAGAAGTTTTAAAACAGGGGCTATTGCTTTTTAAGTGTTTGCTTAAAGTTGTAAAAGATCACTGAAGTTAAAGGTAAAACAATAGACCTGAACACAGTTTGTGCGGAGTAATTTAGGTGAGGAACCGCATTACCGCCGTTTCAAGGGAAGCTTTGTAAGTTATGTAAAGAAGAAAGTTTACTGTATGTGTTTCTTAATGTTCGATCAAACGTCGCATAAATTATGAGTACAGAAGTAGAAAGCCATATCACCAGAAAATATGAGATTAAGAAGAGGCTCGGGAAAGGGGTTTGTATGACCGTGATTATTTATAAAGCATATCATATTAAACTGATATTTTCGAGGACAGCTGACAACACTTGACATATTATGTGTAGTAGAAAAGATTTAC
Organism: Allolobophora icterica; assembly: GCA_963556255.1. Classification (NCBI taxonomy): domain Eukaryota; kingdom Metazoa; phylum Annelida; class Clitellata; order Crassiclitellata; family Lumbricidae; genus Allolobophora; species Allolobophora icterica. The sequence continues at coordinate 22,119,265 of OY744605.1, read as the reverse complement.
GGTCTAATTACTTCCAGACAAGCTATACTGATTTGCTTCTGTGAAGTACTTCCTTGGTTCAACTTCCAGTATCGTTGTTTTTTTCATTCTTTGCTGATCGATGTGTGATCTTCTGCAGCATTCTCTGAAAATTATCATCCCTTCGTCAACTTATCACCATTTAACCATTAAAATATTCAAGCTTGCTCCATTCTATCAGTGACATTCATTGTACATTGTACAGAACGCTAACGACGATTGTACATAAACGACAAGCATGGAATAAAATATCATTAGCTATACATATTAATGGATGTGAAATCGAAGTGTAACTTGAAATCAAAGTGTAACTAAGCGGTTGACAAAACTAATTTACACATTTGAAATGATATATATTGTAATACAAGAGGTGTCCTTTCTGTTGAAAATGCAGTTTATTATCCTTGAGAGGTGATTTTGGGTAAGACAGTGGGTAAGACAGTGATTCAAATATGATATGCAATTTACTTTGTGAAAAGATGTTCTGACAAAATCGTAGCCTTTACGTAAGTTTCTCAGTCCAACCTACAGTCAGGATGGATCTTGGCAAGTAGAACCTAGGTTTGTCTTTGATGAGGCAAATTTGAAGGCAATTTTGAGATTGTATCTGTGGCCATATTGCTTCCAAGCATCTACTGTTGAGTAGGGCAGCGGTTCCCAAAGTTCTCTGGGTCGCGACCCACTTGTGAATATCTTGGCAGTCTTGCTACCCACTGTGTAAAACTAATCATTGCATACTAATATTTGCTTCATTAATTGGCATTGAAATATGCGGATTAACGTACAGCATTTAGAAATTGGCATATTTAAAGCATTAAAAGGAAACTTAGGTAAAAACAGTTTACAATATATTGCAATCCAAAAGCAACTGCTGTACCCATGTAATGCAACGAAAGCTAGTTATAGCCCAATCATAGCCAAATGTTGTTGTTCCGAAAAAATAAATGTTTCTGGAAAAAATTTGGGGACCCACTTGCCAGTGCTTTGCGACCCACTTTTGGGTCGCGACCCACAGTTTTGGAAACTCTGGAGTAGGGAACACTGCTTCTGGCTACATCTAGCCTATTCTTGAATAACGAATGTTCCACTATTCTCCATTTCAGTTTAACTCCCACATAATGAATATGCATATGGCTAATTTTTTTCTCATAATTAAGTTCCTTAACCATCCCTGTATAATTATGTTCATCTGCATTGGCAACGAAGATGCTTGTGAACATGTATAAAATATTTTCCTTCTCTCTGGTCATCTGGCAACCGGAATTGCTCATCACTTGGTATATTTGGACAACCCCTCTGACTTGACATGAATAGGCTGTAGCCCTGTGCTTAGCTTTTAAGTTACACTTTAGGAATTATTATTATGATTATTTGCTACTTGATAGTTATTTAGTCACTGAAAACTACCATCTTGGATAATGACAAATGTCTAGGTCTGTGACAAAGAAGTTGCATACATATCCGGTTTTACATTTAATTTTTGACTGAGCAATATGTTAAAATGGCATAAATTTAATAACTTTGAAGCAACTATTTTTTTCTCTTAATTGTTGTTTGGCATTCTGTATGAAATGAAGTGGTCTCCAGTTGTTAGTGGCTTATGTTGTATCGTATTTAACTGTCAGGTGAAAAGGTCTGGCTGTCCGTGAGTATGTGATGTGCTTCATCTTATTTTGTCTCATGTAGGCATATGGCATTGTTTGGAAAGCCATCGACCGTAAATCTGGTGAAGTGGTTGCAGTGAAGAAGATTTTTGATGCGTTTCGAAATTCTACTGATGCACAGAGGACGTATCGCGAGATAATGTTTCTCCAAGAATTTGGAGACCACAGTAATATCATACGTCTTCGCAATGTCATAAAGGCAGAAAATGACAAGGACATATACTTGATATTTGAGTTTATGGGTAAGATGGTTTCACGTAATATATTTGTATATATTCAGATGAATGTTGTATAACGTTGGGGAAAATACAAGAGATTTTATGGTGATGTTAGATATATCTGGCCATGTGAATTTTTATTATAAAGTAACATAAATTCATACTTACATGTTAGTTATGTTATGTTAGTTTAATTTATTTTCTTATTTATTTGTAAAATTTTTATCTTCAGAGACTGATCTTCATAATGTCATCAAACGAGGAAATATTTTATCCGACGTTCACAAACAGTACATCATGTATCAGCTCTTCACAGCAACAAAATACTTACATTCCGGAAATGTAATTCATCGAGATTATAAGGTGAGTGAAGTTTGGACTGCTTTTCTCTATTACTGTTTACTTTTCAGAGTCAACAGTTTATGTGATGTTATTAGGGACTGACCGGAAAGAGATTTTCCACCGGAAACCGGAACCGAGTATTTGGATGAACTATTTGCCGGAAACGAACCGGAAACGAACCGGTACCATTTGTTCCATATGCGAAGCTTCACATTTTCAAATTTTCATGTTGTTGTAGCTTAAGCTAGCCCTAAATTAGCGCTACAATATGCGACGCCATTTTCGGATCAGTTAATAGTTAATACATTTCAAGAAAATGGAATTTAATTCAATGGATGTTTAATTGTTTTAAGGCTGAACATTAATAATTTTATATACGTAAGTTTATTAAATAAATTCTGAAAGAAACAAATTTCTTGCAACTATTTGCATCTACAATATTTGGCGAGGCGAATACTTCCAGAAACGGGATTTCCGGCCGAACCGAGTATCTGAAACGGTTTCCGGTCAATCCCTAGATGTTATTGATGTGTATTGAATGATTGTGTAAACAAAACACTTAATTGAGTCACTGACTGATCAACAGTTCTGTTGTTTGATTTGTAAGCCATCGAATGTGCTGTTGGACAATCAATGCAGCGTCAAGGTGTGTGATTTCGGCCTCGCTCGTTCCTTGTATCAGGTGACAGTTGATGATCAGGGGGATCCTAACCTTACAGAATATGTGGCAACACGATGGTACCGTGCTCCTGAAATTCTTCTTGCATCCCACAGGTATGTTTTGTTTACAGAGACCAATGGGTAAACTTACTTACCGCAGGAATTCTGTTACAGTGTGGCACAATAGATAGCACAGGTCTCTTTAGGGTAAAATACCAGAAACTGCAACACTGCATTTATTGAATTGTAAATTAAATGTTGTACAGTTAAGGGTAGTGCATAAATCTACTTGCAAATAGCGGCAAAGATGAAAAGGGTAGATTTCATGCAAGAAAAGACTTTTTCGTTAGTGACAAGGCATTGCTTACAGGAATCTAGGTTAACATGCCAGATTCCTGTAAGATGGCTCTGGGACAAGGCAACATTAGTGAGTTAAAGCAAGGTGACTGTTTAATAATTATTATTATAAGTCTATATCAGCAATATTTCTGAAAGGTCACTGAGACCTAATTTCATGGTTATTGAGGTTGAAGTTCATGATCTTTGAGATTAAAGGTCATAGTTATTGAGCTCAAAGTGTTCATTGGCTTCAAGGTTGGGGCACCAGTAAATGCATTAAAGCGAGATACCTACTGAATAATGATGAGGTGCCTGTGTCAGTAGCATTTCTTCAAGGTCATGGAGATCAAAGGTCATGGCCACTGAAATAGAAAACGATGGTCATCGAGATGCACTTAAGCCAAAAGGCTGAAATGCAAACACATAAGAACTACAAATTCAAATGGTATATAGGTATTTGTTTATGTAGAAATGTCAGTTTTCTGTGTAGACACTTGTAGTAGAAAGGAAGAGAACTTGATGTTCTGGAGAATTGTGTTATAATATTATATGAGGGCGAGTTTGATCTGCAAAATTGCTAACTGTTGCAATTATCTTACGTTCATTCGTTGTTATGTAGGTATACAAAGGGTGTGGACATGTGGAGCCTTGGTTGTATCCTTGGGGAGATGTTGACAGGAAAGCCTCTTTTTCCCGGTTCATCTACTCTGAATCAGATTGAGCGTATCATTGCTTCTATAGATCCTCCAAGTACCGAAGGTAAGGACAGCTGCAAAGCGTTCTTATTTATTTGAAGTGGTTGTCTTTTAGGCCCATTCCAAAATGAACCTTAAGTAAACTATTACTATCACTAATGCAGCTGTGCACTACCTTTGTGTCACTTCTGACCAGATCCATTATTGTGAAATGAAACGTGTGACTTCTTACCTCTGCAATCGGTCTCAGCATGTGGGTTGGTACTGCATGGTTTGATCCTTCTGTCTGCACTGCTAGTGTCCCACATGTATCTGTTTTTGGTCACATTATTTGCTATCATCACTTCACGAATCTGCTGTTGGGGGGGGGGGGGGTGCCGGGGCACGTGTCCCCAATAATTGAGATGGACTGTACACGGTACACCCAATGCAGCAAGTGTAGAATGAATAACCAAATCCCCCCCCAATATTTTGGACAAGTTTACCCCAGTGAGTAGGCTACCTACTTTAGTAACGATCGAGCGCACGACTGCCCGACGTCAAACTTTCAGTTCAATTGCTTTGGAGTCCAGTTACCACAGTGCACCAATGATGCTCCCTGTTGAACAAAAATTAAAATTTAGGCAAGCAGACTTACTGCTTTGACAGAGTATGGTAGGTGAAATAGAATTAAGTGACAGCAATACCTTTTTGGTGCTTGGACTGCATGCCTTGCTAATTCTAGACTTCCCACGGCTCAGCCGCTAATATACAATCAATTGCTCATTTAGTTGCTGTATTGGCATTTAAGAATTGCTTGAATAATAAAAGCAGTTAGGTTTTTCTGCTGTTCATCTGTTCACCAGTCTTGATTATATTTTTACCTGCCATATTTTCTCTGATTGATATATGCAAAATTCTGCTAATCTGAGTATCAATTGATTTTCAGATATTGAAAGTTTACAGTCTGCATATGGCCCATCACTACTTGAAAAGGCTGCTAGGAGGTAGGTTGTGTGAAGCACGTATTATGTAGGATTGTAAACATTTATATGGATCTTTTAGATCGCCTTACATCAGCTAAAATTAAAGTTACATTAAAGTATAATCTTGGTGTAAATAGGGCTGGTACTGATTTTTTTAAATTAATCGATTAATCTCCAAACTTTAACTTTGATTTATCGATTATTTTCATTTAATTTGATATCTGTTACGTAAAGCGTGAAAACTGTTAAAAATGTAGTCACAGAGTCAGTTACTACTTTCTTTCTACCAAACTTCAATCATTCCACTTGCTAAAGTTCAAATTTTCAAACTGAAAAATGTAGTCAGTAGTTACTACTTTCTATCTACAAATTTTTGCCACCATCTTCGACTTTTCCATCAGCATTTATCTTAAATGCAAAATGATTGCTTAATTTTCCACTCAAACGTAAGTAAGTATTCTTTTAGTAGTACAAGACAAATGCTCATACTTTACAACCACAATACATACATTGGCACAAAACACAAAACACAATATCAGTAAGACAAAAAACAGAAACAGTATTATAAACAATTTGATAATGTCCGATTTATATACATATGTATAACAAAGTGATGATCTAAGGAATGTAAGCATCACTCGGGTCTGCAAACAGAGCCATGTTTGATATCAGAACAGGCACTAGGACTAGCATTAACCCAGTTTTTATAGTTGTACAGTGATCAAATGATGAAAGATGTCTCATGCAGCAGTGTATTAAAGTGCGGTAATTCAAATGCATGTCCCCTTTTTCGTAAGTTGAACTTATGAAGGTGCTCTGCAGGCAGTAATTGGTGAAGACAGTATTGGGGTGACTGGATGCTTTTTAAAAAATAGAGCTCCTTGTTATAAAAAATAGAGCTCCATGTTATCAAAATGTTTCACATTAATCATTGTTCGCCATGTTGTTTTGACAGGGTTCTCATGCATCTAATAAGATTAGATTACCACGATATTAAATTATTGACATTTTAGTTTATACTCGGCTTTGTGAGGTGACTCATGGTGTTTTGTTTAACGATTTTAGTAAAATCTTACGTAATAATCTCATCTTAAAGTGGATTATTTTTAGTAAAATCGTGCTTAATAGTCTAATCTTAAAGTGGAATATTTTTAGTAAAATCTTGCTTAATAATCTCATATTAAAGTGGAATATTTTTAGTAAAATCTTGCTTAATAATCTCATCTTAAAGTGGAATGTTTTTAGTAAAAAATCTTGCTTAATAATCTCATCGTAAATTAGAATATTCTGTGTTTTCATCACATTTAACAGAACCATCGGAAGTTCTGAAGCGAATTTTATGTACATAGGCAGCATTTGAAATATGAATATGAACTGACCTATACAAATAGTGCTTAGTTTTATGCTCATCGCAAAATTTAATATTGTGCTAAAGTTGTACTTGTTTTGGTTTCAAATGCAGTACGTAGTTGTCTTGTTTTTGAACTATGTAGGCCAAGAGCTCCTCTGGATGAGCTGATGTCTGGTGTCTCAAGAGATGCCCTTGACCTGCTACGTGGTCTGCTGCAGTTCAATCCAGATAAACGTTTCACGGCTGAACAGTCTCTCAAGCATCCCTACGTCAGACAGTAAGGCACAGCAGACAGGCAATCAAAGTTAATAGACCACTAATTGGAATAGTGGTCCATTGTCATCTGTCTATCACTGCATTTGGAGTTTGAATCCTGGTGGCTCATGAATTTGACAACTTATGGTCAATAATTGTCAGGGCTGTAGTGGTAAAATTGGAGGTGAGTACACGCTACCGGTTAGTTTTCCGAAGCAATTTAGAGGTGAGTATACGCTACAGTATTTTGTGAGTATACGCTATAGTGAAACTTAGGCTATTATAGTACAGCTGTTCTTCATTCACAGCCCACATTTCTCATTGCTTTTTTTTCATTGGCACTGCACAATGCATTGGCACAATGCATTTTTCATTGGCACTGTACAGATTTAGAAGCTCATTAGACTTTAGGTGACATGTATGAACAGATTTACATGGTCATTGTCAATACTTGATCGTCAATCCATCTGACTGATACTCAGATCTTGCTTGCACATACATTTCTTTGTCATAGCACTGGAAATATATACTTTATTATCACCATTACTCTTATAAATAAATAAAACTATTTTGTGAGGTGAGTATACGGTCCCTAGAGGTGAGTAGGCCTATACGCTGTATACCCGCGTATACCCTCGACTACAGCCCTGATTATTGTAGATAGTCAGTGTTTTTGTACCATTGTTTTAATACTTTAACAATGAGCTGCATTGCTTTCCCAGTCGCTTTTAATACACTCTCATCTTTAAAGTGTTAAACTGTGCCTTTGAGGACTGTTGTTTGAGTGCACAATACGTGAACAATTACCTTACCTTACCTTACTATATATGTTTTATTCAGTCAGTGGGTGTAACTGCTTTTGAGAAACAAGTTGTCGAGGGAAATGATCTTACAGAGTTTTGTAATCATCATTTTGATCATCATAATGATTGTCGATCTTCTAGGCTGTTACTCAGACACTGTTTGGTGGTGAAGTAATATCATTCCTAAGTTTAGAAATCTCTCAATTGACCTTCAGTAGGTTCGAGAGTTTGAACTCCTCTTATTGTGGGATGTATTTCAAATAAAATATTTTCACTTGTGGAACATCAAGTGAACACCTGTTCACTTGTGTAAATTAGGCTTTCTTGCATTTATTTATTACTTGAGGCCGGCAAGTCTTTAGATATATTTAAGAAATTTGGGATTTCTGTTCCACTTGTAGTCAGTCTATTCGTCTTTTTTCTTTAATTTTACAGCAAGTGCCATATGATCTTGTGTTACGTAGGTTTCATAATCCTTCAAAAGAAATAGTCATTGGTCGGAATGTTGTGCCGCCAGTTTCAGACGATGTTCAGTTGTCAACAGAAGAATACCGTAGTAAACTCTATGAGGTTTGCATTTTGTTTGTCTTTTTAATATTCTTTATTCAAATTCTCTGTATCTTTGCCTCTAAACACTGATCAATTTAAGCCTTAGATAGCCTTAATTTCTTTTCATTACTGCCTCTGTTTACGTTGTCTGTTTTGGCTTTTGGATAAGACTTTTCTTTTCGTTGTATTTTATAGATGGTTGCACAAACGAAACTGGAGAGGCGGAGACGTCACCAGGCGGAACTTGAACAGAAACAGGCAGCCAATGGGAAAGAAAACACAAATGATGAGACCGAGGAGGAAGAAGTGGATGCCAACCCAGAGAATATTCCTCCACCCGGTGAACCCATGTCAAAAGGACAGGCAGTTGTAAATAGAACAGTTGGGCATGCCGTTCCAGTTGAAGACCGGATTAAAGACGAACGGAAGGATTCTCACGCTCAGGTTGATGGAAGAGTGGAGGTGCGTCCTGCAGCCATGACTCAGAAAGGTAGATCCAAAAAAATGTATTACTGCCTTAAAAACGGTGAGACACAAGATATGTTCTGTGTCTTTGAGTAATGTTCTGTGCACGTGTTGGTTCTTGATTAGACTCTGCGAAGGCAGTGTTGCATGGTAAATCCTCTTTAAACTTAAGAAGCTCCAGGTGGTTCAAAAATATCTTTATACAGTTGTTACATGTACTTCTTCATCCAGTGCATTTTTGGATTGCCTTTGTGAACTTCACTGGCTTCCTGCTCAATGTTTAAGATTGCATGCCTTAACTTTAACCCAAGAACACCAGTCTTTCATTATATCTGAGTACATTGCTAACTCCTTATTGCCTTCTTAAACTGTTGCATTATTTTGGTAGCCTACTGGCTAGTTTCTGGAATCTAGGTTCAAGACAATTGTAGGATCACATACTTTCAGCTGCTGTTTTCTTCTTATTTGGAATACTCTGCAAAATCATCTTGCCAATATGCTACCATCATTTAAATCGCTAGTGAAGACTCCTATTTTACTCTGGCCTCTGCATGAATTTGTCATGTCCCTTAGTGAACATACCGGGTACGTCTGTGCCTCAGATTTACTGACCTTGTGCACCATTTTTTAAATAAATAAATAAATAAATAATAATAATTGCTATATGTGACTGTCAATATATATAGAGTTTGAGTTTGCTTTCTTTAGAATTTGCAACAAAAGGGCTGTTTATGTTTGGTAAAGAGTAAGAACTGATCAGATAACCAGATAGTCACCAGTATGGCAGTATAAGGCTTCGTCACACTTCTAGAACCCATGCAGAAGATTCTGATCCAGAACACCATGTTCAGAGCTCCTGGACTACATTGCATATAGGATGAGGAATGATAACAGGTAATGTTGCATATAGGATGAGGAATGATAACAGGTGATGTTGTCTGCCACAAGAGGCACACTATGGCCTCACCATCCAGCAGTCCCTCATAGCTGGTAGATGGTGGTGCATTTGGGTGTCTCTTTTGAGAGCAGGTCTGCACAGGACAGGCATTCATATGGTTGCAGAATCTCTCCTTGTTTGAGAGGCGACGCCACTCTGAAGACTGTTTTTGCTCTTCCTTCACTGAATCCAATATTTTTCTGGTTGCAGGTAGTATAAAGGTAGCTCTGTAAGTCTGAGGCATAACAGGCCATTTGGCAACCTGTTGCCCCTGAATGGTAGACTAGTTGAGTGTTGGTGAGATATCAATCACATGCAATGAAACACCATCCAAACTTGCGCAAACAGCATTCAAGAATCGAGAAGTACTCCATTAGAAGTTCAAACAAATGAGAGCTATCAAGTAAATTTCATTCACACTGAAAAACCTCCCATCTGACAGAATTAGCCCAAGCATCTTGAGAAAGTTTATTTGAATGTGATTTTTTCTTTCTTTTTTTAAAAGAAAAATGGTGTTCTAAGTCAAAAGAAAATCTCCTCTTATTTCATCTTTAAACCTCTCTGGTAGAGGTGTGTGATAGAGAAAGCGTACCAATAACCTAGCTAGAAATGCTGCGAATCAGTCCACAGGGATAACACACCAGCCCTTCAACCAAGAATCAAAAAGCTGGTTACTTTTAATTAAAATAAGAAGACCTTGACAGATTCTGTGATGAAGCTCTGTAGCCAAGGATGCTGGAACTTATTTGCCTAATGTTTGGTGTCATTTTTTTCCAGTTGTGGCCTTTGGTCGGACAACACTTCAAACAACAACACAGAATCCAGTACGTCCAAGGTCCCAGTACCAGCCAAGACAGAAACCAGTTGATGTCCCATCAAACACCACATACACGGTGAGTTGTTACTGTTTGGAAAGCATCAGATTATCGAGTAACCTACTTCTGCATCTTTTTACCGAACTTAGGCGTAGATTAGGGTTCCTGCTTCCCCTTGCAGTTTTCAGAGGCTGTTAAAGATTAAAGCAGCTGAAATAAAACTGGAGGTTGTGGCTAACAGTCTGAAGCAACAGAGTATTATGGCAAAGGGATAATATGAAGATAATTTAAGTCAAGATGTAAGAGGTTGCTTTAGGTGTGATGGTCTGTGCCCTCTGTGGAACTAGCTCTTTACAACCTCTTACTTGCAGGTAGCTGCTGAAACTTAGGCTATTATAGTACAGCTGTTCTTCATTCACAGCCCACATTTCTCATTGCTTTTAAGTTGGGATGAACTCCTAGTTTGTCTTTAGCTTATTTTATGCAGAAGCCGATTGTTTAGGCATTAGTTTTTATAGGGTCTTTGACTTTGTGTTTAATTTTCAAGCTGTTGTTATGTTTTGCCAGCAAGGTGCAGGTATCGGAAAAGTCCCATACCGACAGATTTCTGCGCCTGCAGTTGGTGGTCGTGCTCAGGGCTACACTAGACCACATTCAGTTGTCTTCTCTCGTCAGGCAGCCAATCCAGTCATTTTGCGTGACTATGACAAACCAATGCTAGGGGTCACTAGCAACCGACTGGTAGGCACCAGCAGATGTATAATAGGCACCAGCAAATGTATAATAGGCACTGTACAGATTTAGAAGCTCATTAGACTTTAGGTGACATGTATGAACAGATTTACATGATCACTGTCAATACTTGATCGTCAATCCATCTGACTGATTCTCAGATCTTGCTTGCACATACATTTCTTTGTCATAGCACTGGAAATATATACTTTATTATCACCATTACTCATCGCTTTAGACTGTTGTAGGCTGTGATGCGGTGTGTCATCCTTCGTTGATTTATAATAAACTAGCTGGATTACCCGGCGTTGCCCGGGGGTTATAAGTTTCACACCACCACCACCACCACCACCACCACCACCACCACCACCACCACCAACAACAACAACAACAACAACAACAACAACAACAACAACTGCTTGGCAATCCGGCAGTCGCCCTCTGGCGGCGACTGCTTGGCAGTCTTGGAGGCTCTTGTGGCGTCTGGCGACATCTGGCGGAGACTGCTTCGCAGTCTTGTAGACGCCTTCTGGCGTCTAGCGACCTCTGCCGTGGAGTGACTGCTTCGCAGTCGACCACTGGTGGCGACTGCTTCGCAGTCTTGGAGGCTCTTGTGGCGTCTGGCGACATCTGGCGGAGACTGCTTCGCAGTCTTGTAGACGCCTTCTGGCGTCTAGCGACCTCTGCCGTGGAGTGACTGCTTCGCAGTCGACCACTGGTGGCGACTGCTTCGCAGTCTTGGAGGCCCTTGTGGCGTCTGGCGACCTCTGGCGGAGACTGCTTCGCAGTCTTGTAGACGCCTTCTGGCGTCTAGCGACCTCTGCCATGGAGTGACTGCTTCGCAGTCGCCCTCTGGCGGCGACTGCTTCGCAGTCTTGGAGGCCCTTGTGGCGTGTGGCGACCTGTGGGGGAGACTGCTTCGCAGTCTTGTAGACGCCTTCTGGCCTTCTGGCGTCTAGCGACCTCTACCGTGAAGTGACTGCTTCGCAGTCGCCCTCTGGCGGCGACTGCTTCGCAGTCTTGGAGGCCCTTGTGGCGTCTGGCGACCTATGCAGTCTTGTAGACGCCTTCTGGCGTACAGCGGAGACTGCTTCGCTGTCTTGTAGACGCCTTCTGGCGTCTAGCGACCTCTACCGTGAAGTGACTGCTTCGCAGTCGCCCTCTGGCGGCGACTGCTTCGCAGTCTTGGAGGCCCTTGTGGCGTCTGGCGACCTATGGGGCAGACTGCTTCGCAGTCTCCCGTGGACTGACTGCTTCGCAGTCGAAGAGGGTGAACCGGGCGTTGGCGTGTTAAAGAAAACGCCAGAAATCTAGCCCTCACTGCCGGTCTGTAGTCGGCCTCGCCCTTAGTAAAGCAGACTGGTTGTTTGATGTACTGTAAATAATTTAGATCTTTGTCTTTGAACATACATGTGTTAAAATTTTGCTGTAAAACGATGAATATACTTCGAATCGATCGTCATTATATTTTGTGCGAAAGTAAACAACTTATGCGCATTATTAATGACGTTGGGGAATACCGGCGCCATAAATAGAACCGCAGTGTCGTTAAGCGGATTATTAATGACATTGGGGAATACCGGCGCCATAAATAGAACCGCTTGGCAGTGGAATAGGCGAGCTTGCGCGTTATGGACGGTCGGGTGGGTAGAGTTTTGGGGCATTTTCACCATGGTAGGGGTGAAAACGGGGGACGCGAACCCCTCCACTGGGTGTCCGAAGCCGAGGCCGACATATTAGTGAAGGTTTCGAGTGAAAAGGTGCAAAATTGTAGAAGTTAAGCCCGGTCAAACAGACAGACAGACACACACACACACACACACAGAAAGCTGGCTTTATTTATATAGATGAATATACATATACTGGCACTGGCTGGTTATCCCGCTATGCAGTATTGCTATCGTGTCATATTTTCTGTTATAAGCTGTGATTGATAAAGAGTAACGTGGCATTGCCAGTAATTAGCGGCGCTTCATGTTCTACTCTAAAATTTATAGTTTTTCCAAATGTTCATTACTGTAAACCAATGGATTGTAATTAAACATTTATACTGTACTAAAAGATCACAAGAGCAAACTGATCAGTATAGTGATAGTTTTAATTTGGTGGTGTGCTTGAGTATCACTTATAGTTTTCAACCCTTAAATCAATGATGTGCGATACCAATACTTTTTCTGCTATAAGTATAAACATAGTTAACTAAGACCTATAATTAGGACCAGTTAGCAAAAATGTATAGTTACCTAGAAGAGTCACCAGAAGAGGTGGACTTGTTCCTTTTAATATACTTCAACAAAGCTAAGTTTCACCTTTTACGTAGTTGAGCCATTTACCTGAAATTGCCTCTGTCTCGATCTCATTGTCCCTCTGGCACTACATACTGTACACCATTCATCAGTGCTTGGAAACTGTTCTATTTTGAGGTGCCTCTGGATATATCTTGAAGGGGCACACTATACAGTAAATTCAATAAATATATAACATGTATGCACATAAGTACATATGTGTATGCTATCCACGATAAGGCCAAAGTATGTGTTTGTTTCAGATTCCTCAGCAGCGGTTATCGTCGGCTAAGGAGCAGCCACCGATCAGTTTTAGTGGTAAGAAACAGTTTGACAACCAGAGGAATTCTTCCACGATCAATCCTCGATCCTTTCCGAACCATTCTCAGCTGTATGGAACCATTTCTGCTAGCGAGTTGGCGTCACTACATTCCAAAAAGTGCTAGCAAGCCATCCTCGGCTGAAGAGACACAGAAATTTACTTCAGTTTTCAATAGATTTCTTTGCCAGGTTGCTAACATTCGAAGGCACGTATGTGTTGCGTTAGCAAGAGAACTGAGTAAGTTACCTGATGAAACTGATTTTCAGCGGCTTTTTGCTGACTCACTTTGGCAGCAGTTACTGTAGCAGACACAGGGTTTTCCAATTAGGAAGTACTTTTTAAAATTGTTGCCTATTTATGGCTTCCTGACTCGGATTTTCTGATGTCTCCAGAAAATTCAGGGGATTTGACTCTATTTAGAGGAGACATCTGCCTAGCATTTTGTTGCTATGCTTTTAATCTATTTTAAAGTGTTCGAATGCTTTTCACTGTAGATACAAATCAACGCATTCAAAAGTATTTTGAATATATTTTGAGAATATCTGCAAAATGTTAGCCTATGCTTCACAGAATTCGCAAGTTGTAACATGTTTTTTAACGTAGTCAATCATTTATATCGCACAATTTTAATAAATAAAGAAGACCTACAATAATTTTATGGTTAAATGAATTACCACCTTGTCACCTTGTCACCTTGTGCTGTCAGCTCGTGGAGCTCTAGCGACCGTCCTGGTGAACACACTCCACCATCTCCTATTCGATGACAAGTCTCTCAATTCCGCCAAATTCATGCCAGTTATGACGATTTTCTTGGCAAGTTAACAGGGGTGGTTTGCCATTGCCTTCCCCTGGTTTTGCCTGCCGTGCCCGTTCGTTCCCCTTCCTAGGAAGGGTACCAACGGTCCGCACCACGAGAAGGTGGGCACGGAGGACTTTGGTTCACCAGCCCAGGTCGGATCCGAGTCTACGCTCAACAGAGACGTCGGTCAGGTCGCCTCCCCGTTTTACTCTGTACTAGAGTGACTGGTGAACCTTTGCGGACCAGGAGTCCAAAATGATAGAACTCTTCTTGAACATCTTCCATTTTAGTGATGAAATTACTCAATTTCGGTTGTTTCTGTCTTTTCTTTCGTATGAAATCTCTTATTTCTTGTAGATAAATAATATGGATGTAATCCGCACCTTGTTCTTCCATATGTCGTATAAGCGTTTCAACAGCCTTGGAGCTTCAGCATGTGATACTTCATCTCTGTTGGCCACATTTTTGTTATCAGTATTGTCGTTGGGACCTAATTTAATAGATTTCTTGCCACATGACAGTCTCACTGTGTTTGGCCATTCATCATGCTTTTATTATCAGAGAGTTGTTCTACAGTTCGAACTGATTTGGTAGATTTCTTGCCATGACTTTCACAGTCTGACTTTATGGCAATTTGTCATTCTTTTATTATAAGACAATTATTCTGAAGATGGGACGTGTGCATCTATCTCAAGCGAATCGGCTGATGCTGATTCTGTTTTAAGATAAAAATCCAGTGCTTTTTTCAGCCGGAACGGCGTTCCGGCACCTTTTTCAGCTACTAAAAAATAATTTATTTATTTTAATTTAAAAAAAACAATAATTTACTTATTTTAATTTAATTTAAGTGTCTTTGAACTGTTTTCAGTGTTTATTGAGACCCCTACCAACCCCCAATCCCATTTTTCTCGTGATTTTAGCCCGCCCATAATTGTTGCGTTCCGGAACCTATTGTTCCGTTCTGGAAACTTTTTTTCTAGAAAAAAAGCACTGTAAAAATCTATTGTCATTTCAGTATTAAGCTTGCTTCGGTCCTCTTATGTGGTCTGATTGAGTGCTTGTGTGTAGAATACCTTCTGTAAATCTCGAGATAGTCGAAGCCTGCTTCTGGAGTTTTTTTAGAAGGTCCTGTTTATGACAATATTCACTTTTTGATGGGCTTTCTCCAGAATTGGTCTTCTGCTTCAGGCTATTGTGCTTTTTAAAGCAATTGACATAATCTGTTGCTGTCCTGGAATGAGTCCTCTGCCAATGCACTAGGAAATTTTCTTGCTTCCACTTGAAGCGTTGGACCTGTTGGCGAATTTCCTTTAAGCCTTTCTTTCTCAGCACACCATGTGCGCATGGGTTTTTCGATTTCTGGTTTTGCTGAATGGTGTGATTTAATTGGCAATTCGGATTTAGGAAACGGAATTGCAATAGGCCTCTGCACTGAAACTATAGTAAGTTAATAACTGAGTTGGCTGAATAATTTACGTCTCTAGCAGTGCTGGGGAGTATTTGAAATACAAAGTATTTGAAATAGTATTTGAAATACATTTAAGTATTTATGTATTTGTATTTCAAATACATTTAAAGTGATGTATTTTGTATTTGTATTTGAAATACTTTTCAGAGTATTTTGTATTTGAAATATCAAATACTTCGTTAGAAATACTATTTATTACCTACTTACTCTCATAATTTCATGCAACATAAATTTTCTCGGTAATAATAACTCAGTGGTCTTCTAACTTACGATCTTTGGTGAACTTTGTATTGTTACCAGTGTTGATCACTATATCTTAGCTGCTGTAACCCATCCATTCTGATACAACTTTTGAGAAACTATGGCTGTTACAGCAGAACAAGGACTTTTTCCTTTGAAAACGTTGCGAACCTGACATTGTGTTTTTGCAGCATGATGACTATTAATGGAGCATGTATCCTTCTATAGAGTAAAATGTATTTTGTATTTCAAATACAAAATACAACAATGTATTTGTATTTTGTATTTGAAATACATTTTGAAAAATGTATTTTGTATTTGTATTTCAAATACTTTTGAAAAATGTATTTGTATTTAGTATTTGAAATACATTTACAGAGTATTTTACCCAGCACTGGTCTCTAGTACTCTCTAGTCTAGGCACAGTATAGGGCACTTGTAAGTATAGGCTTAAAATTGCCGGGATTTGGCGTACATATGATGCCACATGCTGTGCATATTGGCATAGTATAGGCCTGAACCTACTTTATATGGACAGACTCAAGGTTGAGTTCTTCCTCTCGAGAAGTTAACTGGGCCTTTGGTTCTTCATAACTGTAAAAATCTGATTATAGGCTATTGATCGTACAGGCCCTTGATACACCATCCTAGGCACAAATAATTATCTTATCTTATCTTATCTTATCTTATATAATTATTTATAAAGCGCCTCTCACAGCATAGACTATTCAGAGGCGCTCCCAGCGTGTCAGCCCCGAGGGAAAAGAAAGGTCTTTAAGCAGCGGAGAGAAGAAGGCGAGATCCCAAGCAAAATCTTGCTACGGAGAGAGGGGGGCAGGTCATTCCAAAGGGAAGGGCCAAGGATGGCAAAAGCACGATGCTGAGCCATCGAAGTCCTTGCACGAGGGACAAGCAGATCAAGGCGGTCAGCAGACCGAAGAGGGCGGGAAGACAGAGCAGATAGAGGTTTGCGCATTAGGTCACAGAGGTATTTAGGAGCTTTTCCCAGTTGAGTCCTAGAGACCAGGAGAAGAACCTTGTATTGGATGCGGGAAGCAACAGGAAGCCAGTGAAGTACATCAGTCATAAAGGTAGTTATGTGAGAGAAGCGAGGAAAACGGGCAATGAGCCTGGCAGCCGCATTCAGAACAGACTGCAGAGATGAAAGGCGCGCTTTAGGGAGCCCAGCAAACAATGAATTGCAATAGTCAATGCGGCAGCAAATGAAGGCATGGACCATAGTAGTAAACACTGAAGGAGAAACTGATCTTCTTACAGCCCTCAAACGCCTCAGGTGATAGAAACAGGAACGTGTCAGATGGGAGAGGTGTTCAGAAAACGAGAGGGTACTATCAAGGGTGACACCCAAATCCCGAACACTGGATGAAAATGAAAAAGCAGGGTATATTGACGACAGAAGTGGGATATCAAGTTTAGAAAGTTGCTGTTTAGTGCCAAACCAGATCAGTTGGGTCTTAGAAGAGTTAAGGTTAAGTCGATTTGATGACATCCAAGAGTGGAGATCATGTGACAGGGAATCAATGGATCCAACAAGGGAGATCTGCTGAGAGGATGGGCCTTGGACAAAGATCTGAACATCATCTGCATAAAGGTGACCAGAGGTAAAGTGTTTAGTAAATATAGAAGGAATGTCAGCTGTGTAGAGTAAGTACAGAATGGGGCCAAGGACAGAACCCTGTGGGACACCATACTCAACTCTAACCCAGGCAGTTCTGGAGTCACCAAGGACAATCCTCTGAGTACGGTCAGAGAGGTAAGATTTGAACCAAAGAAGAGGGAGACCACTGAGACCACAAGATAGTTCAAGACGTTGAAGTAGGATTTCATGGTCAACCATGTCGAAGGCCGAGGAAACATCAAAGAGTGCTAGAAGCGTCAAATGAGACCTGTCAATGGCAGTATAAATGTCCGAGAGAAGGGACAGGAGGGCAGTTTCCGTAGAATGGTGACCTCTAAACCCTGATTGACTAGAAGGGAGGAGTCCAGACTGTTCAAGATAGGGCAGAAGTTGAAGCGAGACAAGTCTCTCAAGAGTTTTAGAGAGAAAAGAAAGGTTAGAAATAGGACGATAGTTAGAACATACTTGTGAGTCAAGATTAGGTTTTTTGAGGGTAGGGAAGACAATAGCTTGCTTCTGAGATGGAGGGAGATGGCCCTCTGCTAGAGACCTATTGAACAAATATATCAAAAATGGGACAAGATCATCCAAAACATTAGTAAGAATAAACGGAGGAAGCGGGTCCAGTTCACAAGATTTCTGATTTGAAGAGCTGAGAACACGTCGAAGATCAGCCTCAAGGATGGGACGAAAGTCACCAAACTTGAAGTCCGTGCGTGTGATTTCAGGTGGAGGCGAGTCAGCGGTTGAAGCACGTAAGCCCGCAATCTTTTCTGTCATCATTCTGAGGAAATCATTGGCCGAAAACGCAGGAGAGGAAGACGAACGGGAGGCTCGGCCCAGGAGTCCCGAGATGGAAGACCACTCAAATAGGTTGAAATGCCCTGTAAACCAACTTCTCAATCATATTACGTACATTCACCAGCTTTTCACTATTCAGCTATCGATCCTTATCTACTCAACCTTACTCCTTACAATTAAGTTATACCTTTTCTTTGTCGACCTACAGTTTCTTAATTCCTCTCTCAAATTCAGAAATGACTCCTTAATCTACACAGTGCCAGCTCTTTAAAGAACGCCTCAAAGATCTCTGCTTAATCATATCATCAATTCCATACGTAAATAACATGACTCGAGCATTCCTCCGTTTTCTATGTCAATTTCTTAAGAGTCTCGTTGCATCAACTTAATTATGATCTACTCAGAAATGTAAGACATAAAACTGTGTTACCCAGGACGTGTTTAACATGTGTAAACCAAAATGCGGTTACTTACTTACTTAATTACGACCAAGTTCATATTCCTTTTTCCACTTTAGGGAAGTCAGGCCTACCTAAAATGTAAATTTTTATATAGACCTACACGATTTTCTATAGTGACCGTACCACAGTACTGTGACCGTACTGTACTCAGAGGCGCGTTTACACGTAAGCGCACTAGGCGCGCGCCTAGGGCCCCCAAATCTCTGAGGGCCCCCAAATCTCTGAGGGCCCCAAACGAATGAAAATAGGCCTATTTATTTTCAGTTATAAAATATAACATTAAACTAAATAACTTCACATTCCTTGAAATAGCTTCTATAAGTTATTATAATTACAGGGTCAATAGCAATAAAAAAAATGGCTTCAAGTTCAACTTCGTGAGTTTTTGCACATGATTGACTAAACACCACCAGAGTTTCAGACTCTCAGTCTCTTGGGCGGTGATCCCGGGGAGTTCGTGGGGGACAAGACCCCATCTTTAATGGTGGGGGTATACAGTTGTCCCCCACATTTTGAAGAAACAGCAACCAAATTTCACCTATTTTTTGACCAGATCAGTTCAAAAGTGTCCCGTGACCTCCACCTGTCAAACAAGATCGCCGCCGCTGCTCAGTCTACACGTTCAGAAGGGCCCCCAAAAATGTTTGCGCCTAGGGCCCCATTTTCTGTAAACGCGCCTCTGACTGTACTAGCTGTGGTCTCTAATCAGTCTAATGATCTAATCTGCTCATTTTGAAAATAAATTTATAGGGTACGTGAGACCTTCACCCAGTACCGCTGTCGGTTTGAATGAGTGCCACGCCGTTAAAGATGCCCGTGTACGACCGTGCTAGCCCGAGATTTAAATCTCTGAAAGGTCTAAGTCACCGGTGGTCGTACGCACAGCTGTCCTTCAGACGCTCTTCACGCGCTGTATCCAACGATAAAGCTTCAGCAAAAATTTTCGACAGTGTTTCAGTAGGTCCCTCTGTATGACGTAGTTTTACTGTAGCGCTGAGATTTTCGACATTAGAATTTGTAGAACAGTATACGCATGTCGAGGATCCGAGGTTGTCTATTCTCTAAGCATTTGCTTTTCCAACTAATAATATGAAACAATTGAATTCACTCACATCAATGCTTCATCCAACTAGCAGTCACTTGATTTGTCTGTGAACAGATTCGACAAAAATGTGAGGTAAGAAATTAAACTTTGGCTCCTTGCATCGAAATGTGATGCACTTCTAGACGTACTTACTTATTAATGCCAATCAGCGCAGTCTGTGTTGCAGAGCACCAGACAAATTGTCCGTCGCGCCATCTGATGTAGAATCTCTATGGAAACGGATGTACACTTTGTAAACATTATTTTGTTATTATTCGGCGGGATACTTTAGCCGAAACTACTTAAATTTGAGAAATGGCGCAGTTGAAAACGGTAATAAAAGTGAAGACTGATACAGATGAGTTCGAGTTGCATGGGAGACCCTGCCAGCTTTCGGCTTATTCCTTTATACCGCCGGATAGAAAACTCTCAAAGGAAAGAACTTACTACAATGCCGACAAAAAGGTAGTATGGCTATAAAGTATCGATTTCAATTCTCAATTGATATACGTTAATTTGAAAAACAGAAACCATGGTGCTGACTGGCGTTAGTAAGATTAAAAAGTGCATCCAGTAGATTCGGTGATCAGCCTAGATAATTTGGAGTGGAAGCTCTGTCCTAGATGGACCGACGATTGAGACAGCCAGGCATGGGCGCCCGTTCAACACAGGTCTCGGCCCTTAGACCGCTTCTGCACACATGGTATTAAGCCGATATCACCCAGATTATCACTGCTTTTGGAGCCCGGGT
Organism: Allolobophora icterica; assembly: GCA_963556255.1. Lineage (NCBI taxonomy): Eukaryota > Metazoa > Annelida > Clitellata > Crassiclitellata > Lumbricidae > Allolobophora > Allolobophora icterica. The sequence goes on along the minus strand of OY744605.1, from coordinate 22,098,607 downwards.
TTGCCAATATGCTGATTATCAGCCGCAGGCTATTTGCTATCACCCATTATATGCACGTTTCGTGTCGAAAGCACAGGCTAATGTGATATGCCTTGGCGTCTTCACATCAGATGTGGCTGAATCACAACACATTGTCGGGAACCTAAGTGTGCTCCAGAATTCAGTCCTGTATATCGGACGATGTAAAATCCTTTTCCAGGGCCTGCTCTTACTACTACTGGGTCATATGGTCAAGTTCTGTGTTGATCAGTAATGAAGTAAGACATTGCTGTAAAATTGTACTGCTACTAAGCCTTGTTTACATTCAGAGGAGTTCTTCTGATTTTGGACGAAGTTCCAAAAGCTGCCTCAGTATAAAACTCAAACACTGAGAAGCGCAGTCTGTGCCTAATTACATCCATATAGCATTTAAAACTTTTAATACAGAATCTTGATTTTAATTTCAACTGAATAAGAGTGTTTGGCTGTTTCTGTAGGAAAGATACACACACAATGCATATGATCGAACATTCCTGAAGGATTTTGGATTTAATGGCAAGCTTGCTCGTTGTGACAGAGAGCATCACAAAGCCATGGGACTTTGCGTCAACTGTGAGGTATCTTACTGTACAGTCATTAGTCCACTTATCAGCCAGTCTGCCATAACTTAACCAACACATCTAGAATCATCTTTATTTCAAAGAAGCGCTTTCTAATGTTGAATTGATCATCTGATCCTTCATGCATTTGTGGTGCAGCATTTAGTATAGGCATAGTATGGCACACATTATTGGTATTTGTCGTCTGCAAATGCATTGCAGTTGTGTTTCTTCATCTTACCAATGATAACACTTGCAACTGACTGGGAATAAACCACTTACACTATAAGAAGTGACCATTTCAAGATGATTGAAATGTAGACAGTTGTTTGGTATTTGTGTAGGTGTACAAATTCACTATTTCTTATGTTATAGGCTAAGGATTCTCTAGCAAGTGCCATTGTCATGTTACAGTGAAAATTCTCACTCAGCACAGTTGAATCCAGGTTTTAATTAGGGCATAACCGGGTAGACATTTTCCACCAAGTACCGAATCCAAGTATTTGGATGTACTATTTGCCGGATCTGGGTACGAACCGAGTACCATTTGTTCCATATGCGAAGCTTCACGTTTTCATGTAATAAATAAGTTATCTAAAAAAAATTTTCACTTTTAGTAACTGACTAATACATTTCAAATTTTAGAAATAAATAATGAAATGCACTGGCGTAAACTTGTCTAAACTATTGGGGGGCATTTGGTTATTTTTTCTACACTTGTTGCATTAAGTGTACAGTCCGTCTCAATTATTGGGTGGCACGTGCCCCGGCTGCCCCCCCCCCAGAGTCTACGCCTATGATGAAATGGACTTGACTTTTATTGTGGACTTCCAGTGTTCGTGTTTTTGTGTACTTTTAGTCTTCAAAATGAATATACTAGATGAAGCTGAAAGCTGATATTATGAGCCTAGAAATTCGATTAACTGAGTAAGTTTTAAAATTGTATTTGCAACTATTTGTGTGTACAGTATTTGCCGAAGCGAATACTTCCGAATATTGCCGAAAAACGGGATATTCGGCCAAGGCAAATTTCCCGTTATGCCCTGGTTTTAATATGCCACTGCCATCCCTAATTTCTGTTTGGAACAAAAGCAACATGGCACATCAGACTATCCTTATAAAATGCATCATTACAACATCAACTCCTAGAGAACACAAAGGAAACATGGATCCAAAATTAAATTAACTTCATTAATATTATGTTACAGTATTATTGTCTATTTCACAGCAGCTAATGTTCTGTAGAATTTGTTTAATGTTCTTTCTTCTAGGAAGTACCAAAAGCTGTTCCCTGCTTGTCATCTTCCATCTATGGGCATCGAATCAACAAACCTCTGGAGCAACAGGATCGGTCTCATGTCCGTATTGCTTATGTCGCCAACGAGTTCTACCGACGCAATGGAACAAACATGAAGCCAGATATAAAGGAAGGTGCCAACCTTCAGTAGTAGTCACGCAATTTCTTAGCAGCGACTTTGCCAAGTAGCATAATTAATTACGCATAGCCTCAATCCTAGTAAATATCTGTAGAACAAGTTTCAGTTAGGCAGGAAATGTTATTCCAATGTGTACATATAACCAAATAGTTAGGAGAAACACCTGCCTGTGTTTAAAGAATCATAGTAGTGAAGGCTTGGACAGATTTTTTAACACTTAATTTCACACTCGTCTTATGTTTTGCAGGCAACATAAAGAAGTGTAGAGACACCAGTTATATAATAAAATGTTTTAGACTTAATATTATTGAGACTTTATGCTATCTTATTTGCTTGTTCTCATATTCAAATAAAGTTGCCTACAAATTAACCATCATTGCTGTATGTTGAATTTCAATGTGACTAACGGTCTAGTCTGATTTTATTATAAAGCCATTTACAGCAAAACTTCGTTATATTGAACTTAAAGAAGTCAACAGTTTGATGTACATATCTGAGGTTCGAAATAAGTGAGATATTCACACTAAGTTCTGTCTGACTCTATGCAAATGGAAGTGTACATGTTTTTCTATAGCGACCATATGGCCTTGACCCTGCTCATATTTCAGTGAACTGATTGGGTGGATCCTTCACCACCGCTGCCCATTTGAATGATGCCACTCCATCTAAGGTACCTGCGTACAGAATGGAATGTTCTAGCCCAAGATTTAAATTTCTTACAGTTCGCTGCTATCTGTATGGGAGCTGATGCACAGAAATGCTCTAAGCATTTCTGGCAAAGAGCATTTCTGGCCCGCCGATGATTTTTTTCTGGCCCGCGGCTGTATGCCTAAAGACTAAAAAATTTGAGAATAAGTGTTCGATTTTTTTAATTTTTCACAGTCAATACCAAATACATACTTCATGCATTTAGAAAACGCTTCACAGCATTCAGATGGTTAGAGGACCAATTTCAGTTGTTCAGCAATCCATTTGGAATCAATCCTGCGACTGTTCCAAGTTTGTTACAGATGGAGCTGGTTGATTTGCAGTGTAACACAGCATTGAAAACCAAATTCACAAGTACAGAAGTGAAGATGTTTTATCAGCAACTGCCCAGAGAAACTTTTCCTCATTTACGATCACATGCTGCTCGGATATTGTGTTTGTTTGCCAGCTCGTACATATTCAAAGATGACTCTTGTTAAGACAAGACATAGATCACGTCTGGCTGACTCAAATCGACATGCAAATCTCAGAGTAGCGTTAGCTGTAGATATGCAGCCTGACTCTGGTCAAAAGAAAACAGTGTCAAGTTTCCAGCTTCCAACAGTGGCTGTTACTAATCAGTAAAATTGAGTAACGTTTCCTTGATGTACACTGGAGAGACATTTCATTCAAACTTAACTCCTTAATTTTTATTGCGAGCTTACTATGCGTTTGACAGAGGATTATTCTAATTTTTAAATACCAGAATAAGATAATTTGAGTTATTTATGAACAATAGGCCAACAAGAATACATTGACCTTAGACTTGATGAGTTTTATGTGATGTTCGTGACTGATAATGAAGATCAAAATTAAAATTTTATAGGCCTACAAAGCCCTGCATCATTTGACTGTTTCTATGTTAAAAGATGCACCATTTAAGATTTAGTTTTGCAAAATTATCTCACCGAGCCTCGATCCCTACCACATTTTGCTCAGGAGTCTTCGACACCTTGGCCCGCCACTTGCTGGAAAGTAATGCCACTGGCCTGCCACTGAAAAAGGTTTGACACCCCTGCTCTAAGCAATGTAGCCAACCACACCATAGGCCCACTTTCAGTTTTGTGATATTCTGTACACTGTCTGATCCTAACACAATTGGCAGCAGTATCGGTGGCGTCGCTTTTATGAAAACCGTTTGTCTTTGTCACTGAAGCTCTGGGTTTAGGTCAATAAAATGAGGTTAAGGTACAAAGGCAAAATCAGACAACACAGCCTCAATGTACTGTCCACTCGTAGTGACCAGACACAAGTGTGCATCAGCCTGCCTCATACCTGGAGCCAGTCGCAAAACAAAACATGTGATAATTATTTTCATCAGTCAGCTACAGAAAACTTCAGTATATTGAACTTCCGGTTTTATCGAAACAGTAAATGACCCGGCCACAGTCAACGTAAACACATAAACACTGGCGTAAACTGGTCCAAAATATTCGGGGGCATGGGGTCTAGACCAGAGGTGTAAAAACAAGTTTTTTCAAGATGAAAAGTTGTTTTTTATTGTTGTTTTTCGTTTTTTCGGTTTTTGTTGTTTTGGTTGTTTTTAAGATTTTCGGATTTCAGATCATAAAAATCATGAAAAATGGCATAAACAAGAGCTCCAACTCAGTTTAATTCAGTTGCGATTCATTAAATCCATGAATTAAAATATAATCTACAAAAATAAGAGTTATTTTTTTTAAACAAATTTTGTGGTTTTCTTTTTTTTGTTTAAAACCAAAATCTGGAAAAACTTTTTTCACCTCTGGTCTGGACAGTCAGCAGGGGCTTCCGGTGTTACGTTGATGCGTATGAAATGGGGCTTTTTGTTTACATGTAAATTTGTTTCATACTGAAGATATTGCAGATAAAAATAAATCTTTGTTTTCATTATGAATTTATTATAGTATTTCAGTTCTGTGTCTCTGTTTTTCAATTTCTGAAGAAATTTGTCTATATTGAAACATAATATTTTAATATTTGAAGAAATTCTCCTCTCGATTTTTGGTGGGGGCATTGCCCCGGCTCAATTATTGGGGGCACTTGCCACCGCTGCCCCCCCAGTCTACGCCTGTGCACATAAATATATCTTTGCTTATGTTGAAGTCTAGCTTTTATGAAATGCTAAATTTGGTCCTTATCAAACAGTGGGCCTGCAGATAGCAGGAGTTATCAAAGTTGCAGGGCTGCTATGCAACTCAATACTATTGGCCTAACTGAGGCTGATGAATAATGAATGAACTTAGGGGTCGTCCATAAAGGACGTCTGCAAAATATGACCCACTTTGGACCCCTCACTCCCCCTTGTCTGCATTTGACCTTACCCTCCCTCTTTGCGGATGTCCGGACGCCTAAGCCAATTTTTAATGTCATCATTATTTTTACAATTATTCCACAGTTCGTGTCACGTTTAAGTGACAGTTCAGGTTTCATATCGCAGGATGTGCAGTAATAAAAGCCTGTTTAAAGTCGCAGTAAAGGTTATACCAAGCATGAAGTTTTACGCAATCACTTCACTGACAGTTTTGTCTTCGGTTGAAACAAGGTGGTGTTTAAAAACCATCAAATTTAAAACTTTAGATGCGGACGTCCGCACTGGTCATGACCCTCCCTCCCCACTTGTCCGCATTTCGATGACCCCTCCTCCCCCTCATTGCAGACGTCCTTTATGGATGACCCCTTAGTTTCCCGACTGGCTAAGAGACTACGCTGACCGACATGTATGTTCGGTCATCGTCACTATGTTTACACCAATTTCGGTTTTGTACCGTGACCTCATTGTGCTGACTTCAAACTTATTGCCCAGTGGGTGGATTTAGCTACAAGGGCGATGGGCGGATACTCTGCGTCCTACTTGGTGTCTTTCGGCGCCTCCAAGGCCAACCCGGTGCACAACGAGCCATAGAAGTTGGCACCTCCCACAGTCCATCTCTTCCTACGCATCAACCCAAGATCTGTCCCTGCTATTGCCTCTGCAAAGGTGATCCATGGCCCCATATGAAAAGGACTGAAGGTGCTACATGCTGTCAGTCATCATCATGACCTCTGATACAAAAGTGTACAATATTATAATGACATCGCAAAAGAGAGAAAAATAGATGCGCTGCAGAACAGGCACTACACGAATTAATTATTGTTACATTCACCATCCACCTCAATAGCACCATTTCTTTCCACAAAAACAAACAAATTTGCCAATAGCGTTGACCATTTTATTAATCTTCTCAAAGACCTTAAGAATTTGGTTCATCCACTTAAAATTTTCTCAAACATCGAACGTCGTGCAGTCCACGCTTAGAAGAGGACTGAGAGTCCACGAGTAGTTTACTTTAACTTCTTCTTTGGGCGGATGTTGCTTGTTCTGCCACACTTCTTCTTACGGCAGTTGGTTGCACGAGGATGAAGCCTGGCATAGCACCTAACACGAAACATAATATACATTTTAAGTACTGCCTCATGATTCATTCACAACAAAACCATTTGCAAAAAAAAACAGTTTGGCATAGCCTTTTCAAGGTCAGTAAGATCATTTTCACGAGTTTACAGCAAGAATATATCGAGTCTGAATTTAATTAAACCGTAAAAGTCGAGGACAAAGGAGAGACATTAGCTGTATGCATAATATGGCCATCAAGAGAAATATCTGTATACATAAAAGCTAAGAAGCATGTAGCTGTGGTACCTTGGTCTGCTCAGTATGTTAGAGATGGCAACATATGTCACCATCTCATAAATAACAAGTAACTATGTAGTATCACAGTTGTATGCTCATAAAAGAAGTGGCATGCATAAAAAATGTTTTGGGCATAAATCCAGCTATTTCCATTACATTTTCACTTCTACACACACACAATGGAAGTGATAACGGGTAGGAGTCCCAGTGGGAAGGAGCATGGGATACTCAGAAAGCAAGCATATCAAAGGGCAACAGCAGAGGACTCCCCCAAACTCGATATTGCACCAAACAGTAGCCACATGCTCTGTGTGGGACAGGCTAGTTGAAAAAGATGTCTTGCACTGTGATTTGAAGGTGCCAAGTAACAGTTATAAAAGCCAGACATTCTCATTCCAAGGCCATGAACATAACATTAAAATAGCAGCAACAAGAGGCAAGGCACCACAGATATCTATCTTACTTGCGGCAAATCATCTTGTCGCAGTTGTACTTCTGAGCAAGCTGCCTAAGCGAAGGCTCGATGATACCACCACGAAGACGCAGAACAAGATGAAGAGTCGACTCTGAAAATTTGAACCATTATAACCATGTACAACTGCATCTCAACTTGACTAAATATAGATATCAAGCTTAACCTATTCCCCTCTACATTGTTTATAATACTTTGAATTCTGGCCAGCCACAATACTTAAAATCAGTTCTCACTCCCCAGGCTTATCATTATTCAACGAGGTCATCTGATTATCTTTGGTTATACCTAAATCCAGAACTGTTCTTCGCGAACGAGCTTTTTCGGTTGTTGGACCTACTTTTTGGAACTCTTCCTGTGTCTGTCCGCTCTGCTCAGTCGCTTTGTCATTTCGTTCTCAACTTAAAACTTACCTCTTTCAAATTGCTTATCCACCATAGGCTGCCTCTCTGTCTTACGGACTGACCTTCTGGATTTTGACCTGATTACGGCTTGGTTTTGGTGTGCCATCGGTTGATGCCTTGTGCATTAGACACCGGCGCAATAGAAGTTACTAATTACATTACATTACATACATACACTTCGTTTCCATGAATATATCTTCATCATATTCCTTTAAGTAGCAAAAATGCTCAAATGCTCATATCTGGAACGAATTAAGCATGTTGGTAAATTTGTTTAGCCCATTTTTTCAACAACAAAAAACAGTGCAAGTAAGTAAACCAGTGTTAGCGGCATTGGACATGCTTCACCTCATGTGTTCGACAATACCAGGAAAACTAGAGCACCAAATAAAACTGGTTGCATTTACACATATTATATTTATGTGCTTTGTTTTTCAGAACTGCTCAAAGAAATAATATACCTTTCTGGATGTTGTAATCACTCAAGGTTCTTCCATCTTCGAGCTGCTTTCCCGCAAAGATCAGACGTTGCTGATCGGGAGGGATGCCTAAAATACAAATTTAAGAAAATTAACTTGTTTATTAACTAATGGAATCAGAAACTGAAAGTTTAACCCTTGCACACTGAAGTTAATTCGAAGTTACAAATAACAGATTATATCAAAATTGTTTTAATGTTTTGAAAATAATTTTCTAGCACCTAGACTTTGATTCAAATAATTACTTCATTTTGTTTATAAGTTCGCATCAACACATTTACCATAAATCCGTAAGTTAATCTGCAAAAATGCTCTCAGAAAGCAAGTAGTCATTAAAAATGAATTCTTTTGAATATTTATATTTCTTACTTTTTAGCTATCAAACTTTAAGTTCTTATTTGCAGTTTTAATGTACAAGTATTTTACAACAGAGCATTGCAACAGAAACTTGATTCCAATTCTGTGCTGTATCAGTTTTTAGTTTTCTCTCTTTGACAGGGTTTTCTTCAAGAAAGTACCACTGACTAACTGACATTGCAAACGCGGAATTCATCAAATGTTACATATGGTTTTCAACATAATTTACTAAATACAGACCTTCCTTGTCCTGGATCTTGGCCTTTACATTTTCGATCGTGTCCGAGGGTTCGACCTCAAGCGTGATGGTCTTCCCCGTTAGGGTCTTGACAAAGATCTGCATCTAATAAGCAAAAACAGATCAGGTTAATCAGGGGTTGTCCCGAATACACTGGAAATACACAACAGTCCAATTTCCCGAAAACATTTTTATAGAAAGCAGTCAACATCCCAAAACTATTTTAACACTGATACATGACACATACCTAGCGTGACCTTTATGTATCTCAGGAGGCCACGTATCTCATCCTAATTAGGCTTAATAGTGTCATTTCAATTTCAGGGATCTAGCCGAAATTCATTTCGGGGATTCGGGCTTCGGTATGCACCCGGTTAATAAGCAAATAACTAACAGATTGATGCTTGTGGCTTAGTTTGTTATTCATTTCAACCCAAGTCCTCTGTTCCAAACTTGAGCTGAAGTTTACTCCGAGCATAAATCATTCAGATGTAGCACAAAAGTGTGTAACTTGCATGTGTAAATTGGCTAATAAACTTAGCGGTTTTCCTTTTACAGGGAAAGTAGCAAAATGCTTCATTATCAAGTTCTCATGTTCATTTTACTGCTTTACATAAAAAAAGGATAACCTATCATATTAGTATCCCTGATTATTCACCTATTATGGTGTATTGTTTCAACGTCAAATTAATTTCAACGTTAACATGTAGTTTGAACGTGCAAGAATATACGTTTGTAAATTAAGCATAAACCAATGAGAAACAACATTTTTCAGACAGAAACATAAATAAATAAGAAGCTAATGTGACAAACATTTACAATCGGGGTACCTATGTACTACCTGCTTGTGTCTTTACACTGCGAGGGTCAGGGTCAGCATCGTGACGATTGGTTAGGGCTTAGGGTTAGTGTAGCATAGATGTATTTGTGTGACTAAAAAGCTATACCTGCGAGTGGAAGCTGGATTTTAAAATTCACGGCTAGGGTTAGGCACCCCGATTGTAAATGTTTGCCGCTAATCCTTCTTGTGTTAAATATTTTTTCGAATTATCGTTTCTTCCGTTTTGATAAACCCATTCTGAATAACAATGTTGTTCCAACGCATTATAAAACTACTGGTACACTCATTCCATTAAAAGGTACATCTGTATTTTTCACTCACGATAGGCTACAATGGGCAGATAATCGGGGACATAAAACGATTAACTAAAATCGCTTTTACTTCTATAATCCATTCAAAATTAGTAAATACAAGATAACCTAATGAACGTTCGTTATTTACTCCACGAGCCCCAAATGTCCGTGTGCTCGGGAGACCACACGTCGTGTATCATTTCAAAATGTCTTAAACTCTGAATTACCGAAGTAGTCACTTACAGCGTCAAATAAAATCGCGTGTGGCTAATCGCTAGTTTGGTATTTACATAAAATAACGACTTAATCCGATCGTGCGCTTCACACAGAAATCGTCCAGCAGCGCCAGGAGTACCGATGTACACGCGATCGAACTGGTCAGAAAAAACTTGCTAAATATTTACATCAACACATAAAAACCAACAAACGCAGTAATCACTATTTACAGAATAGATATTTTGTTAAATACCTCTGTTTTAATAATATGAAAAATGGATTAATTCGGATTGAAAACTATCACATTCGACTTGCTCATACCTTGTCAATCGTAGTCAATAGGAAAAGAACTATTTCCGGTCCAACGTAACTCCGTCAGATGTCGTTCTCCCGAATAAGCTAATTCTTTAGCGCAATGACATCCAGTAAATTGTAAGTTGGTAAAGTCAACGGCAATGATCGGATGTGTAATTACTCTAATCACAGGAAACGAAACTATTGATCAGCGACTCTCACCCTCTAGTCCAGTTGAATCAGACTAAACTAGTCGAAACTAAGCTAACGATTGAACCTCATTGAAATCGTCAACATTTAAATCACGCCACCGCCATATCGTCTGTAGCCATATCGTCTTCTGGTTCTCTGCCTTCACGCAGGTTCAAATTAATCCCCGCACTGGGGTAAACTTGTCCAAAATATTGGAGGGGCAAGGGGTCTGGACCAGAGGGGTAAAATAAGATTTTTCAAGATGAAAAGTTTTTTTTCGTTTTCTGTTTTTTTAATAAAAAATTTTTTTAAAAAGAATTTCGGATTTCGGATCATAAAAATCATGAAAAATGGCAATTAGGCCTAACATAAATTGGTGGGTTGAGTTGATAAGACCTAAATTTTGCAGTCTGATTTACAGTATTTGATCATGTAGGCCTACCTTGCTTTCTTTCCTTCTTTTTTTATACATGTGCAGGACCAACAAACATTAGGCCTACTTAACATTTAGATAGTGCCAAAGAAATAATGAAAAAAATTCAAAATTCATCTAGAGGGCCTAGAGGAGTGACTATAGTATTTAATGTACCCTGGTCCATCTTACCCAGTTCTTTGTTCATTAACAGCCAGTTCTTTAATTGTCTTTTAAATGTACATAAATTTGGGCAGTCTTTTATATTCATAGGTATTACATTCCAAATTAGTGGACGCTTGCATAATAGGCCTATAGAAAATTTCCTTAGGCCTACATTAGTTCTAGCGAAGACAGAACTGATTAGGGTAAAACTACCAATTAGTGGCCACTAACCAATTAGTGGCAACTTTTTACTCAGTGGTATTCTATATTTAGCCAGGAAATACTGCTTAAAACAAATATTTATCGTGTTTAAATTTTAACGGGCAACTAACTTTTGCATCCCCGTTGCTATCACGTGATCACGTTGTTTATTACTGGGCGTGGTTCTTACAGTGCTGTTAACGCGAACATTTTGTGAAGTATTCTGAAAATTTGTCATATTCCGGCTGATTTTGAAGACAATCTGGTAGGTATATTCATATTTTCTAGATACAGTATTAAAAAAATAGATTTTAAGCGTATAAACACATCATTTAATACTGTTGGGTAGATTGAATGAATTCTATCGCCTTTGCTATGGAATTGGCTGAGTAATACCATTTAATGGCCACCTAGTCTTACCATTCAGTGGCCATGGCCACTAATAGGTATATGGCGGCCACTAATAGGTATAAGGCGGCCACTAATTGATACAATGTTTGTAATTAATATTTGTATCATTACCTACTATTCAAGCCCCTATAATTATTCATAACAAGTTTTACAATATAATTTATTAATATTTTTTAGGTACAAGATGAATCCAAAGAAAAGTATTGCAGCTGGCAGCATTCGTGAAGCCAAAAAATACAAAGCAAAAAGCCGCAAGTGAGAAACTCCAAAAACCAATAAACAAGAGATTTCTGTGGAGTGAGGACATGGAAATGGCTGTTTGTGCTGTCCAGAATGGAATGAGTCAAAGAGACAAAGACATGCTGCCAAGTAATGCCAAGTTCCATGAGAAACTTCAAAGGCAAAAATTACTTCTAGAGAAAAAGAAAAGTTAGCTAAAATTAAAGAAATGGAAAAACAAAAAAAGAGAATTCATACTAGTTCTTCTAAGCCTAGGCCCAGAAGAGTTGAAGATGTTAAAGTACAGGCACCAAGGAAGAATGAAGAAAACTGGCAATGCAATGAATGTGAAGGATTATACTTTGATTCAAAACACCCCAAACGTCACGAAGAATGGGGTTTTGATTATGAAGGAGTTCGTTATCACAATTCTTGTGCTGTAGATATGATAAATTTGACAATGATGATATCAATGGTGATTATTTTCACTTGTTCTTCATGTTACAAGTCAACTAGTCACTAGTAGGCCCTAACGGAAATACAGTTAGTAAACTGTTTTAGGATAGCTATTGTCAAACATTTTATAAAACTTGCATGTTGCATTTCTCAAGTAATCCAGGTTTCTGGATATTAGGTATTTCTTATTCAGTTTTTAGGGGTTCTTGTTAGAGTTTTTGGGTGCAGTATTATTGAACCTTATTTCTAGTTTTCAGTATTAATATTGAATATTTGTTTCTAGTTTTTGGAGTGCAACTAAATTTAGCATCATATTTTATTATCATACTGCAATTGCTATCAACATTATTTCAGGTTTTTAGGATAAACTTTTCAACATTTTTCAATAAAGTTCTTTCAAAAAGTCTGAATTTTGAACATTATTAGACTAGTAAAAGTGCAGTGGCATAGCTAGGGGGTGCAGAGGGGGACATGTGTCCCCGGGCGCCAAAGGAAGGGGCGCCAAAATGAGGGTTAAAATAAATAATTTTACTCTTAATTTTGATGCAATTTTAACTAACTGATATCAAATAAATTTATAACATTTAAGTTGGTGCCCCAAAAATATCCAGTTATATCCTCATTACTTACAAACCAGTTCTCAAGTATGATTTTAGCGCCCCATTGAGCACTAAGGGTCACCATATACTATCTGAATTTTTCATATTTTATTTCATTAAAATTTAAATAGGCATTTGGTGTATTTGGAAAATGTGAAATAAATAAAACAGGGAGGGGGCGCCAGTTTCATAGTTAATCCTCTGGCACAAAATATCCTATAGCTACGCCACTATAAAAGTGCAATAATTATCATTAATCGGTATTTTGCTGTATAATAAGGTAAAAAGATATACTTTAAAACATTATTTTTTTGTTGCAGTTAGCTTTCAAATGTGGCCATTAAATGGTTAATCTTAACTAGATGAATTTTACCACATAATGGCCATGGCCACTATATGGTAAGCTCTGGCCATTAAATGGTGCTTTTGGTAAATCCGTGTTCTGGTGCTCATAAAAAATTTATAATAGCAACCATTTGAGTGTGATAAGCTCTAGCATATGCTCCATCTCGTTTGCTTTCTATTGGTATCAACAGATTTTTTGTAGCTTTATATAACGTTGCAAAAGATCAAAACAAAATAATAAGTGGCCACTAAATGGTAGTTTTACCCTATTATTCTCCAAACTCCCCAACTCATCACATCTTGCTGTCTCTCTACAGATATTTCACTCAAGGCTGAAAACGTAGTTTAATTTCGCAAATCCTATCTCGATTCTTCCTCTTTCCATAAAGATCCCTCTCCGTTTCAATTCTAGACAACATGCATTCTAGCCCACCTAGCCATCTGACACCTCCGAATCTTGACCTGGGACAGATTTTGACCCTTCTGCATACCTATCGATTTCGTGTTTACCAGGCGCCTGTTGATAAGATGGTTCCCGTGACCCCCCATTTGGACGCAGTAGAAGTTTCGAGATTATGATTACGATAGTCGAGAAGATGTACTTACTAACAACTTTTATTTTTAACTGTCATCCAATTGCAAAGCTATGTCGGACCACGTGACCATCATCGTCGTTCAATTCAAACATTTGTGCCAAATGTGTACATGAGTAGTGGAAAGTGAAGAAGTTACGAAATCTGTTTAATCCGATAACTGTATAATTATATTTTTGCTAAAGGTTAGTAAATTACTATAATTATGTATTTTTATTATTAAATTATGAGTACATATCGGTGCAGCGTGCCTTTTTAGGACCTACACGACTAGGGTTGGCAGATCCATGGGTAGCCAGAGGACGGGCACGGTAAAATGCTGATTGCTGATTTGCTGATTGGCGAGGGGTAAAATGCTGATTGGAAAAATGCTGATTGGTCATGCTGTTTGGTGGGTGCATTGCTGTTCCAAAACTGATGATTGTAACAACAGAATGTAAGAGTCGGTCTTTATTATTATTATTATTATTTACAATACAATACAGCTAAAAATTTATAGCGCGCTTCAACAAGACAAGTCTTGCACAGAAGCGCGTTGCGCTACATTTCTAGTCACAGTACAATGTAAATAGGTGAGTTTTTAGTTTAGATTTGAATTGTGCTACAGATGCGCATTGACGGACTGTAGTTGGAAGACTGTTCCATTCTATAGGTCCTGAGACCGAGAAGGCACGACTACCAAACTTCCGGTTTGTGCGAAGTACAGTAAAATCCTCTCGCATGGCCGATCTGAGTCCTCTGGAATTGGAAGCGGAACATGGCGTGACCATGGATGTCATGTACAAGGGAGAGGTTCCAGAGTTGATATGGTACATGAGGAGGCAGACTTTGAAGGAGATACGGGCATGGATAGGAAGCCAGTCTAGTTGTTGCATGTATGGCGTGATGTGATCTCTAGGACCAAGACCTTTTACTAGACAAGCAGCCGTGTGAAGAACAGATGACAGAGGTTGTAGTGTCGATGAAGGAAGACCGGATAGGACAGAGTTGCAGTAGTCGAGGCGAGAGATGATGAGGGCTTGAACAAGGATACGGAGGCAGATTTCATGTAGGCAGCGTTTCACTTGTCGAATTTGGCGAAGGTGGAAGTGGCATGCTCTGGCAATGGAGGAAATGTGATGAGTCATGTTACGATTGTAATCTAGCATTACGCCAAGGTCGCGGACCACATCGGAAGGTGGAATGGAACAGTTTGAGTCGAGCTTAAGGGTTTTCATTTGTTTATCGTCATCCGAACTGTTTCGACAATCGAACCAGATAAGTTCTGTTTTGGTGGCATTTAGCTTCAGACGCATCGAACCACACCAGGATTGGATATCACGGACGCATGCCACAATTTTAATTTTGATGTTACCAATGTTCTTTCCAGACAGCTGTATGTAGAGCTGGGTGTCGTCAGCATATAGGTGGATCATGAGATCATGCTGTGATGCAACGTTAACAATGTTGGAGGTGTATAGAATGAAGAGAAGTGGACCGAGAATGGATCCTTGTGGGACGCCGAAGAGGACAGAACAGATTTTCGATGAGCACCCACCGAGTTTGACACTGTGAGATCTCAAGGAAAGGAACGAGGCAATCCATTGAATAGCTAAGGCAGTAACACCAAACTGTGCTTGCAGGATTTTTAGAAGAATAGTATGGTCCACACAGTCATAGGCAGCTGAGAAATCCAGTAGTAGTAGAGCGGTGATACATCCGGAGTCAAGGGCCAGAACAATATCGTTGTAGACTTTGATGACTGCGGTTTCGGTGAAGTGATGGCGACGGAAACCAGATTGAGTGGGCGGTAGTAGATGATGCGATTCAACGTAGTCGGATAATTGCTTGTGGATCACACGTTCGACTATTTTCGAGATGAACGACAAGTTTGAGATGGGACGATAGCTGGCCGGTCTGTCGGGTCGAGTCCTGGTTTCTTGACACGTGGTCGAATGATGGCATGTTTATGTTTAGTGGGTAAGGACGCCTGAGTTACGGAAACATTGATGAGGAAGGCAAGGATAGGAGCGAAAACTGTGGAGAGAGATTTGAGTAGCCAGACAGGTGCAGAGTCCAATTCGCATTGCTTTGTCGAAGAATCGTTTACAAGTTTTTCAACTTCGGCGGTTGTGACTTCATCAAACTTGCACAGTGATTGAGCAGGAAGTGGTAGAGCTGAGAAATCCGGCATCGGTGCATCTTTCGTCGATTCACGAATCATGTCTATTTTATTCTCGAAGTAGTCAAGGAGCGTGTCTGGAGAGATGAGCGGGGAGGTGTCTTGAGGTGGGGTGAGTAACGCGTTAAGGGATTTCCAAAGTGTTCGGCCGTTTCCTTGAGCGTCCTCAATGCTGTCTCGAAGGTAATTGGAGCGTTTTTGTTTGAACAAATGTCGCTGCGCTTTAACCTGGATTCGCCAACGGTGTTCTCTTTCTTCAGATGGCGAATTGCGGAAATGGCGCTCAGGGCGACGGGTTAATTTTTTCGAGGTAGCACAGACTCCATGAAACCATGGGCAGTCTGGTACGTTTCGTATGACTATCTTTTTCCGAGGGGCATGCTTATCCAGGGGCGTAACTTTAGTCTAAAAAGTGGGGGGTACCAATACTTTGGTATAAAAAGTGGGGGGGTACCAATTTCTTCTCCACTTTCACTTTTTGCATGATGGCCATTTTGAACATATTCCCTGTCAGTATTCTCATTAATTTTGGCTCTCAGTTTACATGTGTATCTAAATACTTTCGCACTTTGGCGCAGACTGCATTCTCTGGGAAGGCACAATAAAAAAAATATTGATTGACATTGTTTAAAAAGTGGGGGGTACAGTACCCCCCAGTCCAAAAAGTGGGGGGTACGGGTACCCCTCGTACCCCCCACAAATTACGCGTATGTGCTTATCCAATAAGTTTTCCATTGTTGAGTCGTAGAGATCGAAGACGACAGCAGCGTCGGAGTTAGCGTTTTCGACCGATAGTGACTGTTTGTAGAGGTCGGTGGCTTCGAGGTCGGATTTGAAGGCTATTGTGTCGAATTTTGCAAAGGAGCGACGTTCAACCGACTGACGGATTACTGGTGGAAGTTGATGCGCAATGTTGAAATGAATAATGGAGTGGTCAGATATGGATGGTTGAGCGACGTTGATGTTGTTCACTGCTAGATTGTCATCACGGGTGATAATGACGTCTAGTGTGTGTCCGTGTATTTGTGTTGGTACCATAACATGCTGGGTGAGTTCATGAGTAGCTATGAGTTTATTAAAGCGCCTGGTTTTAGAGTTGTTTGTTTCATCCAAGTGGATATTCAGGTCCCCAAGAATAATGATATGGCAGGAGAATTTCAGGAGAGCGGCGAGAAGGTTAGAAAATTCGTTGAAGAATTCCACATTAAGACTTTCCGAGCCTGGGCAATAGATAACAATAATGAGTGAGTGTAGATTTCTGAAGGTAAAAATCGTAAAATAGGCAGTGAGATATTCAAATGTGGAGAAACTACCCATGTCTCTCACCGAGGCAGTTAGGTGTTCTTTGTAAATGATGCAGACTGCTCCGCCCCTTGGTCCTCGTTGGTTGAGTGCGCCTGGTGGAGGAGGCCTTGCTTTTTGTAAGTAGGTGTAGGACGTTGGCGTAAAGCATTGAGGCCTGGGGAGTTGAAAGATTCGTGGGGTGTTTCAACGATGGTGAGAACGTCGAGTTTTTCAGTGACGATATGTTCCTGGATCGTAGCGGACTTGCTTGTTATAGAACAGGCATTCCATGAGCCTATTTTACAACCGGTTGAGATGCGTGGTCGCTCAGCACCCGTCGTCGTACGGTTCTCTTTCGGATAGAGATTGGTAACTGTTTTCGGGTGGTTACGGTTCCAAATTTTCGACGAGAATAAATTTTTCCGAGCAGCGCGTGTAGGTTTGGTTGCACTAGCTCGAAGCAGTAAAAGATCTGTAGCAGAATATTTTATGACAGATCAGCTTATTATTATTATTATTATTATTATTATTATTATTATTATTATTATTATTATTATTATTATTATTATTATTATTATTATTATTATTATTATTATTAATCAATTATATACTGATTGGTGTGTAAAATGCTGTTAAGAGAATGCGGATTGTTTTCTACTAAATATACAAAAGTTAGTTCAAGGTATTTAATATCATCTAATTGCCAGTTATCATCTATATACACATATCACAAACATACTTTTTGTTTCTGTTAGTAACACTAACACCGACAATGTAATACCATCGTGGTCATCAATCACACTCAATCCAATGATTATTTTTATTTTTTAAGTTTTGTCTTTGCATTTCAATGCGGAAAATCAGCTGCAACATTCTTATCACCGTTGTAGTTGATGATGACTTGCACTATGACTTGGGACCGCAATAGATCTGGAAATACATTCTGTCACATAGACCAGTGCCACATTTTCTTTCTTTTGCAGATCCACAAAAATGCCAACGATATCCATCAACTTTCCAATAATCTTTCTAAAATCTTCCAACCATGAATAATGAAAAATTTATCCTGCCATCGGTCGATTAACAATGCACTTACTGATTGACTATTAAAGCACTTGTAGATATACTCACGACTGCAATTCTTCCAATCCAATGCATGTGAACTCTCCAAAATTCAAAATTTATAGTAAGCTACACAATTATTTGGGGGGTAAACACTGCTTTCTATATGTTTTCAAAAGAGGTACATAACCGTCCTGGTGGCTGTGAAATCATCATTAACACATTCAGTAAATTTTTGGAACTGTTCTGAGAGAATCAGGGGTTGCTCCAAAGTGTAGTGGTTAGCATTCGAGCGGTTGGGGGTTCAAATCTCTGCCAGGGCAGAAATTTGGTTCGAGATTTCTGCTTCATTTGCACCCCATAACCAACTCAGCTATATATGATTACACTGACCATACACTGTCTTTGGGAGGGAAAGGACTGGCCATCTGCCCTTGTATGCCAAGGCTAAGAAAATTAAGTCACTAACACTTCATGCCCAAGGGACTGCTGTTCTTGTGAGACAGTCTGCTGTTGTGAATTGTTTTGATTGAATAAACTCAGTTGATTATGTGTGATAGTCCAGTGTTTCCCAAAGTGGGTTCTGCGGAACCCTAGGGTTCCATTAGGGGAAGACAAGGGTCTCATGAAGCAATTGGATGTGTTGTTTGAATGTGTTGTTACATTATAAATCAGACTCCGAGGTGTAGACAAGCTCTGACAAGGGCTTCGTGGGAAAATTTATTTAAAACAATTTCTAGTCTAACTTTAATCGATCAAACTGTACATACCTGGATCACTGTTTAAAAACATTGTACCAGAATATGCTTTGTTTAGGTAGGGGTTCCGTCAAAATATTTTCAAGTGAAAAGGGTTCCGTAGCCTAAAAAGATTGGGAAGCACTGATCTAGTCAATTACTTTACATTTTGGTAATGCTGTCGTCATTTCTTTACAGTGCATTCCATCAGATGGCGTCGAAACCAGTTGAGGCAGGAGTAAGTGGCTTCTGATTAAATTTGATTTAGATATACGTGTATTCACTTGGCTGTTTAGTCGAGAAATTTTATAAGTTTAGAAATGATCTGTTTTCTAGTGTTGAAGTGAAAAAACTTTTCCAGATCTATGAAAACTTTGCTGATCCAATGAGTGGATAGTTACTTTTAAAGCTGAAACAGTAAAACTAAATGTACATAGTCTTTTGCCGTTTTCTTTATGTCGCCTTGTTTGTAATTTTTTCTTTGAGAAGACCAATGAGCCACGGAGAGTTTTGAAGCCAAGTCAGTCAGGGAACCAGCTGACAGGAAACCAGATGGTGGCTGCCTCTGCAGCAGCAACCAGTGCAAAAGACATATCACAGAAAGATGCGAACAGTGAAGAAAACTCGTCAGTCGGGTATTTTCTGTTTTTCTAGAACTTGAAAAAATGTCTGCAGAAACTCATTTTCTGTGTGATAATGTTTGCAAAACTAGTCTATATGCAGAAAGTTGCTTAACAGTAATGCTGCCTTGTTCTAATCATGTTTGTTAGAACCTTCAAATGTACAACTGATCAAAATATCTATCCAGAACTTTGTGTAATGTTATGCCATTTCAGAGTGGGACAAACTTTGGGTTACAGTTTTGATAAGTACAAACTCAAGAGTGTTTTCATAAAATTAAGTTAATTTAAGAATGTCAATCTGTGACTTAAAAACTTTTATACTGTAAATAGTGATAACTGCTTTGTGCTGGTTGCGTTAGATATTTTATTATAAAGGCTTGTGAAATACATGTATTCTGTAGTTTCTACTTAGGTACGAGTACTGCTTAATATCTTTAATTATATGCTGCCCAGACGCAAATGGTCATTGGATGAATTTGATATTGGTCGGCCGTTGGGAAAAGGGAAATTTGGTAACGTCTACTTGGCCAGAGAGAAACATAGCAAGTTCATTGTAGCACTCAAGGTTTGTTTTATTCAATTTTTGTGTATGCAGATTTGAACATATGTTCTTAATTATTTTGTTTAATTTGCAGGGTAGTGAGTTGTTATCAGTTTCTCGTCATCGTTATATTTTATGGTAGCATCCAGAGTTCCAGACATGTTAGGTGTTTGTGAGAGATAAAGACCAAATTTACAAAGAGGGTGCTTTGATAATCTGTCAATGTGATGCACTGTAAAAATTCTAATCTGCTTATGATTAATTACTGTTATTAATTTTGCATAATATCGTTCTTTTGCTGTCATGGACCCATCCCAATGGAACTCCCTTCCCTTGGTACTGCATGGGACCCTACTTGCTGGGTTCTCTCTGTCTGTTATTCATCGTCTAAAGTCTTTTCTGTTTCCGCAATGCTCACACTCTACATAGTTTGCGCTGTGAGAGGCGCTTTATAAATTCCCAGATACCATTTGTAACCGAATTGTAACCGAAAACTTATATAGCGCCACTCAAATCAGAGGCACTTTCAACCCGCATCAATGCCAGCACCGGCAAAAAGGAAAGTTTTCAGGCGTCTACGAAACTGGAGAGGAGAGAGGGCAAGCATACCAAACATACTCTCTCTGGAATACACTGTCTCCTTCTACTCGTTCTCAAATTTTAATAAGTAACCCCTCATCTTCTTTTGCTTTCCTCAAGACTTATTTCTTTTCTCTTGGCCTTGCGCACTGGGAGCGCCTCTGAACGGTTCACCCTACTAGAGGCGCTTTATAAATGTTTAAATACAATACAATACAATACAATACCATACATCCTGTGAATTGAACCTGTTGAGATCTAACAAGTAAGTAAAGATGTGAGAGGTTCAGTTCAGTTGGTGGTCCGAAAGGAATCGAGAAAGCCACATGATTGAGAACCCAGGAAAAGAACTTTTGGATCTTTTTACCATTGGACTTGAATGCAGTTAAGAAGAATGTGCATATCTGAACTGCATAGCAAAGACAAGACTGCTCACTAGAATTTTCTCAATGATATGGTGTGGCAGGACATAAGTTGTTGGCCTTTTACTTGTGTGAATTGTTGTGTCCTGTGAAATGACAGGTTGCCTTGCTGTCATCTTGGACATGAGTGGCTTATTTAAATTGAGTGCATAATTTGTCTCATGGTAAAAAGTATGATGAAGCACTTGCTTGTTGCTTTCAATGACTGCAATGTTTGGTTTCAGGTCCTCTTTAAATCTCAACTGCAGAAAGCAAGTGTAGAACATCAACTGAGGAGAGAAATTGAGATCCAGTCCCACCTAAAGTATGCATTACCAGGACTCTACCAGAAAATTTAGGAAGTTGCATATAGAAATTATAGAATATTTGCTGCAGTTAGCAGCTAATCTGAAGATTATGACTAAACTTTTATCATAAGTGTGTGAGTTACTGTTGATATTTTGTGTTGGTGCTATTGTATGTACATGGATACAAGGCCCAATGCAAAACCTAAGTTCAATCACTCGTGGGACTTGAATTACATAATGATGTGATTCAGTTTGTGGCAGATTAATACTGTGGAACCTCATCATATCGTTACCTGTGTTAATAAGTTAATGTAAAAATTTATTCAGTTTGGGATCCAAGTCTCTGACTACATTTTGGTATATTAGAGTCTGTGTTATAGCATGTTATAACGTGTTAGGGGCCATCCACATATTACGTACGCACTTAGGGGGGAGGGGGGTCGGATTTTGGCGATTTTGCGTACGGGTGCGAACGGGGGGGGGGTAACAAAATGTGTACGTACCCAAAATAAATTTCTAATTATGACGTCCACATTAGCCTATTTATAACTCTGTATTATCCTATAGTCATCCCATGGCATTTTATTACATTATATAAAAGCCATGTGCAGTTATTCTGTGCTGTGAATGACACCTATAATTTGTCTATATTGGCCCTTCAATAATCTGGCCTAAAGTGCAGACAGGCTGCCTGGAGACACTTTCTGCAGCTGGTCATCGGGGGGGGTGCGTCAAACGTACGTACTCGGGGGGGGGGTGGAAGAAAGTACGCTTGCGAACAGGGGGGGGAGGGGGTCAAATTTTCCCGGATTTTTGTGTACGTAATATATGGATGGCCCCTTATATTAGAGTCTCTGTCATAATGATATCCATTGCTTTGCAACTGGGTTGTTTGTTGTAATTAACTCTTACTGCTTTGAAATGTAAGAATGTTTACTTTTTGGTAAATGAAATTATGCAATATGTCTGGTTTTCATTGTGATGCAGGCATCCTCATATTTTGAGGTTGTATGGTTATTTCTACGACACCACCCGTGTTTATCTCATCCTTGAATATGCACCCAAGGGTGAACTCTACAAAGAACTGCAGAAAGAAGGAAGATTCAGTGACCAGCGATCAGCAACGGTTAGCAGACCTATTTAAATAGTAATTTCTCAGAAAATACCTCAAAAGTGAAATGGAGGTTCAGTTTAGAGATGGTGTGCATCTGACTGTCATGAACACGGTGTCTGAAATGCACTTGATATGAAAATGCTTACATGGAATGTAAGGGTTGGAAGTTTCAGTTAAGTAACATTTCTGCATTGGCTGTTTAATTAGCTGTATAGAAAGCAGTGCTAAACTGACTTGTAAAAATCACTCCCTGTTTGGTCCAATGGTTGGCTGATGGCCTTGGATTATGTTATGGGTTAGCAGTGTAAATCTTTGTTACTCAGCGCATACGTGTTTTATAAAAGGCAATGAGGAGTTTACGCTAAATATCAGAAACTGTCAGCACAATCCTTTTAATTTATCTTGAGTTTAGCTGGCTAACCATGTTGTAAATATTGTGTCTGTACACATGAGTAATGTCTTGATCAGGTACTTAATTTTAATGATTCAGGATATTTAGTGTAATTTGTTCTGATGTGCCATATCTTTTGCTTCTGTGTCTTGTGACTTCTAGAAGTCATGTTGCATTAAATGAAGGTGTCAGTCAAACTCGTATTGTATTTCTGCTGCAGATGACTTAACAGTTGTCTGTGGTACTGGTACTGGCTCATTCTATTCATTTATGAAATGTTTGTGTATTTCTAGTACATGTTTCAACTGTCTGATGCCCTTATGTACTGCCACTCCAAGAAAGTAATTCACAGAGATATTAAGCCGGAAAATCTCCTCCTTGGATTAAAAGGCGAGCTGAAAATAGCAGACTTTGGGTGGTCTGTCCATGCACCTTCATCCAGGTAAAGCTAAGCATCCTGTAGAAATTGCATTTCTAGTTGTTTTTTATATATATTTATTTAGCACAACTATCTAATCAGAGACATCAGTTGTAGCATTAAGCATCATGTGTCAGCAGTTGTGTACATACTGATTGTCTCTATTGGAGATCAAACCAGTACACTGTTTTACAACCAGCCAAACTGAGCAATTGTTTCACACATAAAATGTGTTTGTGCATTTAAATTATTATAGTTTAAAATACATGCAGTTGGCAAAAGAATTTTTATTGTATAACACTTCAGGTGTTCTTATAAGATGTTACGTAAAGGTCCAGTCATAACCATGCTTTTTCTTATATTTTTGGTCGTGTCTTTGAGATCAGACTGCTTTAACCTCTTGGTACCTTATGCCTGAATATCTTGTCAATTTGTAGGTGCAATATGAATTTCAAGAAGAGTAAAACACATTAAAAATGTCCTGTTGTATTATAGATTGATAGTTTCTTTAATACAAATATTCACTTTCTTGTTATTATGCCAAATACGAATTCAGAATGGGTATTCAATACACCTCGCACTTCTACTCCTTTTTTCCAGTCGTGTTTCTGGCTGCAGCTTGTTTGGCTTAGCAGCTTGTTTGGCTTACATTGGGTTGGCTTTTACACTGCTGGTAACTTAGAATTTGGACTTCTACATAAGCCAACCAAAATAGACGACATCCAGTTTGGTTACTTGCATTCGATTCAGTGGTCCATTTGCAGTAATATTGTGCATTTTGAATGTACTTTTTGATAAAAGCTATGATATATTCAGCACATGTACGTATCTTATATTTGCTATGTATTTTTGTCTTGGCATTTGGGCCACTTGTCATCATTGCTAAGCACAGGAGGTTTACATTAGCATATTCATTCATATAGTAAAAGGAATGTAGGAAAACCCAAAGTGGCTGTTAACCTTTTTTTACTATCCTACAGTTAGGCCAAAAAAAAATAATGGTGTGTTTCCGGTAACAGAGTTTTAAAAAACTGGGTAGGGGTCATTGCATAATTACGTAACGCTCGAGGGTGGGTGGGTGGGGTCCTTGAAAACGTTACGAAACGTTACATGGGTGGGTGGAGATGAACGTTACGTAACGCTTTTACCAACAGTTAAGTTATAATGAACTTCAAATTAACATCGAATGACACTTTAGACACGATGTGATAGAAGTTCAAACTTCGTGCCAGTGACTTAAAACTTAACTAAAAACACGCAATAGTATAAATTGTGAAGGTTCGCGCCTTCATTGTCTGTATGGCTCTCGTAGGGAGCCATACAGAAAATGAAGCAACGCGACTGAGTGACCTATTTCTGTAAATACGGCCCAATGGCGAATGACCAAACTGGTTAGACTGAAATTTCGTCTGTGTACGTACCCAAAATAAATTTCTAATTATGACGTCCACATTAGCCTATTTATAACTCTGTATTATCCTATAGTCGTCCCATGGCATTTTATTACATTATATAAAAGCCATGTGCAGTTATTTTGTGCTGTGAATGACACCTATAATTTGTCTGTATTGGCCCTTCAATAATCTGGCCTAAAGTGCAGACAGGCTGCCTGGAGACACTTTCTGCAGCTGGTCATCGGGGGGGGGTGCGTCAAACGTACGTACTGAGGGGGGGGTGGAAGAAAGTACGCTTGCGAACAGGGGGAAGGGGGTCCAATTTTCCCGGATTTTTGTGTACGTAATATATGGATGGCCCCTAAAGGAAGCTTTACTTGTAGGCCTACTTTGGTACGTACGATATTCGTAGATGTTGCTGTTTGCTTAGGAGGCTGAGGCTGACCTTGAGGCTGGTTTCTACAATGGAAGCTTTACTTGTAGGTCTACTTTGGTACCTACGATCATCGTAGAATTTGCTGAAAGATTGAATACGTACGACGATCGGATTAGTGAAATAACGCTGGCGAGAAACCGTGGAAAAATCGCCGACTTTCGGATCTATTATCTCCCCGACCCTCCCACTTTTGTAAAAACTGACCGTGGGAAACTTACAGCCAATTCATTGCTCTAATTAACGGTGCACTTATTTACATAGAAAGACCGCTGATTTCCCAAAGCCATTTGCTTTAGTGAGTGCAGCTATAATGTCGCAATTCTGCACGTCTGCACGGAATGTAATGTTTTCAATTGTCGGAAATCTGCAACTCTGACACGCTGTGGGTTACGGGACAAAAATTTTTTCCCAAAATATCCGAGTCGCGCCAAAAAAGTGACTCGGTCGCGTTACCGGAAACACACCATTATTTTTTTTTGGCCTTATGGAAGTTTGGTTATTTTTGTATTAGACGGGCTACACTCTGTGGCACACTTGACTATCTACCACCAGAGATGATTGAAGGTACAACACACGACGATAAAGTTGACCTTTGGAGCCTGGGAGTCCTTTGTTATGAATTTCTTGTTGGTCGTCCTCCATTTGAAGCTGACGGTCACACAGAAACGTACCGAAGAATAACAAAGGTCGACCTACGCTTTCCAATGCACGTGTCAGCTGGGGCTCGAGATTTAATCTCAAAGGTATTCAGTTAAGCATTATGTTTGGTTGGCCTTCAGCTACCTGAAATTACGTTTAAATTGCATGTTTCTTTTGGAATAACTGTCCCTCTATACAAAGTCTTTGTAAGAATTTAAATAAATTTAAATGAATCAAAACCTCAAAAGTTAATACTTTTTAAAACATGTCTGAAGTACTAGTTGGGTTTGTTTGCATGATAATTCACCTGAGGCAAAATCATAACAGTTCTGAAACTAGACCACCATATCCTATGAGTTGTGTCCATAGCCAATAAATTACCCATTTCACATGGATTATAGAAATAAGTTGTGCAAGATCAGTTTCTTTGCTCTTCTACCATCATGGTACTTGAGGGTTGACTGGCCTGAATAGCAACAGATAGCAACATCACATGCCTGATGAAATCAATGAAAACAATCATCGAGGCTACACGAATAGTTTCTACAGAAATATGTAGGGATCAGCCGGGTAGACATTTTCTACCGAGTACCGAATCCGAGTATTTGGATGTACTATTTGCCGGATCCGGGTACGAACCGAGTACCATTTGTTCCATAAGCGAAGTTTCACATTTTCATGTAATGAAAAATTATCTAAATAAATTTTTGTACTCGTAATAACTGACTAATGCATTTTTAATTTTATAAATAAATAATCAATGAAATGGACTTGACGTTCGTTGTGTACTTCCGGTGTCGGCGTTTTTTGTACTTTTCTTCTTCAAAATGAATATACTAGATCAGTGGTTTTCAACCTTTTTGGGGCGACGGAACCCTACACAAGCGCTTATCGGCTCACGGAACCCGGCGCGTTTCACCTAGCGTAGTGCACAAAAACAATACTCCTGAACAACAGCATTTTTATTCTATTTCGCCAACAACTATTTCCGACAGTTGGATAGAATATTAAAATATTCTGCAACAGTGTTATAGAATCGCTGCAGTGCTGCAAGGAGCTTTCATCAAGTTTATTGTAAAATTTGTGCCTGATGGCTTCAGCGTAACAGTTTAATTCTCGGATGAATCACAGGCACACACGTGATAATTAGTCCTCAGCTGTACAGACGAGTCGTTCTCGCTTTTTGTTTTCTGTGGTAGTCATGGCAGAATATCAAAACTCGCATAGGTAACTGTAGGCCTAGTCGAAAACTGCATAAGAATTCGCAAATATTTCTGTTCGACCAGTATCCAACACGAATCCAAGCCTAGAACTGCATGCTGAGCATTCCAACAGTCGCGATTTCAGCGCGTTCTTCTCCTTCAAAGTGAACTGATCCAAAGAAGAATTAATTCATACAAATGGATTTCTAACCTAGTTGTAGGCCTACTGCTCAACAGGTAGGCCTACTGGTGGAAAAAAGCTATTGAGACTGTTGGACAGAGCGTCCAAATGGTTCAAAATAAATGGTAAAATGTCCTGGTAGTCTGTCTGAATGCCAGTTGGAAACTATCTACAGAATTCCCATTTGACGCATATGCCTCTTCCAAATTAAAAGTCATGAGTAGATTCGTGTATATATGGGCATGTGTGTGTAATAAAGGGCCTAACGACACATAGGCCTAAATTGTAACATTGACGTAATAATGTTAATTATTTTGTGTTAAGAATTGTGTCAAGCAAGCATGACTGAAATCTATGAAGAACTCTGCTCATTGCTAATCCTTTGGTGAATTATTCATTTAATTTTTAAAATTTTATTTTGAACTGCCGCGGAACCCCTGGCCGACGCCCGCGGAACCCTTGGGTTCCGCGGAACCCCGGTTGAAAACCACTGTACTAGATGAAGCTCAAAGCTGATATTATGAGCCTACAAATTCCGGCATGTGAGGCAGATAAGCAACTATTTGCGTGTACAGTATTTGCCGAGGCGAATACTTCCGAATAGTGCCGAAAAACGGGATATTCGGCCGAGGCAAATGTCCAAGGCGATTTCCGGCTGACCCCTAGAAATATGTATACATAATTACCTGATTCCTAGAAACAAAGTCACTTAACTTAAAGGAAGCCCATGTAAAAACAGTAAAATGTTTTCAGTACAAAATGATGCAGAAAAGTTTAATTGAATTTTAATCATGACAGATGGCCTTCATTACTGGGAAGCAGTAATATTATGACTGATTGGTGATTGTATACTTCCATCTTCTTTTTATGCTGCTAGTAGGTTTCTCTGTTTCTAAGTGACTGTTGATATCTTTGGGTTTCAGCTGCTGAAGCATGATCCAAGCCAGCGCCTTCCTTTGATCCGAGTCATCAATCATCCGTGGGTGAAGAGCCAGTGCATCACTCCTCCGACACCTGGCAGTCTGGCATCAATGGGCCTTACCAATCTTCCAACTGACTCTTGAAGTGTGTTGTCGAACCTCTACTCACACTTTCCAGTTCTCGTGCAAAAGCAAATTATAAAAATGGTGATAGTACAGTGTTGACAAATTACTGAGAGCTTGTGTTCGAATGTCTGTTACAAGCACAATCTGTATCAGTTATATGAATAATGTTGGAAAACACGTGTGCATCAGTTACTACTTTCTGGGTCAAAGTTCCTCTGCATGGGATTGTTTTTCTAAAATAATTATCAGACTTTGAGAAATGATCTAATGTTCAAAGTGCACAAATTGTTGGTGTTGATAATAAGTTACATTAAGTTAGCATGTCCAGACATTTATACAGATACTTTCAGTAGCTATTTTATTCCTGTTATGGTTTGGTTGCATTTTCAACATACATGTACTGCCTTTATCTTGGTGGACATCTGGTACTTTCTAGCAGTCCGTGCAATGATTTCAGCTCGTTTGAAACTGCTATTGGTATATATATATATATGTAAGCGCATATATGTAATATATATATATATATCAAATCAAATCAAAAAGTCTTTGATATATATATATATATTGTTACGGGTTCATCCTAATAAAGTCTCAAACAAAGTCGTCTCTAGTTTAAATAGGTATAATTCTCCAAACAAAAATATCAAACAAAATTATCGATACATTACCCAACCGTAGATGACGGTGGAAAACGGTTCGTTCATCACTCACGGAAGAACGCCAACGAAAACCTGGTCTTCAATGCAGCAACAGGCTGACGACCAGAAAAGTAGACGCGTAGAAAGACGTCAAACACCACAAGTGTAAAGCCTCACGAAACTAGCTTAACTAGCATGCAAACACAGGAAGTACTCGGACAAGACTACGGCCAATCGGCAGTATCATCAGAGACTTCCGCCACACTCCCTATTCTCTATCCTTATATATTAGATCTTTCCCCGGTAGAGGTCTCTTATTAGCCAAAGAAAACCAGTCAAGCAGGACTGTTACCCATCCTAGAACTAGTCAGTCATGGGATCCTAACATACCCCGGGACGTCCAAGCAAGGCAGAAACCAGAAGGGTTTCTGACTTAACTAACTTATAATAAACATGCACAGTGCAACAAATATCAAAATCCAAGCATAACCTATGCAACAAATCATTTGACACAAAATCATTTAAACTATACACACTAGACGTCCATGTACGTCAGCCCTAAACATATGCAATAAATCATTTCACACAAACAAAAACATTAATCTATACACACTAGACGTCCATATACGTCAGCCCTAAACACGATTACCCACTGGTAATCATCGATGGTCGACTCAACAAGTCCGGAAGGTAATTGTCTCTCCCTGAACGGTGCCGAATATCCAAAGTATATTTTTGGAGTTCCAAACTCCATCGGAGTAATTTATCGTTCGAGTTTGCCATCGAATTGATAAAAGTGAGAGGACTGTGATCAGTAAAGACCACCACAGGCGCAGATCCGAAGTATACGGAAAACGTCCGTACAGCCATGACCAATGCCAGAGCCTCCTTCTCCACTGTTGAGTAGCGTATTTCGTGCTTCCGTAACTTCCGACTGTAGTAGCACACCGGATGTTCGATTCCATCGTATATCTGGAATAGACACGCTCCAACACACACCTGCGAAGCATCAACAGCAACCAAAAATGGTCTGTTATAATCAGGCGGTTTAAGAATTGGTTTCGACGCCAACCTCGATTTCAAGTCAACAAAAGCCTGTTCAGCCTTCGGCGACCACACAAATTTATTTCCCTTCTTCAAAATCTCTGTTAAAGGATTAGTTAAATCAGAAAAATGTGGCAAATATTTCCTGTAATAGCTTGCCAACCCAAACAAAGACTGTAACTGCTTCTTGTTAGTAGGAGTTGGGAAATTAATCATCACTTCCACCTTTTGTGCACGTGGTGACACTACCCCTCGACCCACATGATGACCCAAGAAATCCACCTCAGCGTCAGCAAAAGTACACTTTTTTACGTTCAATGTTAATTTAGCCTTCTCCACCCGTTGCAACACTTGTTGTAAATGATCCATATGTATCAAACCAAGTCATACTGAAAATAATGACGTCATCCAAGTAAGCATCACAAAAAGACTCTAAACCTGCAAAAACCTTCTTAACCAACCGACTAAATGAACTCGGCGCGTTTCGAAGCCCAAAAGCCATGTATTTCCATTGGAAATGACCATTAGGCGTCACAAAACCTGTCAAAGCCCTTGCCGATGACGCTATAGGAATTTGATAATATCCTTTCGTCATGTCTAATTTCGTAAGAAATTTTGCCTGACCAACTTTGTTTATGAGTGTTTCCACTCGAGGCATAGGAAACGGATCAGGAACTGTGACTGAATTCAGTTTCCTGAAATCTGTACACAATCGCAATGTACCATCAGGCTTCGGAACCAGAACTATTGGCGCCGCCCACGGACTCTCAGATTCTTCAATAATCCCCGATTGCAACAACTCTTCTATTTCCTTATTTACCACCTTTAACCTGTCTGGATGAAGCGGATACGGTGATTGCCTCATAGGTCTCACTCCATCGAGCAACTTGACATCATGCGACACCAAAGTTGTCTTCCCCGGCTTGTCACTAAACACATTCTAAAATTTGCATAACACATATGTCAAATCCTTAACTTGACTCTGATTCAAATGATCCATCATCACAGAATCCATAATTGATGTAGACTTGTCTGCATCAGTAACCAAAACATTCACTTCAGGTTCACTGTCAACAACCAACACCTGCTCCCCTTGCCGTCGTAGATATCTCTTCATGAGATTGACATGTACCACCCGTTTCGTTTTCCTCCGATCCGGAGTACCGACGAGATAGTCCACCTCACCAAGTCTTTTCAATACTTGGTAGGGCCCACAATACTTAGCTTCCAAAGGCTTCCCAATTAAAGGCAACAAAAGTAATACCTGGTCACCTTTCTCAAAATTCACAGACTTCGCATGCAAGTCATACCATTCCTTTGACTTAGACTTAAGTACCATTTCATTGTCATTTACAATCTGTAAAGATACCTTAATCTTCTCACGAAGGTTCAAGACAAAATCGATAAGATTCGTCTTCTTTAATTCTGGTACAACATCAGTTCTTATCCAGCTGCGTTTAATCATTTGCAAGGGCCCCTTCACATCCCTGCCAAACATCAAATCAAACGCAGAAAATCCTAAACCCTGAACTGGAACTTCCCTATAAGCAAAGAGAACCCAAGGCAGAATTTCGTCCCAATCACCCTGAAAAGTTTCTCCTATTGCTTTCAACATATCTTTTAGCGTACGATGAAATCTCTCAAGACATCCGTTTGACTGAGGATGAAATGCACTCGTCCTTAAATGCATTATCTGACATTCATTCGTCATCAATTGCATTAATTCTGACATGAATTCAGAACCTTGATCTGATAAAATCTCATCAGGAAAACCAAACGTAGTGAAAACCGAAATCAACACTTTCACCACTTCCGCCGCCGTGTGTACCTTCAACGGAAACGCAAACGGAAAATGCGTAGCCAAATCCATTATCGTCAAGATAAATCTGTTCCTTGACTTATCACAAATCTCCAAAGGACCAACTACATCTAACGCAATTCGGGAAAACGGTTTACTAATAACCGGCAAATTAATCAAAGGCGCCCGAGCTTTTGTAGCTCCCTTGCCAAGACGCTGACAAACGTCACAAGTACGACAATATTCTCTGACATACTTAAAAATACCAGGCCAATAAAAATGCCTCAAGACTCTATCAAGAGTTTTCTGTGTTCCTAAATGTCCACTCGAAGGAACATCATGCGCTACATGAATTATCTTTGACCTCAAAGAAATTGGAACGAGTACTTGCGTTCTACCGAAACCTTCAGGCTCCAAAACACTCCTCCACACGCGAACCAAGACTCCATCACGCACCTCGTAAAACGAACGTTCACTTCTATCAGGTGAAAGCGCTAAATCAAAAAGACAATTGAAAGATTCGTCACTGCGTTGCAATTCAATTAATCTGTCTCTCGAACAAATTTCCGAACCTTCAACACAACTCTCATCAAATTCTGTAAACAAATTACTTATGTCTAAGTCGACAGAGTCGATCACATCAGAATTCTTAATTAGAGGAGCGTCAATGTCTACAGCGTCCTGTCTCGCCACGCTCGACTGCATCGTAGTCCCGACTTTACTCTGAGCCCTCGTAACAACCTCTACATCTATCGGTTCATTTTGAACTAAATCATTTCCAATGAGAATATTTATTCCTTTGGGCAATTTGTCTACCAACCCACAAAGAATAATTCCCGAAACAAACTCACTCTCCACTTGAATTTCGATCAACGGGACAGAAACTGGTTCTCCTACAATTCCCTGAATCAATCTATCTTCACCCGTAAAGACATAATCACAAGAATTAAGCCCATCCTTACTAGCTATCGACTGTAATGCACCCGAGTCTCTCAGTAGCACCACATGACGCTGTGAACCGTGTCGTCCGTACACAATTCCAGTCTTAACAAAAGGTCTGTACTGCTGATTTATCGTCGAGTTGCCCGAATGTACATCTACCAATCCAATGTTATTGTCTGGATAATTTGTGCCTGCCCTAGCCAAATTTCTTGTTTTCAGCTTTTCACAATTTGAAATCATATGCGTTCTCGCATGACAATATGCACAAGAAACAGGTGTGCCAAACGCACTTGTATAATTCCTACTGGTAGTCCTAGGGCTGCCGAAAGAATTTTGACCTCCGCCTCGTCTCATATTATCGGAGTCATTTGCCCATCCCTTTTCAAATTTAACAGGTGCTACCATTTCTTTCTTGAAAGGTTTGTACAGCATGTCGTATTCATCAGCCATTCGTGCTGCTTCCGAAAGGGACGTTACTTTACGTTCGATCACCCAACGATGTAAATCCACAGGTAGACAATTCACAAATTGCTCCAGTTTGAAAATTTCCAAAACCATATCTAAATCAGCCAATGCTCCTTCTCCCTCCAGCCAACTCTTAAACGGAATATTCAACCGATATGCGAAATTTGAATACGTTTCAAGACTACCCTTTTGCAACGCTCGAAACCTTTTCCGATAAAACTCTGGCACTCTTGCATAAGCCGTAAGCAAAGCATTTTTCAGAATGTCATAATCCTTGCATTGTTCCAAGGAGAGCTCGCCGAAAATTTGTAAAGCTTTCCCCGTTAATTTCGTGTGAATTAACGACGACCATTTATCTTTCGGAAATTGATGTAGCTCCATGGCTTTTTCAAACGACTGTAAATAATGTTCCAAATTTGTGTCGTCAAACCGAGGTACTAATTTCACAGCCGACCCAATATTAAATTTTGTCGTATGTCCAGTCCTTTCTGCATTTTCTTCACTGAAACCCTGTGCTACCTCATCGAAGTCACCTACTGTTAACCTTTCAACAGAACCTCCTAATTCTTTCATTCTCAATTGATGCTGTCTCTGTTTTTCTTTTTCTACCAATTCCATTTGTAACTTCCTCTCAGCTGCTTCCATCTGAATTTTCTTAGCTTCGTTTTCCATAGACAACCTTTCGTTCTCTACCTTCAGCCTCCTTTCTGAAAGTTCTGCCTCTATCCGTAATTTCCTTTCTGCTGCTTCTGCCTCTTTATCTGCTTGTTCCTTCTTAGCTTCTGCTTGTTCCTTCTTAGCTTCTGCTTGTTCCTTCTTAGCTTCTGCTTCTCTCCGTAATTTCCTTTCTGCTGCTTCTGCCTCTTTATCTAGTCTTCGCAATTCTAATTCTGTTTGTTCTTTCCGAACTTCAGCTTCCTTCTCTGCTTGTTCCTTCCTAATTTCAGCTTCCTTAACTGCCTGTTCCTTCTTTGCTTCCGCTTCCGCCTGCATTTGTAATTTCATCTTCTCAAGCTCAAAATTTCTCTCAGCTTCTCTGTCTTCTCTGCGCTGTGTCCGTGCAATTTCGTCTTGTTCTTTTTTCAGTTTCAATTTTAAAATTTTAGCCTGAACCCCAGACTCTGATTTTGGAGAAGAATATGGCGAAGTTAACAATTTAGACAATGCCTTTTGCATTTGCAATTTAGTAAGACCTTTCACGTCTT
Source organism: Allolobophora icterica (assembly GCA_963556255.1). Lineage (NCBI taxonomy): Eukaryota > Metazoa > Annelida > Clitellata > Crassiclitellata > Lumbricidae > Allolobophora > Allolobophora icterica. The sequence continues at coordinate 22,064,398 of OY744605.1, read as the reverse complement.
GTCCCAATTTTTCCAATTCAACACGTAATTCGTCTTGTTTCAGTTCAAAAATATCCTCCACCTGTAACATTTTTACTGCCTCCGGTGTTTCCATGTTTCAAATTTCAACACAGACACGCCCCCAATATTCTAAATTCCCTTAACGATAGAAATTCGTATTCACGAGTTAAATTAGAGCGCAAAAAAATCCCGCGAGCCCTCATATGTTACGGGTTCATCCTAATAAAGTCTCAAACAAAGTCGTCTCTAGTTTAAATAGGTATAATTCTCCAAACAAAAATATCAAACAAAATTATCGATACATTACCCAACCGTAGATGACGGTGGAAAACGGTTCGTTCATCACTCACGGAAGAACGCCAACGAAAACCTGGTCTTCAATGCAGCAACAGGCTGACGACCAGAAAAGTAGACGCGTAGAAAGACGTCAAACACCACAGGTGTAAAGCCTCACGAAACTAGCTTAACTAGCATGCAAACACAGGAAGTACTCGGACAAGACTACGCCCGTCGGCAGTATAATCAGAGACTTCAGCCACACTCCCTATTCTCTATCCTTATATATTAGATCTTTCCCCGGTAGAGGTCTCTTATTAGCCAAAGAAAACCAGTCAAGCAGGACCGTTACCCATCCTAGAACTAGTCAGTCATGGGATCCTAACAATATATATATACATAGCACGTGATCAAACAGCTGCCACTCTTCAATCAGACGCGCCTCCGGTGATCGACGTCACGAATGCGGGAACGATAAACGCGCTCCTCCAGTACACTCCAGGTTTGGATTTCGCGTCTGATTGAAGAGTGGCAGCTGTTTGACCACGTGATCATCGATTGGGCCATCAAACAGTGGCGTCCACGTCTACGGTCGTGTGTTTTGAACACCAGCTGTAGCTGAACTTCACTTCCTTATGGCTCTTGTATATTGGAAACTTCCCATTTTCAGGGCTGCCTCTCAAACATTCACAAACTTGACAAACTCGGCAACATTTGCAAACGGCGTTAGGATTTGGTTGTAATATGGCTATTGTTGTTGTTTTTAAAATTTCAGGCAAATGCTAAAAGTTTTGACCGAGTTATGACACTCTTTCTTGGGGTCCACTTTTCATCGGGACACAGTGTATATATATATTACTACATAGCATAGGCGGCGATCTTGTTTGGCAGGTGGGGAGACACGGGAGTGACGGGACACTTTTGAACCGATCTGGTCAAAAAAGAGGTGAACAAATTTTTTCGCGCTCACGGCGCGAACAAAATTTATTGACCTTTTTTGGATGTTTCTTCAAATTCGGGGCCAACTCTATAGTATGTTCCCCCACTCTTAGAGTCCACCTCTTGTCCACCTCGACCCACGGGATTGCCGCCCTTGCGTTCAATCAATAAATGGTGACAAAATCTAAACCATAGCACGGATATTTATGAATTTAAAACTGTTTACGACGTGCTTTCAGAACAGAAAATCTGCCAATAATGTCACGAAAATCTAGCCGTTGCACAGTTTCACACTCAATGTTCATAAGTGTTAAATTTGTCAGTCTGCCTTATCCCATCGTAGATCTTAAACAGGTCAGTGATGGGCGCTAAATTATTTTTTTAAATTAAACTAAAACGATTTTCCAACTAAAAAAAGTTTAACTAAAGGTTGGCAACTGATTTTGGAAATTAGTTAACTAAACTAAAAAAAGTAGTTAAACTTTTTCCAACTTTTTACGACCAACATTTTCACAATAACAGAGGTTAAGTGAACTGTAATAATGCAGAGCGTCAATGACAATTTCACCTTCACGCTATGCAATGTGTACTTTTCTGGCATACAGTTACAGGCATACTGTAGGGCCTAAGTAATGTATGAATTCGAAAACAGAGGCTGTTAATGATAAAACCATGCAGTGTTAATCAATAACAAAAGTTTCGTGTTGAGTTGTTGACAGTGGAAAATAGTTGCATATTGCTGATTTTTTAGTTAAACTTTTTAGTTAGCAACTAAATTCTTTTAGTTAAACTATGGTTTTAACTAAACTATTTTTTTAGTTTAACTAAAAATTTTAACTAAAAGTTAGCAACTTTTTAGTTAACTATTGCCCATCACTGAAAGAGGTACTGCGGAGAGTTGTGTCTCCTGAGAAATTTATCTCATCACGGATTGGCATTTAGGGGATCTACCGAAATATTTGGCAATGCAAACGATGGAAATTTTTAGGATGTCTATAGTATTTAGCATAATATGACCCTTTTATTGGGTCACGCCCGACGGTGGTGGGTAGAAGAGGCTAGAGGTTATAAGCAGCCTCAGACTCTGCTGAACACGCCAATCATCGTCGTTATGACGGCGTCGTTAAATAAACGTATAAAACACAACTGTCGTGAACGGTCACAAATCTCTTGGCCGTCCACTTGCAAGTGATTATCGTTGGCATTTGGCAGTACAACTAGCACGTTTAAAAAACTGATATATTAGTTAAGAAATTTAAGGCAACATAGGGCCTACTACTGCCAATGGTAGGCCCCATATTAATGACATGTTTGGTAGGCCTGGGTCCTAGGACCCAGTGGAACCATAGTTAATCCAGGCCTGGTCTGCTTTGCTCGTCAGGGTATCAGCCGATGGGGTGTCTCGGAGTGGGTTGGCCTATCCAGTTCGTATCCAGGTATCTAGAATATCCCCTGAATAAAAAGCAATCGGGAGTCGTGCCTTTCTCCCGTAGGTCCTAGAGTCGTTCGTTTCGCAGAGTCTCTGTTAACACACAGAACTCGACAAAAAACTTGTCTCTTTTAGACTGTTTTTATTGTTTCTTATCGCAATATCATTTGGGCTTTCGACGGGAGTTATCCTGGAATTTGTCTGGTACACTGATTTTACTTAGTACGAATCATAGCCTGATGCCTTGAGCATTGTTACAGTGGAAGTTGTCATGTTATTATAATTATCTTAGCAATGATCCACTAAGAGATTTTAATTCAGTTTGGCAAGTATATCTGGAATGCAATGAAGGCGCTTGGTGTGAGTGTAGGCTTTTCGGCATCAATCGACTCTAAACGAAGTCGAAAGGAGAACTTCAGCCAATGATGAATCCCATCGCATTCTAGAAGAGCAACCATACCACAAGAATCAAGAGACGAGAATTCACGTTATTTAAACTAGAGTTTTATTGGCGATCACGATCGGAAAACCAACGCATCCTACACGACATTGCATTCAGGTTAACTGCAGTACTTTCGAAATATTATGCTCTGATATATACACTTCCAGAATCTAATCGCACTTTCTAGGTTCTTAGTATTCTTCCGTTCTCGATTCGAGACGATTTTCTTTCAGCATACCAATCCTCATTTGGCTGCCTCTCTGTCTTATTGGATTGACTCCTGGAAATATTTGCGAATCTTTCTGGAGTGCCATCGAGTGATGGAAGTGCATTATTTCAATAACGTCGTTTTAGAAATGCTGAACTTACATTACATTACATTATATTAACGGAACAGACATTCGAAGGAAATAAATTCCAATGCCATAGGTCAGAAATTGAGAAGGCACGTGCATACAGGTAATTGCAAACATAAGGAGAGTCGCTACATCCATACAGAAACCCATAAAATGCCACACGTGGTACGCCAGTAGTGGTACGCTAAGTGGTACGCGTAAAAAATTCAAAAAGATTACATTCTTATAATTATATATTAATGGTTACATTCGTCTACCTACGGTCCTACGCTAATTGCAAGGGGACTTCGCGCTCGCCTGTTGTTTTTGATATGACCTTTGCTGGTGCTAAGCCAACGTTCGAGTTTTTCCCTGATGGTACAATAAAAATAAAGTTTGAAAAACGCTGGTGTAGCACACGAACGTACAGCGTTGTTTAGGTTCATGATGAAACTGATCAGATTCGAGGCAAATAAAAGAAAAAAGGTAGAGATTTCTTACGCGTTCATTTCCTTTTAACTGCGATATCACACGAGGTAGATTGATGTTATAGGCATTATGTTAACGGCTACATAGAAGTCATTCGATTAGATTTGAAGGACTATTCAGCTGAGGTGCTAACACAGCCACAGCAATCCAACAGAATGAAACCAGAAGACCCAACTTACCTTTGAACTAAATAAACGACCAACAAATGGAGGAAAACTGCAGTGTATAGTAATTTTGTAATAATTATTGTTATCTGACATTTTAATGCGCCATCCTATTTTACTAACGGTCTCCCCGTACAGCTACTAATCCGGCGTAGGTTGCTTTAGGCCCTATGTATAAAATGTAATGCATAACCAGAACACCATTTTAATTTCTATATAAATGTATGCATGCAAAGCCATGCTGTCCTAGTCTTCAGATGTCTGTGTTCAGTATGAGTAAATGTATATATGACCCGGCTAGGGTTTTTATTATTCAATGCCTGACCGATAATTGTCTTTGTCTTTGTCATTCGCTTACTTCATTGTGTGATATCTGGGATGTTCTAACTAGCGGGACTCCGTGTCCTTTTGGACAGTCCTTTTGTACGTGTTTGTACTAAAAGTTTGACTTTCTTTCTTTTCTTCCCGCTTTTCGCTTAGTTCTTTTGTTGATTTTGCTCATTTCTCTATGCGGGTCAATAAATTGCTTTGAATTGAATTGAATTGCATGCAATTATGTCTGTATGTACGTACATGTATATGTTTACGTATATTTGTGCATGTATACGTATATGTGTGCATTAGGGTGGGGCAAATACCGGTTGCCTCAACCAGACAAAGATAAAAAGACGCTCCCTCATCTACTGGTTAATGAAATAATTAATTTTCATATTTTGTATCATGTCTAGGGGTCGCAACTTTGAAAAATGTGTGACGTCATATAGTTCATTAGAAATAAATAACAAACGCATTAATCTTATTACAATAGGGTCATAGAAACTCATTAATGTCGACTATAATATATTACACAATCACTTTAATACACAAATTACACACTACACAGTACACTACTATATTGTATTGTATTGTATTGTATTTAAAAACTTATAAGTGCCTCTACCAAGTTCCCACCAATCAAGGGCGCTCCCAGTGCGAAGAGGACAGTTTAAGTAGAGTTTCTGCAGTCTGAGGCCGAGTTCACGGACATGACTCACGCCACGGTGTTATCATTCAAATGAAGAAATCAAGATTGGACTTGCCAACTACAGAAACTAAAGCTGATTTCCTGAACTAAGTTAAAACATTTACACTGCAGTACTGTGTCAGATGCTTTTTCATTTATTTTATTACTCATTGTTGTTTGTAGCTTTAACTTTGGGTTCTTAATTTGAAAGTCATAACCATTAAACCGGGTGATGTAAGACCAGCTCTCATTTTACAACATATTGCGTTTTCGGTCTGGTGTTTCAGACAAAGTTGCTAGAAAACGGTAATACATATCAAAAATCCATTTTTGGTGCAATATCAGCTTTAACATGGACCTTCGATTTAGGTTTGTCCGGGAACTGAACTCGAGTTTTTATTACTTTTTGCCCCACCCTAGTGTGCATGTATACATATATATGTGCATGTATACATGTATGTGTGTACGCCATGTATCACTAATGTATGCGTATATGCATGTGTATGTGTGTGTATATGTGTGAATCGTATGTGTGAATCGTATGTGTAGACTGTATTCACCAATTTATATAGCGCCGCTTTGGAAGAAACTCATCAGATTCGCTACCATCTCGAGCGTTTATACGGAAAAGATTCAGCGAAAGGTCATCGAGTTCATGTCGTTGTCAGCGGTTATTCTACATGTATTCCAGAATGAAGGACCGATAACAACGAAACTTCGACGCTGGACCGTGGAACAGCCAGATTACCTTGCCCCAGTATAATATGCACACATATGTCTGCATTCACACATATATTTGTTCCTGTGCTTTTGTACGCATGTTATTTATATAAATATATACAATAAGTGCTATGGTTCAGATCATACCAACTCTCAGGCCAGACAGGACTAAAGCAGATCAGATCAGACGATTAATTTTACAAGTCTGCCAACTAAGACTTACTGATGCGATAAGCGAAGAATAAATTGGCGACTACCTACATGTCATTACCTTCAAAAAGACCGCTCACATGTTTACAGTTTTTATTACTGTGATTCCGGAAGTGGCACAAAATGCATCTGACCATGCCTGTTTGTAAAGTAATAATTGCTACATGGCAAGTAAATATTGCCTACCCGGTAAATAAAAATTTGTCTATCTGTAAGGTAGAAATTGTCTACCTGGGTTAAGTGAGATACAGGTCTCATTTCCGGATGCTCAGCCTGAATTGCCTTTGCAGACCTGTGCTGTGTTGTATATTGTTGTCATATTTCCCCTAAGATCTTCCCACTGCATGTGAAAAAACAATATTACCTTATCTAAGGCGACCCAATCTTATCTAAATTGACCTGGTCTCATGCAGCTACAAACTTTTCGTGTTTAGTCCAGTCTAGGTTAGTTTAGTTTTCTTTCGTCTTATCCATATCTGCATAAACCAAGGTCAGGCACACATTTTCATGTGAACATATTTCACACGACATAGAGGTTAAGGAAAATGGAATTGCAGTAATCAAGCTTAGAGTGGACAATGGAGGTAGCGATAGTGGATGCAGTTTTAAAGTCAAGCATGGGACGGATGCGGCGGAGGTCACGAATATGCATGAAGCAGGTGCGCGAGAGGTTGGAGATGTGACTATAGAACGATAAATGTGGACAAAAGGTAACGCCATTATTGCGAACAGGTAAGTCGGAGGTGAAAGCGAGAGATGAAGAGCTGGTGGGAAGGGTCGGGGATTTTCTTTATCAGATCTGATCTGGAAGGCCAAAGATAATAAATTCAGTTTTGGCAGGGTTGAGACAAAGGAGGTTGGAGGACATCCATTTAGAGATTAGGTTGACCACATCGTTTAGCTGAGCAATAAAGGTTGAGAAAGAGCTCAGGGAGAAGGATTTGAAGAGTTGGGTGTCGTTTGCATACAGATGGTGATCAACAGAAGAGGATTTTATGAGATGGCTCAGGGGTGTAGTGTAGAGGATGAAGAGAAGTGGACCTAGGATGGAGCCTTGAGGAACACCACAAGAGAGTGGGAGGGCTTGTGACGAGTGGCTGGAGGCTTTAACAGAGAAGGTGCGTGAAGACAAGTAAGACTGGAACCAAAGTAGAGCATTGCCAGAGACGCCAAACCAAGAGGACAGCTGAAGGAGCAGTAGTTCGTGATCTATGGTGTCAAAAGCGGCAGAGATGTCGAGGAGACAGAGACAGGAGACTTGTTGATGACTTACAGCAGAGACCAGTTTATTATACAGAGAGACAAGGAGAGTTTCTGTGAAGTGATGCTTAGTAAAACCAGATTGATGGGGGTTGAGGAGTGAATTGCAAGAAAGGTAGTCATTCATTCATCCGGGCAAGGACAATGCGTTCGGTTAGTTTGGATAAGAAGGAAAGACTATATATATATATATATATATATATATATATATATATATATATATATATATAAGAAGGAAAGACTATATATATATTATATATATACTGATTCTCGCAGGAATTGTGGCTTAAAACCAATTACATTTGCTACACAAGCCATTTAAAAATGTTATATTATACCAATTAGATACCAATTACAATTACAATAATATCAGCTTCTTAAAACAAGTTATTAATTGCCATTATAATTATATGAGGTTCTTAAATGCAAGTTATATTGCCAGCTGAAACACGCCCTCTTGGCTTCATTGGCTTTTCAGAGTGTGGTTCAGTCAAGAGCAGCGTTCACTGGATCTACCCAAAGGACACTGCGTGGCCCAGCTGACATTTTGGCCCTTGTTCTCCTTTTCGAGCCATTCTGCAGTGGCTTTGTCGCAATCGGAGGTCGCCCTGTCGTGTGTTTGCCGTGTGTTGATGTCGACCCTCGATTGCTTGTTCTTTTACTTGCACTTTTATTTAACGTGCCTAACTTTTCTATAGAAGATTCACGACGAACTTTGTTTAATTAATAAATGAATTTAATTAAAGAAACAAATATATATACACTAACTCTACGGGAACTTCCACGTAGTATTAAAGCGTTTAGATATTAAATCGGACTATCTCAAATGTTGCTTCGTACAGCCTAACTACAGATCGTTCTTTCGCGTCAGTCTCTGAATCTGACGGACTATACTCTGCCGCCCCGCTGGTCGTTCCTCCCGATGTTTCTCGCTCGACCGATGTTCACACGTCGCGTTCGTCAGCAGTACAAGTCCCGTGTTCTCCTTTTCCTTCCGTTAAGTAGGAACTTCAGCGTGCACCGGTCAGCCCCCTCCCCACGTCAAGCTATCGTCAATTAGTGTTAGATTGCTCCTCGAGACGCGGGTCGTCGCTCGCCTGCAGCGCGGGCGGTGTCTGGTTACATCATAGCCGCGAGGTGTCCTATTACACCTTGGCTGTGTGGTGTCCGATTACACCTCGGCCTCTCTGTCTTCATTGTTGCCCAAGTGGAGACTGGCTTTCGTCCGTCATCATCCTATCTCGACCGGCAACGACGCTTACATCATAATGATGATGCCATCTCGTCGTTGTCGTCGATCTCCTCACGCGACAGGCTTGAAATACTCGAGGAGTGGCCCGGCGTCCATGTTCCGCTGTCCAGTCATAACCTCCGTCGCTTCCGGCCAAGGCTTCGAATTACCCAGTGACAACATTTTCCTTATGAGTCACAGAACACAATCCACATTTATGTTGTGGTCAGTTAAGGTGAACATGAACAGGGTCGTTTTATCCACTAGACACTCGAGGCACTGTGCCTAGGGCCTACGAAAGTTTCAGGGGCCTACGAAAGTCCGATAATGAGATAAGCTTGTTGAACGATTGACCGAGAAAATGGAAAAAGGAAAATTTCAAGTAGCAGCAAATTCAAATTTAGCAACTTTGTACTGAAACAGTTTAAGTTTAAGCTAATGCGATTGCATTTAGCTTAAATGCAGAGTTGGCAGTTGAGTTGGGGTCTACGAATACAAGAGTCCATAAGGCATAGGACGACCTTTATATGGCTCTGAGCACAAATACGGTGAGGTGCTAGTCCGAGATTTAAATCTCTGAAATAAGCCATCATCGGGAGGTGAACCGACAACTTCACGTAGAGAGGCATGGAACGTGCCCACAAACCAGTAAATAGGTAATCGGGCCAAGTGAAGTAAGGTAGTGTATGGTAAGGTAAAGGAATATACGGTATGATGAAATAAGATGAAGTGAAGTCAGATGAGGTGAGGTGTGGTGTGGTCAAGTAGGGTAATGTGACAGTAAGGTAGACTCAGGTAAAGAAAGGTGAGATAGGGAAAAGTTTAGGCGAGTTGAGGTGATGCGTGATACGGTAAGATAAGCTAAGATGAGGTAAGGTGAGATAAGTATATAAGAGCAGGAAAGAAAAGATTTGCTAGTATAAGGTACGGTAAGCCAGATAGATATAGGCACTTAGGCAAACGCGGAGACAAGCAAGCAGATACACAGATACAGCCAATGAAACCTGAGTTTGTCTCCGGCTTCACCTGATTGGTAGATGTCGCGCTTGTGCAGCTGACCCACGTGACCAGCGGCCTGACAAAGCGACTTGTGAAACTGAAAACTGGATGATGTATCTCGCGAAAGTCCTGACAATAACAACAAAATTAAACTTACTTCATTCCCTCAAGATATTATTATTATTATGCATTTTCAAGCGATAATATCCAATGGCTAAGCATCTATCGAAGTACCGAAATTAGACTTGGTGAAGCCCTAAGTTATATAAGTTTGGAGAATGGAGACCCTTTGTTAAAAAATTACACCAGAAGGACTCACACAACTTGAAAACATATGATTATGTTTTTCAATGCATGTGAAGGCGTATACTCGTGTAAAGTGTAGTTGTATACCACCACCGCCAAAGGACAAAGCTGAATGGTGGTTAGACCTGCGTAGTTCAGGATAGCACTTTCCTGATTGATATGTCACAGGCGGTCTGCTTGATTTACAAGATTACAGTTGATATTTTGCATTTTTTCCCTGCCGCTCAAAGATGACCGCAACTGTAGGCCTATACATCTCGCATCCTTTTTAAGAATGCTTACTGACAACTTCTGTACAAATCCTCGTACTCTTGTCCCCAGAATTGTCCTCAGCAGTCTTCATTTATCTTCGATTGATTGATTGAATGATCTTAATTAAATTAAGCAAGCAACGTTTGAGTTGAATTTTAAATTGAATAACAGTTGGTACATTCGTTAAATAAACAGGAGGGGAGTTCCATAATAGTAGATCCGAACATTTAATCGAGAGAAGCTTCACGTAAGTGCGAGCCTTGTCAAATCGATATTATTGGAAGATCTTGTGTCATAGCTATGGACAGTCTAGACTGTATGAAAACACAAATAAGCCAATGTAATAAATCGTTATAATAACGGTTATATCGTTCAGTCAATTGGTTAGCGTGCTGGGCTGTACACCGAGAGGTCAGAGGTTCAAATCACCGCCAGGGCATTTCTGCCCGTTTGTGGCTCAGTCATCTCAGCTATAACGAGTACACTGAGCGCACACATTTATATGCCGAGGCTAAGAAAAAAGAAGTCGCTAACACTTCATACCCATGGCTGACTCGGGGCTAGCTTAAGGGACTGCTCTTCTTCCTCCTTTTTCTTCTTCAGCATGCTCGAGCCGGCAATCACCCAGCGCTGCAGCGAATAGAAAACCATACCATACAACAGAATTATGTTTTATGAACTTACACAGGCCTACAAACCAAATCAACGGATAGTTGCTTCCGATTTGGTAGTTTGCGCCTATGTCGAAATCCTCTTCGGATCGAGGCACATGAGGAGAGATCCCCTGCAGTTCGCATCTGACCATCAAAAACACACTAAAAACTGCTAAGCATCGATCACATTGCAAGCAAAGAGAGACGAAGAGACGAACGCATTGGCGTAACTTTGTATTGGTGGTGATAGTCACAGCAACTTTTTGGTCCTATGCTGAAATATATTTGCAAGATAACAGCGTTATTTTGGTTCGAAGCAAATTCAAGCAAAGAAAAATTAACGGTGGTGTATGATTCTTGCATGCTATCCATAATCTATCGCAAAGCCGATAGTTGCCTTCACACCAGTTTTTCTTACTTATGTTTTACGTTGCATGAATTATTGGCATAATCCATCTTCTTCTTGTTGTAGCTTAGAGTTAAGAAGGAAGGCGGACGGGGAAAGGGAGGATGGAAGGAAGGAAGGAACGAACGAACGAACGAACGAAGGAATGAAAGAACGAAGGAACGAAGGAAGGGGATTGGTCACCATCGCTTTGTGGGGCCAAGTTATCCTTTAGTAGTTAACCTGTAGCCAGTCATGTAACCGCTCTTGAACTCTGCATGGCCAAATAAGGAATGCGAAACAGAGAGGAATGTTATTTGTGTTACCGTTCGTCAATAATCGATTATGGATTATAAGATGGATTATGCCAGTAATTCGGGGTGCTCGATAGTGCAGTGGTTAGCCCGCTGGACTACCAATAGAGAGATCGGAGCTTATATCCCCGCCAGGGCAGAAATTTGGTTCGAGATTTCTGTTCCACCTGCACCCCCTAGCCAACTCAGCTATAATGAGTGCAATGCCGTACACTATCAGTGGGAAGATGAGACGGTGAGGAGAGGACTGACTACCCGCCCTCATATGCCGATGCCAAGAAAATGAAATCGCAGACACTTCATACCCATGGCTGCCTCAGGGCTAGCTTAAGGGACCGCCTTTCTCTTCTTCTTCTTCTTCGTCTATAATGGATTAAACCTTGTAAGTAAGTAAGTAAGTAAGTATATTCTTTATTATACCATTAGCAAACGCACAATGGGACAGAAGCTAGAAGCATTGATTGTAAAACATTGAAGTAATAATAAATTGAAATAAAAGTGATAAAATAAGTAGTTAAAAAAGCAAGTGTTTCCTTATCATTTATGCAGTAATCTAGCAATGTAACCCTTCCCTGTCAGAGAATATCACATCTCACGATTATGCCAGCGAGGTCGAAGAGAGTACACGGAAGATCGTATCGGAGGGAGCAAATCATGGAGGACATGCACTGGGTTCCGAAGGATTGCAGCAAAGAGAGCATCGTCCGCCTTAGAACACAACAAGTCAAATGTAGGAGTATCAGTTGGCAGATACCCTTGTCGCTTAAGTTTGCGTAACAAGGCAGAGAGACCATTGTATAATCCCCACCAGACTGGAGATGAGTACAACATTGTAGTCGTAATAGTAAACTCTAAATTTCTACAGGGCCAATTCAAAGCTAAGCGCTGAACACCAGCTTTAGGCAATCGGCCCCTGTCTTAATCGAGATATCAAGTACAAGTCCCACGGTCTTCTACGATGTTTGGCGACTGTTCCTCATCTGTGGTTGGACCCACTGCGTGGAACAGTCTGCCGACCCTGTGAAGAATACGCCATCTTTGTAGACATTCTAATCACAGCTCCAGACATACCTTTTACACTGTCATATAACAGAGTGCCATTTAATTTTTGAACTCGTTTACAGCGCCCTTTTCTTCGGCCACGACTGTGCTACGGCGCTATATAAATCGTCTTATCATCATCATCATCATCATCATCATCATCATCATCATCATCATCATCATCATCATCATCATCATCATCATCATCATCATCATCATCATCATCATCATCATCATCATCATCATCATTATTTTATTATTATTATTATTATTATTATTATTATTATTATTATTATTATTATTATTATTATTATTATTATTATTATTATTATTATTATTATTATTATTATTGTTATTATTATTATTTTAAAAGCATCGATATTGTTTGGAATGCTTTATAAATGTTGAGATGGTCGCTCCTCGACTCCAGACAGCATCGACATAATTCCCCGGAAGGCGACCTCGTTGAAGCGCTGAATTGTCACCGATAGGTGTCGAAAAAGGAAGCTCGACTCGTTCGTTGCCCCACGGTATCAGGGTCTGTCCGTCTGGTCTTTTCCAGTCCGATCTGTTTAGGCCGGTTGGATCCTTATCCGCCGGGACGCCCGCCCTGTTATGGGTGCGAAAGATGAGGTCGTTGACCGCTGCGTCCCTGGACGAGTCCGGGGCGCCGCATGCGCAGGTATGGGGATTGCAAATGGCTAGGCCGAAACGCAGAGCAGCCGCCACTCTCACCGGCTCGTCACTCAACATGAGATCGCATGAGGTCAGCGGGAGGGCGTATAACCAGTCTGAGGCGTGAGGGAACCGCGCGGTACTCAGTCTGGCCCGGTCGTAGCAGTGCGTCTCTGACCGACGAGAAAAACTCCTGTAAGAGCGGTCTGTCCCATTGTGATTGTTTGAAGATGAGAGTGGGCGTATTATTATTATTATTATTATTAATTATTATTATTATTTTTTTTTGCCTCGAGGTATACAGGATCCCTCAGGGACTTCAACATTATTTACAGAGTAGATTTGTCCGGAATGGGCCCTATTCGTCCAGGTTTAAGTTGTTGAAGGTACCCATAAAGGCCACCGCGTTGAAACGTTGAATCGTGAGCGCAAGGCGTTGAAACAAGAAAGACGTTTCACGAACGTCCCCCGTAACAGTTATTATTATTATTATTATTATTATTATTATTATTATTATTATTGTTATTATTATTATTATTATTATTATTATTATTATTATTATTATTATTATTATTATTATTATTATTATTATTATTATTATTATTATTATTATTATTATTATTATCCGTTAACATTAAAATCATAATTCTGGTTCTCCATCGTGCCTAGGCACGCGATAGCATTGAACCTCTCAATTGTAATGGATATTGTTGGAACATGAAGAAGGTTTCTCCAGGATCTTCCGTTGATTTCGTCAACCGTCGATCGAGTTCCTTGATAATAATAACAATAACCACTAGCGCCTGGCGCTCGTGGTTATTGTTATTATTATTATCAAACACATTTCCCTCTTTGTGACGTAATTTTGCTGTAGTAACATAATGTGACGTTAATTATGATGTAGACATTAGTTCGTTTGTCACTGACGCAGCAATGACTGATGCTGCCGTAATGGACGTTCGTTTTCCCATGTATGGCATCTGAGGGGTTGTGAAACGGGGTTAAATATGCCGCTCGCAAACAAACGATCAAGTGTAATGTTATGTCGTTTTACGATAAGTAACATTTGTTGTTTAGAATGCATTATACGAATAGTGATTTTGCCACATTATGGCGTATTCTTTATATCAAACACTTACATACTTCCTTACCCAATGAGGACCATTGAACGTTTGAGAAATGGAGCCAAAGTACATATTAGGGGCGATTTAACCTAATTTAGTAAAATTTCAAATTAAAACGTTTCTGCAAGTCTTCTCTATACTTATATATATGACATTTGGCCGTTCACAGAGATGAAATAAGGCACGCAGATTCCGAATCAGTCCTCTGAAGAGACCTATGCTGAAGGTTCGAAGCGCGCATTTATGCGTTCGACAAGTTCCGTATGGAAGCTGCTTCTTTACAATAATAAATTATTTGTAAGGCACCTTTGTGACTCGGCAACAAGTTACTTATTCCAGACCACTTGCGTGCATACTGGAAAGGCCACTTTTTCACGTGATTCCAATCTTTCTGTACTAGAAATATCTTACTCTTCAATTCATTAATTTCTTTGTGTCTGTCAAAACTCCAATCTTTCTTTTCTCTCCCAAACCCTTGAGACCTGTAGTTATCTAGAATATTCTCGTCTTCTCCGTTCTAGCCAATCTAGATTGACAGCCCATCATTTCACAGAAACTGCCCTTCTAGCTCTTCTCTCTTAAATCTACACGGCCATTAATAAGCTACATCTGACTCTATTTGCTCTTTTTGATGTCTCTTGTGACTTTGATATAGTTGACCATGACACCCTGCTTCGGCGTCTCCAGATATCTTGTTGTCTCCGTGGGCTTCCCCTTCTCTGGATTCAATCATATGTCACTGGCCATACTCAGATGATTGTCCTAGGTGATTCTCGGACTACATGGGTAGTGGTAGAGCTTGGTGTACCTCACGGATCGGTGCTTGGCTCTATCCTTTACTTTATCTTTACAGCTGACACTCTCTCCCTCTTCACTAAGCGTCTGGCTTCCAGCCATCTTTATGCTGATGATGTCCAAGTCTTTGTGCAATGTGCATGGCCCTTGCTCTCGTTGGATCTTTTGGCTCTATCTCGTAAGAACTCCATCTCTGGATGTTTGCTAATCTCTTTAAAGACCCAGCTGATCCGGTTAAATTTTCACGACAGTCTGTAAAATGCTCTGCTTTCACCTACTCATCCAGTGTTCGCGACCTGGGTGTCATCTTGGACCGCAACGTTCGCTGAACAGTGAACACCTCTAGAATCTAACGCGCTCTTGCTACCACATAAGGCGCCTAATAACCATTCGAAGATCTTTCTCTTCTTCTGTGTTCACTGCAAAAGTCCATGCCTTTCACTGCTGTCACATTGACTACTGTAATTAGCTACTCGCCTGTCTTCTCAAGGCACCACAATCTCCCTTTCAATCGGTCCTGAATTCTGTTGCCAGGCATTTCCCGCGCTTTTGTCGCATTTTCACCTATATGACCGAACAGCTACACCGTTGCCATATTCCAGTCGCCTCAGCACAAGGGAGTGGACACAAAAGTCGCAGCGGTGTCATATGATAAAGTTCGCTGTGTGACTCTAATCTGACGTAGTTGATAGAAGGAAGACCTGCAGATGGAATTGACTGTTCCGTGTTACCCCATAGGCAGGTCTTCAACCAGAGGCACTCTCAGGTCCCGGACAACGCGTTGTACCTTCCAATTAGGGAATGCTGCTTCAATCGCCTCTCTCAATCCTTGAACGTGCTTTTACTTTAATAACAACCGGCTGAGGCTGAACCCGGACAAACTGACTTCATATACATGTAGCTTGGCACGGGAAAAGCACGTTCAAGGATTGAGAGAGGCGATTGAAGCAGCATTCCCTAATTGGAAGGTATAACGCGTTGTCCGGGACCTGAGAGTGCTTCTGGTTGCCTTTCTGACACTGTGATTTTCATACTTTCTTCCTCGCCTACTTTAACTGTACTATTTATTATTCTACTTCTACTTTAAAGTAGATCAACTACGGTAGTGGTGTCTGTCAATTCGCATGAACACAGTTTGAACGCATTTCAAATATTTCTTCTTTCAATTCAACACACATTACAACCAAATGTCCCTTGATACTTTAACTGAACACAACTCTAGCTTAGGCTACACTCTAAACTGTTCAAAACCTCAAATCGAGTGCATCCGCTTTTTATTTCGCGCTACAGGTGCAACGCATATATACAATATATATACATGTACAAACAGCTAAGATATGCAAGGCTGACTTCCAACGGCTGTTCAGCCAAAGCGCAAACATTGAGGCATTAAAAATATACACTTTTACTACATATATAGGCAACACTGCTGTTAATCAAACGTCCACACATAAGTGCTAATTAAAACTAATCAGCATAAACTCAAACTTAAATTAGTGACAATACCTAAAAAAAGCGCCTTCACATTCCATGTCTGTATTTCCTACACGATCATTGCCTCGATTTTTGACACACAAACCAAAGATGGATGGCATGTCAAATACAGCTGGACGTCATCGACATATTTCAATAATTCATGAACCTGGGCTCCAAGAGGAGAGATGATCTCTATCAAATCAGCTGTATATAGGACGTATACCAGTGGTCTAAGGACTGAGCCGTGCGGGACACAGAATGTTACAGGCGTCCATAGCGTATTGCTGAACCAATGACCGCTATCATTTTACGCGCACTGAGGAAAGAACGAATCCACTCAAGCACCTGTCCGACAACTCCAAACGAGCTTAGTCTGGTGAGCAGGATATTGTGATCTATAGCGTCAAACGCCGCGCTCACATCCAGGATTGCAAGCAGTGTGACGTATCCAACGTCGATGGCATTGCAGTCGTCAGAGATGAACCTTAGAAGAAAGGGGCTCGGTCGAATGGCCCTTTAGGAAGCCGGATTGTAGGATGTAGAAAATCGGCATTATGCTGCAATATAATATTATAGTTATCATATATATCAAATAAATTACATATCAATATATATATATATATATATATATATATATATATATATAAGATATCATACATATATATATACATATAACCGAGGAAAATATCTATCAAATATATATTATCATAAATCTCGGCCAATTCTAGAAGTTTTACTTAAAAATACCGAGATTGTAAATTCATGATTATATCTGTCTATTATCTTGTCATATGCGTAGTTACACTGAGACTTTTTTAGATTTCAATAATTTTCCGTGGGTTCTACCTCAGCACCCCACTACACCTGGATGTCTCCCGCCTCCCGGAGTTGCCTCCTCTTGAATTTAAGTCTGGCTACGTCCTTGCTTCTTCTGAGAGAAATATACGTCGTTCAACACAACGAGCTGATCTGCTTCACAATGGGATCTAGTCGAAAATAAAATTACTTTAATTTTTGTACTGTAGTCAGTTAGTATTGCGTTACTTTCTAGCCCACTTTTCAGGTAATTTAACCGAATCGGTCGTATAATTATGTTTTTGGTGTCCGCACATATACAGAAATTTACTCTTGGGAAGCTGCAGTTGTCTGAGTTTCATCGTGTCCAGTCTTAATTGTTGCGCGAAGTTCAATTGCTTGATTTAAGGCATCGACATTTCTCATGAAACTTCAGGATCGATTAAGGCAGGTTGTATTTTAGTCGAACTAATCATAACTGTGACAGAATTTAGGCTATGCTTCTGTTAAATCCTGAGCGACTATTTGGCAATAAAACTTCCCCAAAGTAGATACATTAAGTTTAATATGGTTACTGTCATACTGATGAAACTGATCAAGACCTGGTTAAGGAAACTCTTGGTGCGCATTCAAAAGGTGTTTGTGGTCCAGCAATTAGAGGCCACTATGCCGCTTTATCTGTCGCAAGATACCATCCAAACCGTTTGGGGCCCTCAGTGGCCTGAAGAGGCCCAGAGTAAGAGGCGGCGCTACACCAGGGCGAGCCAGGGGAAATGCCCTGGTAAAAAAAGCCTTTGCGCTGGTCGTTGCCCTGCTAGAATTTTTGCCCTGATCCGAATTTGTTCGGGGCATAAATCGCCCTATGCACTGGTTACTTGTGTGACTGCCCTGGTTATGCCCTGGTTTAGAAAAATGTCTGGCGCCGCCCCTGCCAGAGTTAGCCTAAGTGACCTAGAGATTACGGATGACTGACGATTGATGCAATCTCCGAAGTTCTAAAACATGGTTGTAGTGTTGTATACATTTAGCAATGTTCCTGTAGAGACGATAAAGAACAATGGAGATCTTCATTTCAGCCGGGGAAATAATTTTACTTCTGAGTTGTAGCCAAGTTCAGCAGGTTGTCTAACATTTACTGAAATTCTTCACCAAGAGAGAAATAATATAAAAGGATTGCCCAAAGGAAGATGAGGTTCTGTGTACGTATCATTTAAAGACGCTGATTTTTATGGACTTGTGAAGAGATGCCTCTGGAATGGTGACATTTCTCTTTCGTTAATGCCATCTGCTTTGAGCTGTTACGAAGGCTTTCAGATTGGCTTCAGATTTGATACTCGAACTCCTATATGCTTGACAAGATTGAAAGACGACTAAATGAATTCCCCAATTCTGGAATTCTCTGTCATTGGTTAGTGGAAAATTGCACGCTGCCTTAAACTTCGATACTTTTCAAAGTTGAAAGTGCATTTCAATAGGGTGTGGAACTCGGCGTGTATACACATACGGTTCGGCTGTCCTAGTGTTTGAGCCTGAATTTGAGAAGGCAGAAAGGCTAACTGAAGCGTCACAAACACAATTCAGTCAACTGCGTGGCCTCATGGCGACGAAAATAACTAAGTTACACCAGGGCTGGAAAGGAAACTCGTTGACTTAGGAGAAATGTGCTTCTTCGAGGTTTTAGTTTGAGCTAAATTTAATTTATAGAGGAAGTCTGATAGTTACCTGCGTTGAGAACGACCACAGGGGTGAGGCAGAATGTCGTTTTTGAAGGCTGAATCGAAGGTGCTTCTCAAGGGTGGTGGTTGGTAAAAGAGTAAGAGGCAGGCGGCTTAGAATAGGCCTAATGGAAAGAAACCTATGCAGTAATGGCAGTATGGTCAGGCAAACATGACTCGGGATTTATTCGCCGGCCTGACATCAGAACAACTGGACCGGGCTACTACAAGGAGACCAAATGTGTGACCCATGTTTGAAGAGCGTTGATGATTAAAATTAATTTTTGCGGATTTTACTTGTGTAACCTGCATTTAATTGCTGTCGACACTCATTGTAAAACGTTGATTGCGTTTATTGAATCGAAAATGAATGATGATGGTCATTGCTTGCAATCGTAAAGCTTTTGTGTTTTGAAGCGTCACTGTGTAATGATATATCATCAATCGAATTACATTTAGCATTAATGCACAACAGAATTGATCACGGTCAGTACGAACAACCATCTGACAGATTCGCGCATTTATGTAGGCCTACCGCAGTGCATAAACTTCTGTGAAGTCATAAGCTATTTGTAATTGTAATCGTAATTGTAAATAAAAATTTGACAAGCTGTTCATAAATCTCTCGAATCTCCGGAAGTGCTCAGAATAGGCCAGCGACAGATTTGGTCGTCACAGGACATTTAAAGCTATCGTTGACTTCATGTAAACGACGAGTCTAAATGAATGCTTCAGTTCTTCTAATACTTTCAAACAGATCACGACAATCAGAATGTCAGTAAAAGATTAAAGGACAACCTTTCTGATACGTTGCAACGCTCGTGAATAACTTGGTGCCCAATGATTAGCTTTAGAGCAGCATTTTAGAAATTTTTAGTTTTCGATCACAATTATGACGCGATGAATTTAATTTAATCATTATAATTTATTGACCAAGCCATAAGTACAATTGAAGGCCATACGTATATGAACAAGCTGTGTAATTGACCGTTATAATCCGGTGGACAAACTGTTTCAAATGCCAAAAGAACAACACACCGTGCGAACTAAATGGTTTAAAGACCTTGTTTGGCAGTAACCTCTGCGTCAATGAGCTCATCCACTTGGGCCATTAGATACGACGGGTCGATCATCAGGCCATTAGGTGCACGGGTTGATCGTATTATGTATGGGTCGACCCAGTGATCCATTTGAGCCACGGGTCGATCATTTGACCCATTGATCATTCGCGCCCTTTTGGTCGAGCGATCACGTGTTTGTGGGCTTTATAAGACAGTGCGCAGACGCAGAGTCACGCAGAGTTAAGCAGAAAGTTCAGAGAGTCAGTCAGAGAAGGAAAGCAGATAGAGTCAGATAGTCAGTCAAAGAGGATAGTTGGTCGGATAGTCAGTCTGTATAGTAGTTGAGAGTAGAGTCAGTTTAGTTCATAATCGTTTCTTTGACTAGCTGCCATAACGTGTGTTTAGTTAAGATAGTTGATTATTGTACTGTCATGTCTCAATGTAATCTTATTGCGTTTGTCGGTTTGAATTAATAAAGAAAAAGATTATTATTATTATTATTATTATTATTATTATTATTATTATTATTATTATTATTATTGTTATTATTATTATTATTATTATTATTATTATTATTATTATTATTGGTGGTGGTGGTGGTGGTGGTGGTGGTGGTGGTGGTGGTGGTGGTGGTGGTGGTGGTGGTGGTGGTGGTGGTGGTGGTGGTGGTGGTGGTGGTGGTGGTGGTGGTGGTGGTGGTGGTAGTAGTAGTAGTAGTAGTAAGGACGAACTTTGTTTGATTTAATAATTGCGATACTTTTTGCGTACATTCTCAGCCTACGGAAGGCTTTTTTTTATTAGAATACATGTATGTACAGTTGTTACTTTTCGGTTGTATGATGAAGAATAATTCGTTCTCTCAGTTTCGTTAGCTGTAGTAAAAGATGTTTGCCGAATACACGTCTTCTTCTTCACTAGACCAGAGAAGTGAACTCTGCGAATTGACTTAAATACGGTTCTCGATTAGGCCATTCTGGTAAGCCGACTTAAGCCGAGATCAGTTATGAATTGGAGGAAGAGAAGAAGGACCCAGCGGCTAATTCAACTACAATTGTACAAGACTTATCGGCCAATTACGCTACAACAGGATCTTTTCTGATATCAGACAGGCAGACAGACGGTCTCTTACCTCCTAACGGTCCATTCCGTTTCAGAACTAAAAGACATTTATGTTCAACATGTATACGACTAATCACCCAATGTACAGTGTTGCCATACAAGTGAATGTAGCTCACTAGGGTTCATCCCAAAAGTTCCTCGTTTAATCGAATTTGCCTAAAATTACCTGACTATCGGTAACCTTACTTCTAAGATTGCAACAAGCACAAGGTTTTTCCCTATTTGGCATCCTTCTCGTCCGAATCTCCTCAAACTGATGATTCGCTGCAGCATCATTGACTAAAAATAGTACAGAGGTTAAATATACATATCACCTGTTGCATGTAACCGTCTTCCTAAAATTGTCAAACTTTGACCAGCCTTTGATACTTTGCTTGATAGTTTTAATTGCATACGTGTGTATTTAGAATTATAATATAATTAATGATATGGATTGTTCGGTTATCAGATCTTGACGTAAGCCATCAAGACTTCTGAATACACTGGAGAAAAACTTCGTTAAGGTTGATTTCTAATCACGGCTCAAGGCATTCCTTGTAAAGATCACTTTTACTGTTAAATCTTAGTTGATGTGCAGTGATCTCTTTCGGCTTCGTATAATCGTCGCCTGAGAATTATCTTGTCGTATCTCCACTTTTTTTCGAAAAGTAGTTAAGGGTTGATTTGTAGCAGAAATTTTTTGATCTTTCTTCAGTTTCAATGGCTAGGAGATACGATAGGTCGTTTTAAAGATATTCAACAAACCATACTGTCGTATGTCCTGTTTTCAGAAACATTTTATCGTATCTCCATACAGCATTCATAGTGTAGCAGTCTCTGTTGTTGTATGTCCACATAAAGCTCGTCGCTGATTGGACGCGCAGGAGATACAACAGTATAAACCTGTGCGCTTAGCTGGACTATAGTGTCGCATATCCAGACAATTAAAAGTTTTTCTTTTAAAAATCCGGACTATATAAATGAATATTTTAACGAAAACACTCTGTAATAATTGGTCGTTGCTTAATTTAATCATTTCGTGTCTTTGTTTTCAGAAAGATGGTTTGTAATATTTGTAAATCCATTTTATACAAAATTTTCACAAATTTCAGAAAAACAACTATAATTGTTAATTTTTTTAATGCAATATCTTTATGTAATGTTGATGTTTTAATATGACGTCTGGTTGTGAACTGTAATTTGACAGTGCCCTACTTATTGCATTGAATTTCTCATTTTTCCGCAAAATACGGCCCAAACTTCTACCTCGTTTATCTCTGAATTTTGGAAAATGGAGATACGCCAAGATAATTCTCAGGCGACGTAATCTACGGCGCAATATAAATGTTCATATAATTACACTTTAAGCTGATAGGATAATAAAGATATATAAGACATTATAGAATTGTTTATTATACTGCTTGTGTTTAAACTGTCTTACAGTCTTACTGATATTGTGATATTTCTGTATATAGGCCTATTGTTGTAAAGTATGAGCGTTTGTATTGTACTAATGAAAGATTACTTACTTACTTACTTAGGATGCATGGGCAAAGAGGACCATTATCATGAGGCTTGAAAAGAGAAACTATAAAATAAGATCGTTAGCAGCTCAAGGTTAGTTGTCTAAAGCTGATAGAAAGTTACTTATCTCACGATATTGCTTGTAGTGGCTGGGTTATAATTTATTTAAACAGGATGCTGTAGGCATGTATTATAGTCCTGTGCGAACCTATAAAAACAGTCATAACTCAGTTGCAGCTTCACGATCATTAAAAATGCAACTAAAACATTATTTTAGTGAATTTGCTTATTATTTCTTGTTCAATTCGTGTGTTTTGCAATCCTGTCTACTTTTCACGGGTAAGAACCAGTTATTCGACCTTATATCGATTAATAATCTCAAATTCTGACGAGGAATTAGCGTTAGAAAATACGATGATCGTATGTAGGTTGCTACATCCTGGACGTTATCCACATCTTTTAATTACATAAGTGTATAGGTCTATCTATAGACTGATAGTGTACTTAATAAGACGGCTAGATGGATTATCAATTCTTAACTTAAACCATCAGGACTCCTGATAACACCGGAAAGGCTGATTTTTTTAGTCAAGCAACTCTGCACCATGGCCCCAAAATCATTCATAGTCCCCTATGCTAGCATATTTCATTCTGCAACCTTAAAGCCGAGTACTTCTGATTGTCTCTTTGATAAGTTTAAGTTACGTTTCACGATGTTCAAAATTCTGATTCGTTGTTACTTTGAAGTCCTTTTCATAAACAGCGTCCTTGAATCACGGAACAGCTGGCGGCTTGTCCTACTACGACCGAATTTCATGTAGTACCCGGAGTCAGTCGCTAAGGAGTTAGCGACTGACTTGATGAGTTAGCGACTGACTTAGCGACTCAGTCGACTAAGTCGCATGCTTATCGACTGACTAAGTCGTTTAGACTCATCGACTGACTTAGCGACTTGCTATCGACTTCTCAGGTAATCAGGTATGTTTGCTTGACATATCTGATTACCTATAAATATATAATTCATTTTGCTGCACACTGTACTGACCCTACCATCATTTCCGTGGGCTTTAAATAAAACCATATGGGCTCTTTACAGTTCAATATGGGAATATGAGCTAAGCTTCATGTGGGCATGCTAACAGAGGACAGACCGATCACTGTGAAAATTAAAGTTAATGTAAATTCGTGAAATTGAGCGCTTGATAAATCGAATGAAACGAGGAGGATTAATAGCAGTACCCGATCTTATTACTGCCAACCAGTAGGCCGAAACTGCTGGTGCGTGGCTCTTTCAGGCAGTAGGCCTAGCAGAGAACGAGAATCATGTAATCCGGCACTTATTCCCAGTGTAAGAATTGTAGAAAAAAGACTAGGGGTGGGTTAAGCTTTGATCTATGTGCAGTTGAATATTTTATTCGTATTTTGCAAACTGATGTCAGCGAAATTTGAAAGTAGCAGATTTCAAAGCTAGCTAGTTTTGTAAGTCAAACTCGAGTCAAATTCAATTCCTTTGTTGAGAAAATAAAAAATGCAAACATGATACACTGTGTAAATTTCTTCTCTTTGTCGGAGATTCAGAATCAAATAATCCTACATGTAAATCATACCAGCACAACTGAGGGGGTTGGAAACGACCCCCTGGGATGTGCAATGAAGACTAAACTGTTGTGTCCTAAGAAAGGCTAGGGGTTGGGCTTCCAACTCCGACAATTCTCACCCTGCTTAATTGTGCTTATTCCCCTCTTCGTAATCATCAACACCATCTTCGTAATAGAATGCATAAATTCACTTAACCAAAAACGACAACAATTAGGCCTATATCCCCGTATTCTTTATAAGAACTTTTACCAATAGAGCAAACTCTGTCTCTTATAGGCCTAATGTAGGGCCTACCAAGTTGCGACATATCAGCTTGTTTTCATCAACAAACGAATATTGTATTGTATTGTATTGTAAGTGTTTCTCATGTCCTGCTGCTGATGTCTTTGTCAAATCGAAACCTGGAATCCGCGATTAAAACAATAGGAAAACATTAAGTGAACGAAGTCGCTAGCAGTCGATAGCTTAGCGACTGGTTTCGACTTGAGGCCTTAGCGGCGGCGGCGGCGCCTGCGACTATTATCATGATCTCTCATTGGTGTCGGTACTGACGGCAGGTTTTCATACTGTGTTAATATTTGTGGTTCATGCGCAGAATGCCGATACATTTGTCAAGCAGACTAGATCTTTCTTCTGCCACCATTTAATTGAAACAGCAAAAAAACATAGAATGCATAGAACATCTGCGCCAGGCTATCGGATTAACTGCTCCAGAGGCCCAGCAAAATATGATAATAAAATTATAAGTCGTCAAACCTTGGTCCTGATCACCGACTTTATATTATATTAAAGTTAAATGGTGTCAATATTATTAATTAACAAACACAGACATCTTTCTTCATGCTTTCAAGGCGAATTTACCGGATGTGTTATAGAAAGTATCATGGATGATACTGAAATTTACTTGTTATTTATGTAATCACCAAAAATAAATTACACAAACTTAGTGCACTATTTATAACAGAGAAATTATATTGACCAGCGCAAATCAAAATAGCGCAAATCAAAATAGCACTATTCAGCACAACTGTTCCAGCGTCCTGCGGTTTTACTCAGCTGGACGTCCGATGAATGCTTAGACGGATGTTAATGTTATTGACTGCGATTGATATTGCTATTGATCTATTGGTTGACAGCTGCAACGGAATATGCTCCTAGAAATCAAGTCGTTGTTGTTGGAAGAAATGCTACATTAAAGTGTTGGTCGGATAGCGACGGTACTTCGCAAAGGAAGCAGAGACAAGGGGCAGAGAGAGTAGAAACGTCTCTGACCTTCAATCAAAACATGTTGTCCAATAACGCCAGAATGATCCTAAACACAACCATCGACGGACAATACAATTTACACATATCGAACGCCGAGAGATCCAACGCTGGATAACAATGTTGCATAACAGAGGAAAAATCGACAGCTGGCAATAGATCATTTATTACAAAAAGATACGAAGCACAGTTGGTAATTCTTAGTAAAATATTAAAACAAGATATGCCTTTTGATATGTTTTTTGCTACTTTTTGTCGCATTACATGTTTTTGGACCATCAAAAAACAGTGGGTGGACTCGGTAAAAGGGATATAAATTTGGTTCTGTTTGAAATGTTTTGGTGAAATTTTGCTGTTGTACGCAAATATTAATTACTTTTAAGCCAATAAAAGGTGATTTAAAAACTCTTACTTTTGGCCGAAATATTAGCAAAATTTTTAGGGGGTATTTATATATATATATATATGCATCTGGACATTCTGCTCCATAGAAAATTGGAGCAAATGCTCCATCCAAGAACTGGGGGGAGATATGTAAGTGTATGTGCCATCATTGACGGGGAGAAGGAAGGGAAGGGGGAAGAGGAGAGGAGGGAGGGGAAGTTGCTCCAATGACTTAGGGGGATAGACGCCCCTGTATCTAGAAATAAATGTGCCTGTGGTCGGTTTTTCTCTGGATGACATCATGACAAGTTCGTTATTTCTGAATTGCTTAACAGTTAGTCCCAGCTCCAATCGCAATTTTTGAAGTTTAAATGAAAACTCAACCTTGCAACATATGCGCACAATTAATGCGCAAAACTGACTACCCCAGCATTTTAGATTTGCTGCGCGTCTATGTAATGCTCAGTCGCAGGGTCAGAAACCAAACCGGTTAAAAGTTTAGGTTGAGACTTTTGGTGTTAATCCATGGCAACCCCAGTGGTTTAAGCACAGGTCATATAAGGATAAACTTTAAATAGAGATCTTCAAATCATGGTGTAAAGTCAATGTCACCTACAGGGCTGGGTTCTGTGACCTGCCGATAGGTCAATGACTTGTTGCTTGAGGCTCAGATCGAAAAAGTTCAAGCTAGGTGGTTAGCTTCACATGAAATTTATTAAGTTAAAGTTTTCCTCGAAATGTAATTTCATATAACTTCTCCCATCCATGGGCCTTCCCGCACTTTGCCCCGTATATCTTCCAACAGGCTAGGCTAACTATTTAAAAGTAATCATGGCACGGTTCTTTGGCCTTTGCTAACTATGATATTGAACACAGTAGTTATTCTCGATGCTACTTCTAAGAAGTCATGGAAAATGCTGTTCTCATGCCTTCAGACAAAAACTCGAGCAAATGAACTTCCACGCATGTATCTAACGACTTGCAACAATCATTTGCCTATAATAAAGTAAAGATTATCAGATTTCATTAGAGTTATCAGAGTTGAATATAGAGTTGAATATAAAATTATCTGGTTAATTATTGTGATTGGCCAGAGTTCTATATTTATGAACTATGAGCCTTAGCTTGAAACAATTCATTTTGCTGAATAGGAAGCCAATGCAACAATTTAGAAACAAAGGTCTTTTGTTCATATGTTGACGCATTTTTGACTGTAGTCAAAGCGTTGTGAACAATTTCAAGTTTCAGCATGTTTGACTTAATGAGTCTAACAAGAAGCGAGTTATATTAATCAAGACAACTTGAGACCAATTTGCTAGCCACAGAAATACTTGAAGGCAAAGGGACTATTTACCTAGTCGATAAGAATCAAATACAACGTCCAAGTTATGAGCATGCAACAGTCAACTGAAGTCTTCCAGGTTGAATGACTTGAGCAATTCAAATTTCTTAAGTTCATGTTGAGTGCTCAGTAGTAAAAATTCAGTGTTCAATGGTTTTAGAGATTTACTTAGCAGACATCCAAGAATGCACCTCCTCAAAGGCAGTGAACCACAGCGGCACAGACGAGTCAAAAGACAAACTGCCAAATTAAATATAGATTTGGTTAGGTCCATCATGGAGAGATTAGGAAGATAGGTGAGTTTACGTGCGATTCATAACCACCAGTCCAGAATTTTACAGAAAACATTCAAAGTTGAGCGTCAAACGTGATTAGATCTTTGGCGCTGTTGTGGGAGTGGCCATTCGATGATGGAGTTTTCCTGACCAGTTCATAGACTTTGCATGAAAGTTTCCTAGTCCCACTTTTTGGATCAATGCCCGGGAAGAATTTTAGGCTGTTTTTGAGGATGGATTTCTACACCCTCTTTGCCAGCGCATCGGCCTTTTCGACATAGTGTCTCCTCATGTGGTGGTTTTCCCTTCTGAGCAGACTCTTAATCTCCGGAGTGACGTAGTGTGGATCAAGCGAGGTCGTGGTTATTTCTCGTAATACGTAGAATCAGTCAAGTCACGCAAGAACCTCTTCATAGTACTTGTCCACGCCACTTGCGAGCCCAGCTCCTGCTGGATGAAGTTATCATCAATCTTGCGCAGGCTCGACATCAATGCAGCATTTTGGTCCGGCGTTCTCTTCCGATACACGCTCTTAGTGTGTATCTTTAGCCTGTCGCCTGAGACCACTACAGACATTGCAATAACTGCCTTGTGTTCGGAGTCAATCGCTGGTGCTATGATTGCATAGGTACCCGGCCTCGAAACCACAAGCATGTCAAGATGTTCGACCATGCTGTGGGTTCCGTAATAAGCGGGATGGGAACCGTGCGTTCTTGCATTTTCGCTACATCGAGTCGGTTGAAGTCACCACAAAGCAGCATGATGCTTCCTTCTTCCGAGGACAGATCTACTGCCGACTTCTCTTGCCAAACCAGCAGCTCTTCAGTCTAGTAGGTCGGCCGCGGTGGATGGTGAAGTGCTTCAACATATGCCGAGCCACTACTACTACTAATTTCAATAGTAGTGGTAGATAAACCAGAGTAGTTCGTAAGCTTTAGGCATATCTTTGTTTCAGCATTCAGTCGCACGGAGCCCATCCTTGACATATAAAGCCAATCCCCGCCTTGCCGCCCTTACCAGTCCCTTTTGAAAGTTTGGTAGCCGGGGACGTGACAGATCTCTTCGCTGCGCTTCATCTTGAGATGAGTTTCAGTTACGATCCCCACATCAAGATCATAACCCAGCAGCTCAGCTCCTAGCTGGTCCAAGGAACTGGCCTACGCCAATGAGCGCGCGTTGATCACGTAAACTCCTTATTGCATGACCCCTGCTGAATCCAAGCATGGGCCACGAAATGTTGATGGAGGACCGGCGAGAATCACAAATATGAATTGCCGGCTGCGTTCATTTCTTTGCCTCCAATGTTGCATTTTACTGCGACGGCCTGTTACAATTACTCAGATCTCGCTGCATATTTCTGCCTGCTCTTGTCCCTCGATAACGTAAGATCCCCTTTTGCTTGAGCACGGCAAGTGTTCCAATAACACGCCGCTCTACTCGCCCATTATAGGCCTAAAAGCGAGCAGTTGTGACTTGCTATATTTATTAAAGAGTGCGTGGTATGCAGTGCCGTCTTAAGGCATGGGCCCGCTTGGCAGTCGCCAGGGGCTCCACGATTCTAGGGGCCCCCAAATTAAAAAGACAAAAAAATTAATGTGTGCTTGACTTTCATTGACTTCAAGCCATTTATAAAACAATTTCTGCAAATAAATTTCTCAAGCATTTGTGTTGATTAATAATAAACAATTCATACGGTACCACATCTGTCTGTACGGTGTGCCAATTAGGCCTAATTATCGTTTATAGGTCTATGTTGAAATATTAGCGCTTTTAAGGGCTCATTTTATATTGTTCAACAGTTTGTGTTGATTAAACTTCGCTTTGCAGTATGTTTCTTTACGTTTAAGCATTCATTTTGCTACATTTCAAGTAGATGTTGAATAAATCTAAGGGTTCAATTTTATTGACCGTTTAATATTTATCCCCGTGGGGGGCAGAGCCACAGTGCTTTGCTTTGCCCGGCACCCCGTCAAAAGAGCGCCCGACAAAAGAGCGCCGACAAAAGAGCGCCGACAAAAGAGCGCCGACATAAGAGCCAGGCACGTAACTAGGATTTTTCGTTTGGGGGGGCTTAAACCTTGAACATGGCAACATTTATACAGTGTTCATACGAATTTTAGCCGTAAGCATACAACGGCTTGACTTGTTTGGGGGGGCTTCAACTTCGTTTGGGGGGGCTTAAGCCCCCCCAAGCCCAACGCTAGTTACGTCCCTGATAAGAGCGCCGACTTAAGAGCGCCCACAAGAAGTGTAAAGTGTCCAGGCAAATGGTTCACGAACAAATGGTTCACGACAAATGTTTCACGACAAATGGTTCACGACAAATGGTTCACTGACGAAAGGTTCACGCTCTTTCAGCCTCTGGTGTGAGCTATATTTTCATCGCTCATCGAGCTTCTAGTTTGAGTATGTTTTCATCGATAATGCAGCTTCTAGGTTTAGCTATAATTTCATCACTCATCCAGCTTGTAGTTTGAGCTATATTTTCATCGCTTTTCATCGCTCTCCCATCAGCTCCTAGTTTGAGGTATATTTTCCTCAATTAGCTTCTAGTTTGAGCTATATTTTCATCGGCAATAAAACTCAAACTAGAAGCTGGATTCTCGATGATTATTTAAAATATTAATTATTTATCGTGAATCATTTATCAGTGAACCATTTGTCCGTGAACCATTCGTCGGTGAACCATTTGTCTTGGAACCGAAGTGTAATAATACAAATTTATTGTATTTAATGGAATGCATTGAAAAAAGATAAAAGATTTATTAACGGAATGCAGCGAAAAAGATTACAAAGCAAATCATGTTTTCTTCCGTTCCGAATACCGTGATTCTGTACGCGTCATCCGCGCGATTTAATGGTTATGTCGGCGCTCAACTATGTAACATAAAACAAATTAAAACTTTTTTATTTCCCATACCAGTTGACATCGCAATTGGTAACAATCTTTGATAAATGTTTATGTGATTTGATAATCTCTCAGCTGTCCCTCTACCTTGATTCTATACAAGTTTCGGTATTAAACCCTCGATATAAAGTTTTCGCTGGCGCTCTTATGTCGGCGCTCTTTTGTCGGCGCTCTTTTGTCGGTCGCTCTTTTGACGGATCACCGCTTGCCCAAGGCCTACAATGCTGTTAAGACGGCACTGGTGGTATGTCTGAGTTTCCATACCTGCTGTCTTCACGCATCATTGGTTCCACGTGTGTACATGAAAAATCCGCCTTCGAATTACCAAAGTTAATCCAGTAAAACAGCATGATGATAGAATTCCATAAAGATATTTTAGTAACGATTGTTCGCATGAGAGCTAGCCTAATCAGATTACGCAGCCCGCGAAAAACCAAGGGCATACCGCTAGTTAGAATTCCATCGAAAACTACGGTGTTGGCACTGTTATGTTTTTAAGTATAAATTAAGGTGATTCTGGCGCCAGTAAGCTGCATATTTTTGGTCTGAAATCGAAAATATTAATTAATTTCATTTTGCGATTAGTTGACTGCAGTTGGCATGTTTGGCCCAAGCCATAAGCTCTACAGCATTAGGTTGGTCCTGGAGTCTTGCTTCACAGAAATTCGGGCGGTTTGCTGTGAAAAGTTATAACCCAAATCATCATCAAGCGAAACTTTATTCCAAGAATGCTATACAAAGACATTTACTAACCTCAATTTAAACTCTAGTAGACACTTAAAGACACTTAGGAGCTCCCGTGGGTCCATCCAAGACACTTAGCATCTTCCGTATCCCTATCTGTAATTTGCTGCGTTATTGCCAGCAAAGTTTGATTTCAAGAATTAAACGAATATACATACATACATATATCATCATCATCATCATCATCATCATCATCATCATCATCATCATCATCATCATCATCATCATCATCATCATCATCATCATCATCATCATCATCATCATCATCATCATCATCATCATCATCATCATCATCATCATCATCATTATCATCACGTGCATGAAAACGAGACAATCATGGCTAAAAAACTCAAATGTGTTTAAGAAGTGTAAACAAAACATTGTCGTCAACTTTATACATAGACCTATCTTTCTAAACTTTCATTTGACTGTCATTGATTTTTTAGACTCATGTATAGTGCCATTTTCTTTGGCCTCGGCTGTGCTACGGCGCTATATAAATCGTCTC
Source organism: Allolobophora icterica (assembly GCA_963556255.1). NCBI lineage: Eukaryota > Metazoa > Annelida > Clitellata > Crassiclitellata > Lumbricidae > Allolobophora > Allolobophora icterica. Next base: position 22,032,664 of record OY744605.1, on the reverse strand, counting down.
ATTATTATTAGAGTTAATAGATAGATAGATAGATAGATAGATAGATAGATAGATAGATAGATAGATAGATAGATAGATAGATAGATAGATAGATAGATAGATAGATAGATAGATAGATAGATAGATAGATAGATAGATAGATAGATAGATAGATAGATAGATAGATAGATAGATAGATAGATAGATAGATAGATAGATAGATGATGATGATGATGATGATGATGATGATGATGATGATGATGATGATGATGATGATGATGATGATGATGATGATGATGATGATGATGACGACGACGACGATGATGATGATGATGATGATGATAATGATGATGATGATGATGATGATGATGATGATGATGATGATGATGATGATGATGATGATGAATACGACGATTTCTACAGCGCCGTAACACGACACATGCCATTACAAGGGCGCTTTGACAAGTTCAACACGACCGATAGATAGATAGATAGATAGATAGATAGATAGATAGATAGATAGATAGATAGATAGATAGATAGATAGATAGATAGATAGATAGATAGATAGATAGATAGATAGATAGATAAATAGATAGATAGATAGATAGATAGATAGATAGATAGATAGATAGATAGATAGATAGATAGATATATATATATATATATAGATAGATAGTAGGGTGGTCCTTAGAGTAATGGTAAAAACAAATTGTGGGAAATGTTCAGCTCCCACCCTTTTAAAGTGTTCCTTTGGGCAAAATAAAGTATGCCTAAAATATTTCTTTAATCAGACAATGTTGTGAGGTCGCCCAACTCGTATTTTGATCGTGCTAAATGAAATATGAACACCGATTATTCCAAAAAGAATACTTGTAGGTAATAACAATGCAGTAAAATAGACAACTAATTTGGAATTGTTCAGTGTTCAAATTAACATTGTAATGTTATAGAAAACGTTTAATCGTCAAACAGTTTATTCCAACAGTGTGAACTTTAGACAATCCATCCAGGTAGCGACGTCGATGATCAGCCACGACTTTGAGCAGGAATTGGAATTGGTCCTCATCGTGGGTTATGAGTTTGTTCAACTTCTGCACAAGGGCTACACCTCGTTCGGACTTGTCATTTGTGACAAGAAGCTTGCCTGCAATCATCTCTATAGCCGCCCATGTTTCAGGGTCCAAACATAAGAAATCGGAACCAATGTGCAGGCTGTTAAGAAGATCACGAGTGCTTGGAGTTACAAAGTCCTCCAAGTTGTGCTGTGAGGCCTTGCTTGATCCTAATTTGATTCGTTTTGAACCAAATGGAACAGAATGCTTGGACTGTAATGCAGTCGCCATTTTCGTTTTGTCTCGAACGACACTTTGGGATCGAAAAGAGCAAGACCCACTAAATATTCTGACAGGTACCACAAGTGGTGCTCAAACTTCTTGCACGCAGCAGTTGCAATTTTGACATCATACTGCCTGTAGCTGTAGAGATCCTGAAGCAGTTAAAGGTCATTGTGAGGAGCACTGGCAGCTAGTGGTGCTGTAAACCAGGCTTTCAGATAAATGATGACAGCAAAGACACACATCTTACGGAGGCCTTTCTCTTAAAATGCTGTAAGCTTAAACTGTGATCGGAACATCCAGACTGTTAGTGAGTATATAACTTTCGACATCCACCTCGCATGGTGCATGAAGTTGATTCCACGTACGGGTGAATCTCCGAGAAAGATGATCGACAGCTCGATGAATCCTCGGTAATCATCTCGCACGGATACACGAAGCAACTGGTTGTGAGCAAATTCCAGTATTTCCTGTTTCACTGTGCCATGGATTTCATCTAGTTCTGTACCTGTCTGATACTTTGCCTAATCAATAAAGGGCCATGCTTGCTGAAATCTTTTAAACAGCAGAGCCTCTGGAGCCGATGAAGGAGCAAGGCTTCTTGTAAATGCGGCTCCTGCCAATAGCTCCATTATTATGGTGGCGGCATGCAAAGTACAGCAAATCCTTCCCAAGCTTTCGCTCAGTTTCAACACAAGCCCTACTGTTGATGCCTGTATTTGAGCTAGTTGTGTCAAAGCACATTCGAACTACACGTTCTTGGACATTCCACTCCTCCAGTGCAAAAGGCCATGTTGTTTTAAAACGTTGAACTGTTCAGTGTTCATGAAATGAAATATCACCAGAAATGCATTTAAGTTGGTGTAAATACATTACATAAATTGCTTGTACTCACTAGTCAATAACCTTGCAGATTGCAGTTATATCGATGGATTAATTATTTCACAAATTCTTAAAAATTCAAATTTATTCAATAATTATGTTTTTAAAACAATGCTTCAAAGAATATTTAATCACTTGTTGGTTGATATGTAGTTACTGAACATCTGAAATGACCCAAATGTAAAAATGATAATTGACAAATTTGCTTTACGAATAAGTTTCATTTATTGAAATTTCGGTATTAAACCAATATTATATCATGCTTGGGCGACCTCCAAACATTATCCAAATTAAAAGATATTTATACCCACCCGAGCATCATGCCATGTAACCAAACAACTCTAGAGGGTGGCAGTGATATTTTCGTTAACGTAAACTAAAATTAGAAGTAAAAATAAATGATTTCGTTAACGAAAACTAGAAGAAAAAGTAGGAATTATTTCAGCATAAAAAACGTAATTAGGAATTAAATTAGAAATTATTTGCCGAAGTAAAATTATGAACGAAATTAACAATTATTTTAAGAAGTAAAATCATTTTACTTCTTGTGGTGCTTAACTTAAGTTGAAGTTGAGATGAAGGGGAATAAAATTGCACGGTATCCAAACAAATAATCCATTGGAAAACTTTGGTTGATATGAAGCCGCTCTGCATATCATTCATTTTACTCCATGTAATATACTGTCTTTGGTCTTCGTTGTCTAATAGGCCTAATTGTCTCACTTGCGTACTAACGACCTCAGTTTCGTACGCCATTTTTTTTATTTAGGGTTCGATCGTTAAATTGTAAAATTATGTATGAGTTTATCGAGAATGTTGGCCAGAAGGAAGCGGGATAGGCCGCTCTGGAATATTTCATTTTGACAAAGATACAGGCAGATCTACATGCCAAGAACCAACTGAGAAAATACCGGACTTAGTAGAACAGCACTTGCTAGAAAAAATAAAAGCATTACAAGTCTTGGGAGGGGAATAGATGCTGCGTTGTTAGACTAACGTTCCAACCCTTGTTTTACTTCAGTTTTTTCTTTCTCGAGACAAGTTTTGCGCGCTTCTGCATGCAAGCGATGCAAACTTTTACAGCGCGGAAATTAATAATTATTTGGAAATCTAAAATAAGAAGTAAAATAATTTGAGAACTAAAATAGGAATGAGAAGTATTATTTGTGAAGTAGAATTAGAATTAGAAGTAAAATTCAAGAGCTCAGAACTGAATTAAAACTGAATTAGGAATTATTTTTAGAAGTAAAATATCACTGGAGGGTGGGAGCTCAACATTTCAACATTTCAAAAATAAGGACCACCCTAATAGATAGATAGATGATGATGATGATGATGATGATTATGATGATGATGATGATGATGATGATGATGATGATGATGATGATGATGATGATGAATACGACGATTTCTACAGCGCCGTAACACGACACATGCTATTACAAGGGCGCTTTGACAAGTTCAACACGGCCGATAGATAGATAGATAGATAGATAGAAAGATAGATAGATAGATAGATAGCTAGATAGATAGATAGATAGATAGATAGATAGTTAGATAGATAGATAGATAGATAGATAGATAGATAGTTAGATAGATAGAGAGATAGATAGATAGATAGATAGATAGATAGATAGATAGATAGATAGATAGATAGATAGATAGATAGATAGATAGATAGATAGATAGATAGATAGATAGATAGATAGATAGATAGATAGATAGATAGTTAGTTAGATAGATAGAGAGATAGATAGATAGATAGATAGATAGATAGATAGATAGATAGATAGATAGATAGATAGATAGATAGATAGATAGATAGATAGATAGATAGATAGATAGATAGATACAGAGATAGATAGATAGATAGATACAGAGATAGATAGATACAGAGATTGATAGATAAGAGACAAAAATTCAGAAAGATACAAAGAGAAACAGGGAGTGGAAGAGAAAATTAATATTTACGGAGTGAGTGAGGAGTAAAGACACCGAAAAGACAGAGTCGAGGCAATGTTCGTGTATTTTCTCAATAGAGGACGGTGTGTTTCTATAAAGCGTGGAGACCGATACTGCTGTAGAGAATATGTCCTTAATACCGCATCATCTGTCTTGCATATCGCTCAAATTTGCTTTAAAATACCTTAAAATTGCTGGCCCTGCTTTTAAGCTTCCCTCTCCGTCATCCTTGCCGCTAGAGTCTTTAAACTTTTTACTCGGTTTGAAATGGTATACTCCACAGTGACAGTGGGGTTAAAGGTTTACCACAAATTAGTCGCCGAGGTTTAAACTCCTATTATGCAAGGTTGCTTATGTTATTATTTTCGTTTTGTTGTTACCCATCTATTAGATTGTTCGCATCATAGAGGTAATTATTTTCGCATAATAATTATATCAGTAGAGGACGATGTGTCAATCACAATTTGAAGCGTGGAGACAGATGTCGCCAGAGAAAATGTGTTCCTTATACTAACCACCACCGCATCGTTTACATTGTATGCTGACCGAATCAGTCTAAAGTGATGTGATGCATCATGACTTTAAATTTCAAATCGAGTTTCTTAGAATCCGAGGAAACATAATAATTGAAGGGAAATCAATATGCTCAGTGCGCATTCATATGATGAGCATTGCTCTAAGATGACCAAAGTTGTTTCAAAAGGTCGTTGAGTTTGTCATAATTACAAAGCCGATTGTTTATTCAATGAAACTGCTGCGTAACATGTCAATTGCATATGAAAGAAAAAATGAAAACACAGAAGAATTATATGCTTAGTTTCCAGAGTCAATCCTTTAACTACGCTCACGCAGTGTTTTCATAATTAGATCATTTGTTTTAAAATCTTTTTAAAATAGTGCCTTATAATTACCTCACAAATCCGCTTCCTGTGCCATTCTGTATAATACTAAAATTAATATCATACTTGTGGTTTGTTTCAGTTTACTTGTTTTCCATATGTATAGAATGTTATATTAAAATCGATCGCCATCCAAACTTAACCTGTGTTAATAGGCGACCCTATAGTTTAAGCAGGACCCTGGTCCTTTCTGGGTCTACCTGTTGAATCCCAATTAGTCGTACACAACCTGTAAACTTCGATATTAAATTTTTTGAATCAATTAAGTGTGATGCGTGGTGGCTCAGAGGTAAGTTCGGCGTTTTGTGATCTGAGGGTTGCAGGTTCGAATCCCACTCTAGCCGCTGCCTACGGACCTTGGGCAAGTCCTTCACTCGCGATTGCTCGTGGCGCTTCGGCGTGAAAATTCCGACACAGTATACCAATGCTGTAGTTGGGAGCGCCTCTGAGTAGAAGTAGACTTGAGGAAGCGCTATATAAATATCCGAAATAAATAAATAAAAATAAAAATAAGTGATTGATTAATTGATTAAGCACAGAATTCTCTTAGGTAGGGCTGTATCGAATATTCGCTTCCAATTCGCTTCGGGGACGAATAAGAGCCCTGCGCCGACTTGATAGTGTCGGCGGCGGCGCGCCGGTTATTTTGGGTCGGCGGCGGCGGCGCGCCGCCGATCAACAAATATCGGCGGCGGCGGCGACGGCGCGTCGCGGCGTGGCCTAGTCAGAATACTTGATAAGTATGAGTCACTATGAACAACCGTTTGTCCTGTGACCAGTCAAGAAAGCCAATTTCTCTAAAGCCAATCCATGACAATGAAGCTAAACTACACACAAAGGGACTGAGAGAGAAGACACCTACAGAAATTTGCCTTACAAATATGAAAATCCTTAATTACACTGCACATCTGTTACTAGGTATTGACAAATTGTAATCAGCAGTGTTGGGTAAACTCACACAAGAAATGAGTTAAATCAAAACTCAACTCACGCACCTCAAAATGAGTTTAAACTCAAACTCAACTCATCCTAAGTGAAATGAGTTAACTCAAACTCACTTGTTAAATGAGTTAACTCATAAACTCACACGTTTCATACTAGCACGTTCTAATCGAGCAACAATTTTTTCCATCACGCCTGCTTGTAACAGAAAAATATTTTCCATCAAGAATACACGATACTTCAGCTATGTGTTTCTTAACTGTTCACAATATACAAAATATGCAGTGCTTAAATACTGTCCGCTAGCAGTGTTTACGACCCTCCCTGCCGTCACACTCACCAGTATGGAAAGCCGACGATATAAAAAAGGCTTGTTTCAACATAATATGTGCCGAGTGCCGAAGAGTGAGTTGAGTTTAAAATAATTGACAGTTACAACTCAAACTCACAGAAAATACGAGTTAACTCAAACTCATAACTCACACTCTTTAAGGTGAGTTAACTCAAACTCATAAATCACAGCAAGTGAGTTAACTCGTGAGTTTAAACTCATATGAGTTAACTCGTACCCAACACTGGTAATCAGATGAAGCAACATGCATTTGCATATTGCGTAAATACACTTGCACATGCTCTGATACAGTAGAGGCCTACACACCAAGTCACAGAAAGATGCCTGATGACAGCAGCCTCCCAGTCAAATAGGCTGCTGTCAAGACCAGGAGTGAAATGTAAATATACACGTTTTCTTATATAGTGATCGAATGGCCGAGTGGCCTTAAACCTGTTAATCTTTAAATGAAATTACCAGGTGGTCTGCTGCCCGTTTGAATTATTTGGTGCCATGTCATTTAAGGTCTCCATATATAGACTATTGTTTGTATCAGACTAAACTGAAAGATACCATTGTTGACACTTATATGTAAACCTACTAAGTCAAAAACTGTCTCACCCTGGTACTGTTTACCTGAATAGATTCCATCCTAAGGTATCAATCAATAATACCTTCCATTCTGCAGGAATCAGTTAAACGACACATCTTGATATTAATAGCACTTATGAACTCTTCTAACCTTACACAATTAAGCCAAAAATGTACACTATTGTAGTGAGACCACAGGCATCAAAGACTACAATCAATAAGTTATAGAAGCTATTCAACATGATGGTAAAGAATCCGGTTACAGTAGTACACATACAAAGACATGCATTGCATATTGCTTTTGTTGTCAAGGTATTAAGGCAATGGCAACAGGAACAGAAGCATCAAAACACTGGCTACTTGTAGCAAGATGTTGCTTTAAATGACTGAGTGTATCATGGCACAAAGACAAGATCATCAAAGTATAATTAAAAAGGAATTTGTTCAGGTAGACCATGCATTCTTGGTATCAACATGCCCATTTCTATTTCGCACTAAAGTAACACTTTATCACGAAATCATGAAAAACAGGAAAAATGCAACAATAACTATTAAACACATCAGACTGGCATCGGCGGCGCGCCGACAGATTGTCGGAGGCGGCGGCGGCGGCGCGCAGACATAAAAAATCGGCGGCGGCGGCGACCACGAAATGTCTGCGGCGGCGGCGGCGGCGGCGGCGCGGCGCGGCCGGCACAGGGCTCTAGGCCGAATAGTGGGCCAAATAGCTATTCGGTATTCGGCCGAATAGTAGCGGTCGGACCGAATACGAATAGTGGTCACGTGACATCTGTTTCTGCATATGCGGCAGCTATAGCGAGTGGAGTGAACGTTAAGTAAGTGACAATTTCTAAGTTTATTTAAATTAGTTCCATTCCTTTTTTACACAGACTGGCAGAAGGGTGCAAAAATTACATGTAGTAAACTGTTTGCTTTTAGTTCATGTATTAAATTTACTGAACTGAAACTTTTGCTTACATTTGAAATTTTGAATGTTGTCGGTATACCTATTTTGTGCACTATTCGTATGGTATTCGTATTCGGCCGAATAGTTGGTTCAATTATTCGTATTCGGCCAAATAGTGATAATCACCTATTCGGTACAGCCCTACTCTTAAGCGTGCAGAACAATGCACAGCATACTGGTATTGTTACGAATGGGCAGGCACGTAACTAGGATTTTTCGTTTGGGGGGGCTTAAACCTTGAACATGGCAACATTTATACAGTGTTCATACGAATTTTAGCCGTAAGCATACAACGGCTTGACTTGTTTGGGGGGGCTTCAACTTCGTTTGGGGGGGCTTAAGCCCCCCCAAGCCCAACGCTAGTTACGTCCCTGCGAATGGGGCGCTCACGCACATCCCAACAGTCCACTACTCCGTTTGAAAAATTTTTCACGTCCAGTCTAAAATGTTTCTAATGAAGCCTCGACTGATGATCATTGCACCGTTCACTGTCACCTGGCCGATAATAGTGGTTGTTTATGGTGAAAATCCTGTTTGTTGCAGACCTGGCATCAATGTATTGTTAACGATGTTGTCACCCATAAAGATTGTAGATAAGAGCGGTAACAGGTTTGCTCGCCAGGTGTACACCTCCATCTAGCGAGATCCTTGAAAATATCGTTACAAGCGAAAGAAGAGTGACAATGAGCTTGACATACTGAGGGTGGGTACGCTGAAACATAGCACTATCCTAGAACTAGGCAAGGCCAGACCGTTGAGAGGTGTGGTCGAGGCTATGAATATAGCCATTATGGACCTTCGAGAGATGGTGAGATGCTTAGATTCCGGAGATACTTGCTGTTAGTTGCTGTTTAACGGCGCTGTGTCATAACAAAGATGATTAGCGTCACCCTCCTCCTCTCTCAAGGCTTGAGACTGGCACTGTCGGAGTACGAACAGTGGCGGAGTTTCTATCGGCCCATGCAGTGTGCTCTGGTCTGGCGCCTAGACGGTCACATTGGGCAAGCGCTGGCGACTCTGACCCATAGCATAGAAGCCTCACGCGCACGTGTAAGGCTCCATAAGGAGTGCAATACGCGTAGGTGTTTAAGATAAAAAAAAAACAGCTAATGAATGAAACTCACGTGTTTTTTTTCATATAGAACACATCCTAGAAAATCTATATTAATAAAGCGACAATTCTGTGTGTGTGTGTGTCTGTTTGACCGGGCTTAACTTCTACAATTTTGCACCTTTTCACTCCAAACCTTCACTGCTGTGTCCGTCTTGGCATGGGACACCCAGTGGAGGGGTTCGCGCCCCCCGTTTTCACCGCTACCATGGTGAAAAACGGCCAAAACATCGCCCCAAGCGATAGGAAAATTACCGTCCCTCCAGTGACATTAGGCTTACTGCATTGGATGCATTCCCTGCAGTGACATAAGGATTACTGCATTGGATGCATGCACGTGTAACAAACATCGAAGAGAAATTTATTGTTGGTAAGTCAATTTGGGGGTGGTGGTGGGGGGGCGGTGGTGGTGGAGGGGGGTCGTGGGTGGGGGGAGGTGGTGGTGGGGGATGTGGGGGGAGGAGGCGGGTGGGGGGTGGTGGGTGGGGGTGGTGGTGGTGGTGGGTGGTGGTGGTGGTGGGTGGGAGTGGTGGGGGTGGTGGGTGGTGGTGGGATGGCTGGGGGTGTGAGGGGTGGTGGGGGTGGTGGGTGGTGGTGGTGGGGGTGGTGGGTGGGGGGTGGTGGTGGGGATGGCTTGGGGTGGGGGTGGGAGGGGGTGGTGGGAGTGGTGGGTGGTGGTGGGGATGGCTTGGGGTGGGGTGGTGGGGGTGGAGGGGTGGGGGTGGTGGTGGTGGGTGTGCAGGGATTGAAACTTATAACCCCGGGCAACGCCGGGTAGGTGGTGGGTGGTGGGGGTGCAGGGATTGAAACTTATAACCCCGGGCAACGCCGGGTAATCCAGCTAGTCTATATAATAAAGCGAGATTTCTGTGTGTGTGTGTGTGTGTGTGTGTCTGTTTGACCGGGCTTAACTTCTACAATTTTGCACCTTTTCACTCCAAACCTTCACTGCTGTGTCGGCCTCGGCATCGGACACCCAGTGGAGGGGTTCGCTTACCCCTTTTCACCGCTAACATGGTGAAAATCCCCCAAAACTCTACCCAACCGACCGTCCCTGACGACCCAGCGCGAAGCGCTTCTATTTATGGCGCCGGTATTCCCCAACGTCATTAATAATGCGCATTTACCAACAAGCGGTTCTATTTATGGCGCGGATATTCCCCAACGTCATTAATAATGCAAATAAAGACGTTGTTTACTTTCGCACAAAATTTAATTACGATCGAATCGAACTATATTCATCGTTTTACAGCAAAATTGTATGTTCAAAGACTCTGCTTTAGGCCTACTAAGGGCAGTGAGGGCTAGATTTCTGGCGTTTTCTTGAATCCGCCAACGCCAGCTTCACCCTCTTCGACTGCGAAGCAGTCAGTCCACGGGAGACTGCAAAGCAGTCTCCCCGACTGCGAAGCAGTCGTCGCCACTCGACTGCGAAGCAGTCAGTCCACGGGAGACTGCGAAGCAGTTGTCGCCAGAGGGCGACTGCGAAGCAGTCAGTCCACGCCTAGACTGCAAAGCAGTCTCCCCCACAGGTCGCCTAAATTTCTTCCTTATTCGCTACACGGATTTAAACATATACCTAAATTTGTTGCTTATTCGCTACAGGGATTGAAACTTATAAGCCCGGGCAACGCCGGGTAAACCTGCTAGTAATAGGCCTAATAATAAAAAAATAATAATATGATAATAATAATAATAATAATAATAATAATAATAATAATAATAATAATAATAATAATAATAATAATAATAACTGATACCTAGGGTCAAAAAAAATTATAATAATAATAATAATAATCTTTATTAATTCAAACTGACAAGTACGCAGTAAAATTACATTGAAACAAGACAGTACAAACAAAATATTAATTAAGCACACAGTTTAGCAGCCATGCAAGGCGCCGCCCTAGAGGGGGTTATCGAACCGCGATCTAATGCTCTCCTGGCCAAGAGTGTTACCATACTCTATCTCCCCTCCCCAATCGATCGATTGGAAGCGTTGCAAGCCTTCTCCATAAGGTAATATGCTTATGCATAGTTGCATACACTTATGTCATCTAGGACAAAGGAGGCATAATTTTAAAGCGAACAAGCGTATGCGCAAAACAGAAAGCTAGGAAAATGATAGCACATGGACGGAATATTAATAATAATATTAATCTGTGACTTCTGTCGAGTCGGTGTCTAATGCACAAGGCATCAACCTATTGTGCATCAAGACCAAGCCGTAATCAGCCGTAATCAGGTCAATATTAAGACCAGTCAGTAACACAGAGACAGCTTACGGTAGATAAGAATCTTGAAGAAGCTAAGTCTTGAGTTGTGGTATAAAAAAATAAAATCAGATAACAGAGTTGAATATAAATAACTCTGGGTATAAGGACTGATTTTAATTATTGCGGTTGACCAGAGTTCAATGTTTTATGAACTATGCGCCACAATTTGAAGCAAATCGTTTGCTGAACAGGGAGCCAATGCAACAATTTAGATAGCCTACTTCGGTTATTTGTTCATGTTGTGTGCATTGGTAGGCCTATAACTTTGTATTGTAACGGTGATGTCCGGCCACCTCCACTTTTATTTTGAAAGTGATGGTGACCGCCACAATTTAGTCCTGTGCTGAGGTATTTTTTTTGCGTTAGAGAGCGTTATTTTCGTTTGAAGCAACTTTGGGCTACGTCAATTAACGGCAGTGTATACCTCGCTATTGCAGTTCTGATAGATGGGATCACGATTACGATGCGATTACGAAATGCATCCCTCTACGTTTCAACCCTAAACACTACCCACCTTAGCCGTCTGACTGTCTGCCTGACTGATCCCTCTGAATCTTGAACTGGAACCGATTTCACCCCCTCCTATCGATTATGATTTCACTGAGAGCCTCTGAATAAGCTGGTTCCCGCGACTTCGCTTTTTGGGCACTGTAGAAATCTCGAGATTACGATTACGATACAATTACGAGATGCCGTCGCAGTAACTTACTTACTCATTATTTTATGTTGAATAAATTGGTGACGTCATCCATCTTGTTGTAGTTGACAGAGGATGAGAGGGTTGATCATCGCCACCTTGCGGGCCATCCATATATTACATACACAAAAATCCGGGAAAATTGGACCCCCTCCCCCCTGTTCGCAAGCATACTTTCTTCCACCACCCCCCTGCGTACGTACGCTTGACGCAAACCCCCACCCCTCCCCGAAGACCAGCTGCAGAAAGTGTCTCGTCAGCGATTGTCTGCACTTTAGGCCAGATTATTGAAGGATGAGTGAGGGCCAATATAGACAAATTATAGGTGTCTCGTTCACAGCACAGAATAACTGCACATGGCTTTTATATAATGTAATAAAATGCCATCGGACGACTATAGGACAATACAGAGTTATAAATATGCTAATGTGGACGTCATAATTTGAAATTTATTTTGTGTACGTACACATTTTGTCCCCCCTCCCCCCGTTCGCACCCGTACGCAAAATCGCCAAAATCCGACCCCCGACCCCCTAATTGCGTACGTAATATCTGGATGGCCCCTTGTGGAGCAAAGTTACGCCATTGCACTTGAGTGTAGGGCTCAGTGACACTTCGACCTCGACCTTCCGTTTTTACCTCGAACTTATCGGCTGCGCGCATTAAACTCCACTGACTCTCTCAACCTAACTACGAATGTAAATTCCACTGTCCAGCTCTCGAAGATTACTCAAACTCTCCTGTCAACTCCGAATGATGTCCTGTTCCAGCTAAACATCCTCTGTTTAAATTGCAAGCGGAAAGCAAATGTCCTTCTACGCTTAAATGGCCTTCGTCATCTATAGCACCATTGTTGTCCCGCCAGAAGGACTAGGGTTACAAAGGAATATTAAAATATGTATACATAATTATGCGCATATACTTATAAATCATTTTCATTTATCAGTCTGCATTTTTCTATACATGTATCAGAGCATACAATGTCATGTTCCTCAGGCTCATCTACTTATAGTTCCACAGGCTTTCCACTCCAATTTAAAATCCCACCTCTATAAGAATTCACACCCTCATCCATCCAGTCCACCGCCTTTTGTGTTGTCCTCAACGAAACCTGCCGTAGTGTTTCCTCTGCCTCCCCTCTCTGGTCTCTATGACAACAAGATTCGGATCTCTGTGTATTTGACTTCTCTGGCAACCACTTTGTCTTGACGCAGCGTTTGTGAAAAAGCCGGTCCTATGCATTTAGCTTTCGAGTAGTGGTTTACAATTTGGAGTTTAAGATTACGATTAAGTGTACTGTTTAAAGTCTGAAAAAATACAACAAAAGCAATATAATTATTGTTACACACTAACCAGGCCAAAACGATTACTTCAGATGTAATCTATATACAGATGCCTATACCATTCAACGTCTATAGAACATTTTATTCTAGAGATCAACGCATATATGCAGCTGGTCATAAGCGAATAGCCGTAAGTACTTAAACTAAGTTAAATGAATTGTTCCTACGCCCTGTTTCTGTAGCAGTCTATGATAGTTCATATATCTTCAGAATAATACAATGTTATATATATATATTGTTGGGAGTTGGCCTTCAGCCATCCCGCCATTATCATCCTCACGTGCACTTACTAACCTTAGTTAAGACGCACCTCGTTTGAAGCTAGAAGTAGGATGGTCTCGTTGACTATATATAGCAGTGTTCTTGTGTCTACAGGGAGACCGGTTTTAGTTAAGTAAGGCGTAAGACGTGCACTGGTTGTGTCACGCATTGTAAGTACCCTTTGTGGTCGTTTTCCGAGAGTGTACCCTGCGTGGTCGCTACTCATGTTTAATTGCCGGTTCTCGAGTTGTATCTTCCTTTGTGGAGTTTGTGCAGGCGTCTTCTCGGAGAGTCTGTCTTTTGACGTTTCGTTTGTCTTGTATGTGTGAGTATCGCTTCAATTATGTACATAGTGTAAATATACGTTTTATCAATATTGCGAAAGTCTTCGTTTTTCTTGTCATTTCTCGTATCATTCTAACTCACATTTTCACCTCTAGACTAACAAGCTAACAATATATATATATATATATATATATATATATATATATATATATATATATATTATAGTCCAGTGGCCATCACAAAGCCTAAAAATAGATCCACCCACAAAAACGGTTCCAAACAAGAAGTCTCAAGTGATTGGACAACAAGACAGTGTAAACTATAGCTTGAGCTAGCGCTGGTGAAAAGAAGTCGCTAACATTCCATACTCATGGCTACCTTAGGGCAAGTTTAAGGGACTCTTCTTCTTCTTCTTCTTCTTCTTCTTCTTCTTCTTCTTCTTCTTCTTCTTCTTCTTCTTCTTCTTCTTCTTCTTCTTCTTCTTCTTCTTCTTCTTCTTCTTCTTCTTCTTCTTCTTCTTCTTCTTCTTCTTCTTCTTCTTCTTCTTCTTCTTCTTCTTCTTCTTCTTCTTCTTCTTCTTCTTCTTCTTCTTCTTCTTCTTCTTCTTCTTCTTCTTCTTCTTCTTCTTCTTCTTCTTCTTCTTCTTCTTCTTCTTCTTCTTCTTCTTCTTCTTCTTCTTCTTCTTCTTCTTCTTCTTCTTCTTCTTCTTCTTCTTCTTCTTCTTCTTCTTCTTCTTCTTCTTCTTCTTCTTCTTCTTCTTCTTCTTCTTCTTCTTCTTCTCTTCTTCTTCTCCTCCTCCTCCTCCTCCATTTCCTCCTCCTCCTCCTCCTCCTCCTTCTCTGTCTGAAAAAGTCAAGAATTTATGGAATGGTGATGTTAATTCACATAGCGTCACCAGAGAGATTCGTCAGAGGCGCTCCCGACCTAACAAAATGTAATCACGATCGAACAAAATGGTCTTCAGGCGTTTACGGAAAAGAGGCAAAGAGCAGTGCTTCCACTCTCCATTTCAGAAATCCCAAGATCTTGCCACAAAAATCCCAAGATTGTATGAAATATCCCAAGATTGTACTAAAATCCCAAGTGGGCCTAACTGACACAGTCAATGGTGGGAGTGGTCGGTTTCTTAAAGAACTTGTTGATACAAATCATGGTCTATTTTTGTTTCGTAGTTTTTAACGTGTTTGGCAGACTCTGCATGTTTCAGTACCGTAGTACGTGCCGACCTTTTAACACCAGTCAGTGTTTTGGAACAAACGCTACATTTTGCTGCATATCTGCTCGCCTTGGTTTAAGCCAAAGTTTAAGTTCATCAATTTTCAGCCATTCCTCGTTGAATGGTTGTCTATACCATACCACAGTATAGATAATTATCTATACTGTGACCATACCTTTGCTTTTTTACGCGGCTCGGCGCCAGAGTCGCCAGACTCAGAATCAGAATCAGACAAAACCATGACAAATTCCGGTTTAAACCTGTTACGACTTTACGACGATTTGTTCAGATTTAGTGCTTTTCATTTAACAATTGCGTAAAAACTTGAAACGTCCGCATCGGCGGAAAATGTATTGAACTATGTATTACGCCATTACGGAATGTAGGCCTACGGATGAAGTATGACGTCATGTTCTTCACAGGATAAGTGTAAGTAAGGTACAGAAGTAAACGACCAGTAGCCGTTGACACATGGCCAACGAATCGCTCGACGACAACAAGTCAATAAGTGATTATTGTTACCATTCCATATTAAATATTATGACTGTAGATCTTAGTAAAAAATCCCAAGATTGCCATGGAAAATCCCTAGATCCCAAGACGATCCGCCAATTCCCAAGATCTTGGGAAAATTCCCAAGGAGTGGAGGCACTGGCAAAGAGGCTGAGAATTTCATGTCGCAGATTGTTAGGCAGTTTGTTCCAGGAGGATGGGACGTCTACAAATATATTGCAAAACAAAACTTGGGTAGCCAAGCGCGCAGTACAGGGCAAACCTAACCTCCCAGATATAATGTCACTAACTTAAGGCAGACCACGGGTTCTGGGTGATGCAGAACACTAGTAGATTTGGCAGTTGAATATATAAGCAGAATAGAATGCTGATATACTTGTCTGACAGTGCACGTTAGGCATTACAGTAATTATCGTGGTTAAACTTTTCACGTATTTTATTCACAGATAGCCAAGACTCCGTATGCTCAATGCTTTGCTCATCTATCAATGAGGTAAGATCTAGGTCACTAAGTTGCTTCAGGTGAAAATATGCTGCACAATATATATGTTTTAAATCGAAAGCATTAAGTTCATTTTGCTAGTTAAAATGCAGTTAACAAGCTTTGTCTGATATTGTAATCTCTGGCAATGGGCTACCATACAGCACAATTCGGAAGTTTTGTTGTGAAGAGTTTTAAGTACTTTTAACCCAAATGATAAAAGAATGGAAATGAGAAACCAATGAAAATTTATTATAATTTATATCACTAAAGGTTAAGGGACGTGTATCCTTGGTATCTTAGTATATTTCTCGCAGATCTACGGGCACCTGATCGATTGGCCAGTAAGTGCAACAAATGAAATTATACTAATGGCATAGACGGAGTAGGCCTAGCCTACATATAACGTCCTCTTAAGATTGAACTTAACGAAATGTAGCCCCAACTCAATAGCTTCAGATATTAGTTCACGTGCGTGAAAGCGAGAGTTGTTTTTTATGAAGTGTAAAACCAACCATTTTCATCGCTTTTATACTGAGAGAAGACAGACTAACAGATGAAGAGGTGGATATATAGATGAAAAGATAAATAAATAAATAAATAGATAGATGGATAGATAAATAGATAGATAAATAGATCGGTCGATAGATCTATAGATAAATAGATGCTATAGATAGAGAAAAAGAAAGAGAAAGAGCGAAAGAGAAAAATAGATGGAGAGAGCGAGGCATAGAGAGGCAGAGATAGACTGGTGATATGTAGTATGTGCCTATATCTAGTCAGTGTCGATCATCGTGAAGCGAGGGAACCTGCAGATATTACCATAGAGAATTGGGCTAAACACTGCCGAGTCATGCCGAAGTGTTTTTGAAACATCGTGAGTTTAAATTACAAATAGGGCTTATTAGCGATACTAAGAGATACCTTATATTGCGGAAGCCATAGGATGCGATATAAGTAAGTTGAGATAGTTCTTTCGCTGTTGAGTTATGCGTCGCTGTAGTTCTGTTGATGCGATAAGTGCGATCATAGTTTGGATGATTCTGTGCACGTTGGATTCATGCGATTAAAACAGACTTCTACGTTACTTCGTTGTCGATTGTGTTAAGCTTCTTGATAGACCAGAGAGCCGGACCTGGCCTATTACTCGGGGGCTGGGGTTTTGGGGACATCCTGGTAAGAGCTCGGAACCTCGCACCTCCTCAGAAATCAAGAACACTCCGGCTTCGCGACAATAGGCCTATTATTAACAGTGTCCAATGATAACCAGAATTGTCTCGAGAGGTTGTTTAATCTTTCGTAGTTACAAAATCTTTCTTTCTGCCAAAAGAACTCGATATCTGTAAAGAACTAAATTGAATTTATTGTTTGACTTGTACATTGCATACGGAAGCAGAATTGAAAATAACATAAACTTTTCATTTATTATTTTTATTATTATAACACCTGTTAACAAGACAAACCAGAAGGTATGCAAATCGAGGGAAATTGCCGTTTTCAATTTAAAATTTAAAATCGTTTGCACGTGAAATACAAAAATAAACAAGTATCGTGAGGAATGCTATCATAGCCAAAATAACTAAATAGTATAGAACTAATAAATATAAAGAAAACTGTTTTGTCACTTTCTGAAGCATCCTTTGAATGCATTTGCCTAATCGTCTCTCAGACGAAAAATTGTTAAGAGGCCGTTATGTACATGACCATCCATAACAACGGCAATCACTTCATTCCCTTCGCGATGGTAGTGTAATTGATGGGGCACAATCGGCTGATCACACTGCGAGGAAGAAGAGTCCAGGAGATTCAAATCGGAATCTAAGACTTCCATTCCGTTGAGATTATTTGTGATCAAGATCGTGCCAAAGATATCTGCCTGGCAAGCACTTCTATGCACACTTAGTGACGAGTGGTATTGGCGTAGAACAGTGCCATCCATATCGATCTCCGTTAATCTCATTCTGAGATCGCTTGAAGCTATCAGGATCAAGTTACCGTTCTCTTTGGGCAAAATTTTCGTAAGGCTGTCGATGTGAGTTGGAAGGAGTACCTTTTGTTTCAGTGTGCCATCAGCGCGGTAAACAATTGCACGCGATGAAGAGAAGATTTTCTTCCTGCATGTTAGAAAACAGCCACCAGAGACCACGACCATAAGTGGATCCTTCATCGGTAGATCAGAAATCAGCGTCTGAACGTGATACATATCCGTGTCATCTCTAAGGATGCGTAGAACAGAATATTTGCCGGGACATTTCTGGTTCAAGATAAACAGGGAATTCGATATCCCGCAAGCACTTATTATCAGCGGATGGACTCCGGGAAGCGGAATCGCATCAATCTCTGCCAAACTATTGCGGTCGTAAACTGCAGCCGCAAATGACCCAGAGTATGATTCGCTTATCATGTATATATGATCCTTCATTGTAGCCATTCTGAAGACGGGAAATGGGAGCGGAGACTGATGCAAGATCTCAAAACCAATGTGCTGGGCTAAAAAAAAAATTTCACGGTGTTATATAAATTGGGCAAAATAGATTCGGAACCTAAAATGAATCTAAAACTTGAACACGGAATTAGTGGATTATGGCGAGTAGACCTAGCCATGAAGAACGAAACACGAAGCGAACATAAAGCGAGGGAACGAATATTGTTCCAAATGAGACTGATTTAAACAGTGTAGTGCAAAGTAAAACTTTTCTGCATGATCTCACACAATTTCAATTACGAGTAACATTCATTCCAGTTGTTGACGACAACTTACTCTACCCAATTGCATCGGAAAATGACGATAGTGGTATTGGCGGCGATTTTGGAAATAGTGGCGGTGGTGATGATGATGATAGTTAGTGATGGCTTTGGTGAAACAGGAGAATGTATTGTTCAGCATAGGTCGAATATTAACTTATACGCTAACGTGTATAGCGCTAAAATGGTGTTGTATGCATGTAGGGGATTGTAGGGGTCCATGTATTGATAAGTTTGGAAGGCATGCTTCATGCTTTAGTGGTCTGCCCTTAGGCAGGTTCGAGAACAAAACGATCTCATTCTTCTCTATTTTGTGCGTTTTTTCTGAACAGCCTGCGGTGTTTCGGATGACGCGTGGCAATTTGAATTCGCGTGCAGCTAGCAAAAATCATCGGGCAGTAAGAACACTTGCCGTACACTATCAGTGGGAAGATCATGCGGAAAAGACGGTGCCCTGACCACCCGCCATGATAGGCCGAAATTGAGAAAACTAAAATCGCTAGCACTAACGATAACACACTAGCTTAAGAATAATGCATTTACACTGCTTCTAATTTCAGGTCTTCGTTTATCGTATGCATGAAATAAAATTAGTTTATCTATTTAAGGAACTAACCAGTTTCGTCTAGAGTCCTGTGGAGTTCATCTCTAAACAATTCGGTCGAGAGGATGGTGCTCCATTGGGAACAGACAGTTCTGAGTAGGTTTATCACCAGATCAGCTTTTTCTTTCCACACACTTTTGGCCAGCTTCCGACCTTTCACTTCCATAACTACAGCCTTAATGAGGATGCTCCGAATGACGTCGATCGGTAGATCTTGAATCTACAAGTAAAAAAGCGAGATATCACGCCTGTTTGCATGATTTAGAATTCTGATGCAACGAAGTGGAATGACCATTTAAGCAGAGCGGTAAAAATCACAGCAATGCAAATAAATGGCCTTTTAAGCATCGACCTACGTTGACAGGTTAAGGTCACTTAAAACATGAGGACATTTCTCCGTTGACGTTGGTTAAATGGCGTATCCAAAAGTTTGCCTGGGAGGGCCGAGTGAGTAAGGTTATCCCATTGTTCCTACGCATGTAGGGCCTACGCTTTGCCTTGGTTGGTATTAGTAGTCTACACCGTATAAAAAGTTCCTCTTTTCTGACGACCGTTTATCAGTCATCAAGATTCGCTCAAATTATTTACTTTTTATTCCAGTTTTAATCAGATTCCTCCAGAGATTGCATTTCTCGGTGAGAAAGTAGCTACAAAGATGTATTTCAGCATAAGAAGCGATCGCAAAATCATATGACGAATACAGGATATACTAAGAAAAACAACTTAGGATCGTTAATCTGACACGATCGCTGAAACGTCTGCAGGGTGTACAAATTGCTCCCTTTGTATAAAATCTGATTACTTTTCAGTGCTACTGGAAATATTTGATTAGAGGTAAAGGTAGAAAAGGTCGGTCTTCAAGCCACACTCGAAAAGCAATTCATGAAGTTTTTATCCAAAAGATTTGTGACTTGCATTTTGATGTAATGTAGCTTACCGTTGTGACACACGGTGATGAGAGTCTTGCGCGTTTGGCATTGATGTCTTCTTGGAATACTGCTACAAGAGAAATAAATGCAATTATTTCTAAATACAACTATTTGCCTCACTTGTTGTTTAGTATTTTGAAGCTGTAATATAACCATTTACAGACAAGGTCGTCTTGCCTGCTTGCATGTATGTTAGGTTACAGATAATACATTTAAAGATAAACTGTGCTAGGTATTGGTTACCTAGTATTGATGAACTTTACGAAGTGTTCCTCATAAAACTAATTTATTGATCGAAACTGCAAGCAACTGTAAAGCGTACTATTAAAACTTCATTCAGTTAACTTACAGTTTAAGCCTTCTTTCTTTTGCTCGTCATCACTGGATTCAGCTGATGTTCGTTTTGTCGACATAGTTGAAGTCGCACTCAGCGTGGAACTGCAGAAGAACAAAATAATGTCGCTATTGCTAGAATGAACATCAAAATTGCAAGAAGCACCAATCGATTGTCGGTAAATGCTGAGCAAGTCAAAGTATAAACGCAGTGTTACAAAGGTAAACCACCTACGACAAAATATTTGACGGGTCCCAGGAATACTAAAAAATTGCATTTAAATGAAGGAAGCAATAGAAGCTTTGGACCTATAAAGCTCGAAGCTTCAACCTCCTGAAACTGTATAGTTTGACATCACACAATGGACTTTGTCTTATACTTAGCATCCACTGTGTAATGTTCACTATCGAATTAGGCCTAGGCCTAGGCTTACTATAGCGTAGTATCTATGCTGTACATAATGAGCGTCTTGATTAGATATGCTACTTGCATTGATCACAAACATAATTATGACTCTGAACGATCTGAATCAGTAGGCTTACATGCTTTATATGCCCAATGGCCACATACAGTGCACCTGAGCCAAGATTCTCCGTCCTTGCCAAAAACTCCCCACACACAATGCACTTGCCATTAAATTTTGCTGTGGTAAGGTCTTCCGCAGATCTCTGTATTGCTTTATAACGATTCTTGGATTTATCTGTATGCATGTCATCATCTTCATCGGTGGTGTCCTCGCATAACATTGCAACTAGTTCATCCTTCTCGTCATCACTGTAATCTGTTTCAGATTGGACAGTAGTTTCCATTATAGCCTTACGTGCTTCTTCGGGTGTCAATTTCTTCATGTTAAATTTTACATTTTCTGCACTCGACTTTCCTTTTTCACTAACTGCACTTGTCTTTATTGCAGTTTTTCTGGTGTCAGTAATTATGGCTGCATGTCTCTTCTTAACCCCTGTTCTACTTGCAGTTTTTTCTATGTTCGTGGATGAGGACGAACCCTTTCTGGCGAAAATAGGCCTATCTGTAGCTCACTAGTTCCAGGCAACCTTGATAACGATGAAAAGACTCCTGGATTGACAGGATTGTACTTTATTGTCATTGGGGCAGGTTTTAACATGTTACAACAAACTCCAGTTGATTTGGTACAACCAACCACGCTAGTATATGGCCCTAGGGTTTATTTAGTGTCCTTGGAAAGCATCATCTTACAGTACAAACACCAAAAAAATATGGTTCACATAGATGCTGCTTGAATGACAACTCTTCTAATCATGGCAATCAGTAAAAATGCAAAATGTGAACACAGCGAGCTAACAAGAAAAATAAGAAAAAAGGCAGAAACTCACTTTTATGCACATAAATTTTGTTTTATTTATACAAAATTTATTTTTAAAAATTGTGCGCAGAAATTTAGCTTAGGATTATTGTTGAGTTGATCTACTTTTACATCATCATAAGCTGTTTCCCTGCTCTCCATTAATGGCGCGCTGGTGTTTGTTACATTCAACCCGTGTTACTCTCATCCCCAGTCTCCCTTACGCGTACGGCACGCCTACGTTATAAGAATATTATAGTTATTTTGAGGTTCTTTGTGAATGATCAGATAAACTTGTGACATTTTTTACGTACGCGTACGGAGCGCGTACGTTATTTGTTTCGATTGCATACGTGCGGTACGCGTACGTTATTCCGGTAAATAACGTACGGTCGCACTTTTTCCGCATGCACGGTATGTGGTTCTCATAAAATGTTTCCAATACGAAGACCAGGTGTTATTCTAATGGCCTCATCTTGACGATGAGGCCATTAGAATAACACCTGGTCTCAAGCCACAAGTTGTTATTGACAAGCATACAACCAATAACTAAAGTGTAGAGGCGGAAACCGCCTTAAAATATGCCTGATTGTACATGTAGTCATCGCTGACTGAAGCATGGAGATTATTCATAATCCTGCCGAAAAGTGGTTTGTTCCACCATGACTGCTTGTGAGCAAGCGCATTTTCGAGGTGATGGTTTCTGTCTGACGAGTGCTTAAGCATTGCTTGATAATCTGGATGCATGAGAGTGTGCAAACATCTTAGCATGGAGAACAGGAGTGGTACTATTAATATTATCAATCATCATCATCATCATCATCATCATCATCATCATCATCATCATCATCATCATCATCATCATCATCATCATCATCATCAATTTCACCATTGTTACCAGTGTCGTCATCACATCTTGTTTACCACCACCATCATCATTATCACCAGCATTTTCATAATTATTTTAACTCGAATTAGATCATTGTATGTAGAATAATCTTATATGAACGCAACATGATCATCCTTCCATCTTTTTCAAAGCAGCCCTCGGCCCTGTCACTTTCGTCTTTCTGTAGGAGTACTTTCCTATCTAACATTCAGCAACATCAGCAGTCTTGAGAACTACTGTGCAGTCCAATAGCGTAGCCCTTTAGAAGCCCTATGATTTCTACACTTCCTAAGCCACCATAAATATAGAAACTGGCAGCATGCTAAATAATTAAGCTCTTAGGTTTCAGTTATACCAACCTAACATCATCATAGTAACGTTTACAGTGCCATAATTACCATCAGAATCTTTTTATTTATTTATTTTTATTTATTTCGGATATTTCTATAGCGCCTCCTCAAGTCTACTACTACTCAGAGGCGCTCCCGACTACAGCATTTGATACTGTGTCGGAGTTTTCACGCCGTAGCGCCACGAGCAATCGCGAGTGAAGGACTTGCCCAAGGTCCGTACGCAGTGGCTAGAGTGGGATTCGAACCTGCAGCGAACTTACCACTAAGCCACCACGCCCCAATCATACACGTCTCATCATTATCAACCTCTATCATAGCCGTCATCAAAGTCTTCACCGTCATCGCATTATCACACTCTTGTCCATCAACTTTCTCATTCGGAAGGATGTAGTTACAGAATATGTTGGGATCGTAGCTTATGCATCGTACCTGTCTTTGTTTTGAATCGGTTTCTTTCCATCACGGTAGTCTCCCTCATCTTTGTTAGCCAGTGTAGTTGCTGCCGTTATCGGAAGAGCTGGCTGGTAGAACTGCAAGGCTCCTCGCAACTTCGCCACAACGCCAGTCGACTGTCGGGGAAGAGATTGGTGACGGGACGATATGCAGCGCGCCGACTGTCGCGGGCTGTACAATACTGGAGCAAGAGGTCCTGTGCCGGCTTGAAAATCGTCAGCGCCGGCGTCTTGCACGCTTGCACCGACCGGCCCAAGGGAAATTCTATCACCCTCCATCTTTTTTCCAGATTTCTGGCAACTTCAACACATATGAAATCCAGTAAGCATAGAAGCAAACGTTCTCGAAGTCAAATCAACATTTGAACTAAAAGACGTGATGTAATACTATTCTTATTTTAATTCTGATAAAATTACGAATATTTTCAATAACAAACTTTTCGAAGGTTCACAGCCGAACTCCATGCAATGAACCTGAGGAAGTTGTTTGCGTACACCTATCTCAGCCACATAGCAGTATAAATGTGTATACCAACGTAATCTGGGAAGTAACGGCAAGTCATGTAATTCATTAGCCCCGTGTCCATGACCTCGATGTATTCTTCCACTTCCGTCCTTCGGACCGAAGAGCAGGAACGAGCGTCTGCGCCACGTTCCGCATGAGATTTGTAGCTTTATTATTATTCGATGTGACAAGTTATGAGCTCTGGAAGTGAAGTCGGATAACTATCGTCACAAGCTTTCGATTAATTATGCCTAAAACTGACTTAAGTGGTGAATGGTATGCATAGCCGTTGACTAGTCGCAATGTTTACACTCTTCGTTAATTGCTAATGATAGTCAGTGTCGTGGTAGAGTTATAGTTTAAATTCTACAATTTTCAAACAAAAGGGATATTCGAAAAACGACTTTTAGGCAAAGCATGTATTTTTATACGAAAGTTAGGGGGTGCATGACGTTGTGCAAAGATATATGCATATCAGAAACAAATTAGACAGATTGCCTAGGATATGTGTAACTCAAAGGACAGAGATATCTGTTGCCCTTCCATGCAGAAGAAAAACGATAACACTGCACTCACTTGCAACAGGAGACGAATAAACGAACGCGACAGAATACAACATCGAGTTCACAAACCCGATAAGTTAGAAAACATGAGATAATTCTATATTCCAGGATTATGACCGTGAGACACGAAAAGCAGTAAAGCTCTTTGAAGAAATGTACGACATAATTAAACGCACGTGTTAAAGAATAACGTTGTCGTTGTGACTAGTAAAACACTAGCATGCAATCATGACTGGTGCCCTGGTCACAAAAGCCATGCCGGGAAACACAGGATCGAAAAGAGCTGTGAAGTTTTCTTAGTCTCAGCTGAATAAACAAACGTGTGCTGGAATAATGTGTACAGTAAAGTGTTTTGTTTTCATATTTGGGGATCAGTAAAAGAATTTATTGTATATTTAGGCAGTTTATACTTTATGTATTGTTGTCATAGTTGTTGTTTTTATTGTTGTTATTATTATTATTATTATCATCATTATCATCATTATTATAATTATTCGTTCACAGTTATTATTATGAAGAACGCTATCATTGTTATTATTTTCTTAAGCGCCATCTCAGGAGAGCTCGGAGTGTGCTGGCAATGATCCGCAGAGGCAGATGGCGTGCTCTGGTTGGAGAGCCACCGAAATATGCTGGAAAAGTACGATGTCTCCAGTGGATTATGGATTCGTCCGTAATCCGGCTTCCCGACCCCCGAAACGAACTAAGCTTCCCCGTTCCAGATGCCGTCGGTCTCCAAGGAGATAGTCATAAAGGCATGGGTGCTGGCAATAGTGCCATAGTGGAGTACTTCACAGTGCCGTCTTAACGCATGGGCAATGTGGGCACGCTTCTGGGGGCCCCAAAAGACTTCAAAAAATGTATGTGTGCGTGCACACATGACCTCACGCGCAACAGAAGTGAGACTTCTTAGCTATTGATGCAGGGATTGTCGCAATCGAAGGTTTCCCAGTCGATTGTTTTCCGTGTGTTGATGTCGACCCTCGATTGCTTGTTCTTTTACTTGCACTTTTATTTAACGTGCCTAACTTTTCTATAGAAGATTCACGACGAACTTTGTTTAATTAATAAATGAATTTAATTAAAGAAACAAATATATATACACTAACTCTACGGGAACTTCCACGTAGTATTAAAGCGTTTAGATATTAAATCGGACTATCTCAAATGTTGCTTCGTACAGCCTAACTACAGATCGTTCTTTCGCGTCAGTCTCTGAATCTGACGGACTAATACTCTGCCGCCCCGCTGGTCGTTCCTCCCGATGTTTCTCGCTCGACCGATGTTCACACGTCGCGTTCGTCAGCAGTACAAGTCCCGTGTTCTCCGTTCCCTTCTGTTAAGTAGGAACTCCAGCGTGCATCAGTCAGCCCCCCTCCCCACGTCAAGCTATCGTCAATTAGTGTCAGATTGCTCCTCGATACGCGGGTCGTCGCTCGCCTGCAGCGCGGGCGGTGTCTGATTACACCATAGCCGCGAGGTGTCCTATTACACCTTGGCTGTGTGGTATCCGATTACACCTGGGCCTCGCGGCCTTCATTGTTGCCCAAGTGGAGGCTGGCTTTCGTCCGTCATCGTCCTATCTCGACCAGCAACGACGATTACATCATGATGCTAATGACATCTCGTCGTTGTCGTCGATCTCCTCACGCGACACCTCCCTTCCCGGGGGAGGACAAAGCCAGTCATTGGTTCGCCTCCCGGCTGAGAATGATGTCGTTCCCTCCATCGACTTCCTCCAGACCATGTCCTCGTCGTTCCCATGAAAAATACAAAATATCAGCACAGTTAGAAATATATTTACAGTTGTCGCGGTGCCTTACATGGTAGTCCGCCTTCTTCCTCAATCATAGTCTGGACAAAAGATCAGCGGGAATATTCAGCGCCCCAGGACGATATTTAAAAGCGATATCAAAGTCCTGGAGTGCCAGAGCCCACCTCGCAAGTTTAGCACTTGTGGGCGTAGAAGCAGTTAGGAAAGTCAAGGGGGTGTGATCAGAATAGAGGGTGGTCCTTGACATAAAAATCCAATCCCTAAAGTTCTTCCACGCAGAAATCACAGCATGCGCTTCGCGTTCCACAGTGGACCCACGCGCTTGCGTAGCATCTAATTTAGAACTGACAAAACATGTTGGCCGTTCTGTTCCATCGTCTTGAATTTGGAATAAGCAGCAACCGACTGCTTCGTCTGAAGCATCAGTCGATAGACCAAACTCTCTGCCGTAGTCAATTGTCTGCAAACATACAGTGTTATTCAAATCGTGCGTAAGTTTATCTAGCGCCTTTTGGTGATCAGCTCGCCAGGGTATCTTAACAGACACCGATTTCTGGGTCCAGTCAATGAGACTTCTGGCTGTCTCAGCCAGGTTAGGGATGAAGTTCCTAAAATAACTGAAGAAGCCCATTAATCTCCGTATGTCCTTTTTGGACTCGGGTTGAGGGATTTTCCCTAGCCCTGCGATTTTCATAGGATCCGGTTCAATGCTCCCTGATCCGATCAGGTGACCTACAAACGTTGTTTGTCGCCTAGCAAACGAACTCTTCTTAATGTTAAGGGTCAGACCCGACTGTTGAATAGTCATTAAGTACTTCTCTAGGTGCTTCCTGTGATCCGGCCACGTCATCGAGTGTACTGCCATGTCACTATGTGAGGGAGTGATGATACCTAGGGCCAAAAGTTCGCGGGTCTGCTTCTCCATCTCCGGTTTGAGCAGTTCCGGCACCTTATAGGCTCGCAAACTCTTCGGCCTGAACTCCGCGCTAACAGTGATTGTGTGTTCTAGGACGGGACAGAAACCTGGTTTGTCCGAGAACACATCTGGAAACCTGTCTAACAGACTAAACAGCTGTTTCCGCTCGGGTACCGTTAAGTGTGCAACGGCAATAGGGTCTACTTGTGCACTGGGCCTTGTCTGCCTCGTGACGAAGCTACCCACCGCTTCCCCGTGACCGAAGTCTTTGTCCTTCTCGAACAGAATGGAGCCATTGTTAATCAATGCTTGCTGTATTCTTTCGTTATATTTGCGAATCCGATTTGCGTGTAGCAAGCGGCTTTTGCCCCCTATTTCCACGATGTATGTGTAGGGCGATTTCACCTGAGCGATGATGGCCGGGCCTTGCCATTGGCCCTCCTTCTTTGCTCCTCGCGCTTCCGGTGATTGGGTGATAACTTTGTCTATTCTCTCTTTAGGCAAGCACAGTTGTTTTACAGAATGCCCAGCTATTTTGTCTTTATGAAAGGGCAAATTGTCTTCAGTGAAGAAGCTCTTCGCCCCAATTTTCCCGTGGGCCAAGAATGGTGCTAGTGTCGAACATTGTGCTTGTTCAGCCGCCATCTTGTTTCTGCCTACTATTGTGTCTTCCTTGGGTGGGGGTGGTACCTCAGGATTGAAGAATAGCTCTTCATTATCCGTTTCTTCGGGACCGATTTCTCCTACACTCCCACTGTCTGCTTGAGCGACCGTGAAGTAATCCTCGCCTATCAGCGTCCTAAGTCCCTCTACCTCCTCCCCTCTCTCCTCTTCCTCACTCGTCTCAGTCCTTGCGACCGCCTGCGCTTCTGAAATTTGATCTATTTCAGGAGCGCTGGCCGCGTGACTCGAATGCAACGCTGTCTCGCGCAGCAAGTCGGCTGTAGTGGGCGTGATAATTAACGGTTCATTAAGGTCTTTAATGAGTGCCGCCCATATCCGAACATCAGGGGCGTAATTTACCTCCCCCTCGCTGTCCTCGCCGGCCTGAGACCCCTTTAGTCTCAGCCGCACCACGTCCACAATCATTGATTGACCGTTCAGCCCCTTCACCTCTATCTGCTTCTCCTCCTGAAGCCTTAATTTCTCTGCTTCCTCTTTCTCTTCTCTCCTCCGTTTCTCCTCCTGAAGCCTTAATTTCTCTGCTTTCTCTTTCTCTTCTCTCCTCTGCTTCTCTTCAAGCAGCCTGAGCTTCTCAGCCTGCTTCTCCTCATCTTCTCTCCTCCACTTCTCCTCAAGTACTCTGAGTCTTTCTTCTCTCCTCTGCTTCTCTTCAAGCAGCCTGAGCTTCTCAGCCTGCTTCCCCTCATCTTCTCTCCTCCACTTCTCCTCAAGCATTCTGAGTCTTTCTTCTCTCCTCAGCCTCTCTTCTTCGATCTGCCTGCGTTCCTTTTCACTGCTTCTCCTCACTCTTCTCTCCGCTTCCTCTCTCTGGTATGTTGTTAGTTCTAACATGACCCGCCGCATTTGCCTTGCCGAGCTCATACTGCTACCTGGGCTACCTGTGCTTACTTTCTCACTTACTTCTGGCGGGATCTCCCTTCCAGAAACAATTATTTCAGCACTAGCCTCTTGGAGCTGGTCCATCCTCATGGAACCCAATTCCTCCTCTCCTAGTCCCATCTTTATCAGATATGCGACTAGTCTGTGACGGGGCATGTTCAGCACCCTCACTCTTTTCCCTATCGACAACTTATCCATCTTCCAACAGTCCGCTCACTAATAGAAAAAGATAAGTAAGTTAGAGGAGAGTCACCGTTGGTCAGAAATCAAAGAAAACAACGTCCTAAAATTCTACCACAAATACAACAAGAACAGAACTGAGCAAAAGGAGCTACGCAAAAGCCTCGGCTATTCGCACACCAATCCTCATCCAGACCTCAACCGCAACCTCACAGATTACCACGACTACCAGTAAGGACTTACCCTCTGATACGTCGAGCGAGTTCCGTCTTTTGGTATCTTGGCTGATCCGCTGTCCTCCGTTGCCACTCCCGTCCGTCGTTGCTAGCGATGGTCGGTCGTCCGTTGGCGCTCTTGTTCCTCGTCCTTGCCTGTTGCTGTCGGTTCCTTCGAGTCCTTCGTCCTCAGGAGTCCGGCACTCGACTTCTCCAGTTGCGAAGGGTTGTGTTCGCTGCTGGTCCCGATCTGTTGAGATTCCTCTTTTCGTTTCCGGTTCCGCTCTTCGTCGTGACGTCTTCAGTTGAAAACCCTGTCGACTGCGCCAATGTCGCAATCGAAGGTTTCCCAGTCGATTGTTTTCCGTGTGTTGATGTCGACCCTCGATTGCTTGTTCTTTTACTTGCACTTTTATTTAACGTGCCTAACTTTTCTATAGAAGATTCACGACGAACTTTGTTTAATTAATAAATGAATTTAATTAAAGAAACAAATATATATACACTAACTCTACGGGAACTTCCACGTAGTATTAAAGCGTTTAGATATTAAATCGGACTATCTCAAATGTTGCTTCGTACAGCCTAACTACAGATCGTTCTTTCGCGTCAGTCTCTGAATCTGACGGACTAATACTCTGCCGCCCCGCTGGTCGTTCCTCCCGATGTTTCTCGCTCGACCGATGTTCACACGTCGCGTTCGTCAGCAGTACAAGTCCCGTGTTCTCCGTTCCCTTCTGTTAAGTAGGAACTCCAGCGTGCATCAGTCAGCCCCCCTCCCCACGTCAAGCTATCGTCAATTAGTGTCAGATTGCTCCTCGATACGCGGGTCGTCGCTCGCCTGCAGCGCGGGCGGTGTCTGATTACACCATAGCCGCGAGGTGTCCTATTACACCTTGGCTGTGTGGTATCCGATTACACCTGGGCCTCGCGGCCTTCATTGTTGCCCAAGTGGAGGCTGGCTTTCGTCCGTCATCGTCCTATCTCGACCAGCAACGACGATTACATCATGATGCTAATGACATCTCGTCGTTGTCGTCGATCTCCTCACGCGACAGGGATGGCAAACGATTTTTAGGAATAACTCGCTTAATTATTGCTCCGTTTCCATATTCACTTTGACCCTTATAGTACACGCAGTTGTCTGTTCTAGAATCGACTATTGCAATTCAATTCTTATTGGTCTTCCTAGGGTCCGCCTGCCCCCTCTCTAGTCTGTTCTCAATGCTGCCGCCAGACTGAATGCTCGTCTTCCTAAAATTTCCCATATCTCTTCGTTTATGGTCAATCAACATCACTGGCTCCCTCTCCTAGGCTGCATTCAATTTAAAGTTCTTGTTCTCGTCCTTAAGTCCACACTGGGTACTACTCCCAAATATCTCAGGGACCTCATATGCCCCCTCTTTCTGCAGCTTCTCACTGACCTCTCCGCTCTCGCGACCGGCATATCCTCTTTGTTCCGTGTGCCAGGACCACTCTAGCTCAAACTAGATCTTTTGCCAACATAGGGCCACCCTGTGAAATGCCCTTCCTTCCTCTCTACGGGTTACCTTACTTTCTGTACCTCTTCCTACACCTTTTTCCGTGCTTGAAACCTTTTTCTTCTCTCAGGGCCTTCGCACTGGAAGCGCTACTGAATGGCCTCAGCTGTGAGCGGCGCTATACAAATCTCCAGACACGATATGATACGATACCAACATCATCATTATAATCAGCATTTTCATAATTATTATAACTCGAATTAGATCATTATATGTAGACTATAATTTATATGAACGCAACGTGGCATCCTTTCGTCTTTCTCATAACGGTCCTCTCCTTTGTCTCGATTGTTTTTCTGCGGGAGTAGTTCCTGCACGAGTACTATCCTAACTAATATCAAGCAGCAGCATCAGTCTTTAGAACTACTGTCACTTGCACCTAATCAGTCCTATAGCATACGCCTTATGATACCTTCTTTTTTTTCTAAACCATCACCTTGTCACCTTGTGCTGTCAGCTCGTGGAGCTCTAGCGATCGTCCTGGTGAACACACTCCACCGTCTCCTATTCGATGACAAGTCTCTCAATTCCGCCAAATTCATGCCAGTTACATCTTGTATCTCATCCATCCATCTCCTCCTTGGGCGACCCAGTCTTCTCCTCCCCTCACCGCACGCCAGCATCATTTCCTTCTCCAGACCATCAGATCGCATAACATGTCCAAAGAACCTTAGCTTCATTCTTGTCGCAGTTTGTTTTAACGACTCTTCATTCTCAACTCCAATCTCCTCTCGTATTGATTCGTTCGTTCTTTTCTCAGTCCAAGATATTCTCAGCATCTTCCTCCATATCCACATTTCACAAGCGTTAACCTTATTTTCCATGTTCTTTGTCATTGTCCACGTCTCGCAACCGTACAGTACCGTAGGAAAGATTAGTGCTCTCACGAGCCTTTTTTTGGTTTCTATGCTCACATGTTTGTCTTTCCATATCTTTTCCAGTCCGGTCATTGCAGCTTTCCCTATAGCAATCCTTCGTTTTATTTCTGGATCACACTTTCCCTCCTTTCCAACCAGTGATCCTAGGAAAGTGAAGCTTTCTACCACCTCTATTTCCTCTCCGTCTATCTCAAAACTATCCCAATCTGCTGTTGTCATGACCTTTGTCTTCTTTATGTTGAAGTATAAACCAGCTTTTTCACTTTCTCTCCTGACCCTTCTTATCAGTTCTGCCAGATCCTCTTTTCTTTTTGCCATTAATGTTGTGTCATCCGCGTATCTAAGGTTATTCAGTGTCTTTCCAGCAATTTTTACTCCCTCAATTGCCCCCTCCAGTTCTGCCTTTCTCATTATTCTTTCAGGATATAGATTAAACAGGAATGGAGACAAGATGCATCCCTGCCTCACTCCTTTATTGATTCTGAAATTGTCAGTGTCTCCGTATTCTGTTCTTATCACCGCTATCTGGTCTTCATATAAACCCTTTAGTAACATTATCAGGTGTTTCGGAATTCCCATTTCAAGCAGGGTTTTCCACATTAAATCATGGTTAATGCAGTCGAATGCCTTGCTATAGTCAATGAAAC
Source organism: Allolobophora icterica (assembly GCA_963556255.1). Lineage (NCBI taxonomy): Eukaryota > Metazoa > Annelida > Clitellata > Crassiclitellata > Lumbricidae > Allolobophora > Allolobophora icterica. The sequence goes on along the minus strand of OY744605.1, from coordinate 22,000,182 downwards.
AGATGTGAACCTCCTGTCCATACTCCCTTTGTCTCTCCATTATCCACCTCATGTTGGCTATATGGTCTCGAGTTCCACGAGATTTCCTAAACCCTGCCTGGTTCACCGGAAGTTCTCTTTCAATTGTGCCTTCCATTCTTTTGTGAATTATTTTCAGTAATATTTTACTAGTGTGTGATATCATTGCTATCGTCCTATAATTTTCACACTCCCTCGCATCTCCTTTCTTGAATATAGGTATAAAGATCGACTTCTTCCAGTCCTCCGGCCATTCTCCAGTTGCCCATATTTGATTGCACAATTTTGTTATTGTTTTTATCATCGCATCATCCCCTGCTTTTATCAGTTCTATAGGTATCCCATCTTGACCGGGTGCCTTATTGTCCTTGAGTTGTCTGATTGCCCATTCTACCTCCGCTTCCATGACCTCCGGTTCCTTTTCATACTCTGTTACGTCAATTTGTTCTTTTTTGACTCGTTTGTCTTCCCTATACAACTCCTCCGTGTATTCTCTCCATCTATGCTTTATCCCTTCTTCATCGCAGATTACATTTCCATCTCCTGCCTTCATTGAGCCCATTCTAGGTGCAAATTTTCCCGTGATTGTCTTTACTTTTGAGAACATTTCCTTGGTTCGTCCCTTCCTTCCCTCTTCTTCCATTTCTCTGCATAATTCGTTTAGATGTATTTCTTTATCTTTCCGTGCTTGTTTTTGGAAGGCACTGTTCAGTGCCCTTACCTTATCCTTTTCTCCTGCCTTCTTTGCAGCCTTCCTATCAACCGCCATGCATATGGCTTCTCTCGATAGCCATGTCGTTGTTGTGATTTTCTTCTTCTTTGGAATGTGCTTATCTGCGACTTCGACTATTGTTTTCTTCATCCTCTCCCATAGGTTGTTCGAATCCTCTTCCTCTTCTATCTCATCTCTCTCTAGTACTTCAAACCGATTCTTTATTTCCATCCTGTATTCCAGTGTGATACCCTTGCAGTCGTATCTGATCAATCGATCTCCTTTCTTTATCTTTTTCAATTTCGTTCTCAGTGTTGCTACCAATAGCTCATGGTCAGTTCCACAGTCCGCTCCTGGCCTTGTTCTCACATCTCTTATTGTGCTTTTCCATCTTTTGTTTATCAGTATGTAGTCAATCTGGTTCCTATGCTTCCCATTCGGTGACGTCCATGTGTACAGTCTTCTCTTAGGCTGTTCGAACCATGTGTTCATAATTCCTAAGCCATTCCCTTTGCAAAACTCAACAAGTCTTTCTCCTGCTTCATTCTGTTCACCCAGGCCATGACTACCTAATGTGTCTCCATCCCCTCTAAACCATCATTAACCTCAAACACTGAAATCAACCTAAATTGCTTAGGTTTTGACATCATTATAGTAACGTTAATATCGGCATTATTGCCATCAGAATCATATTCATCCTTATCATTATCAATCTCTGTCATCGCCGCCATCAACGTCTTCTTCGTCATCGTATTATCACACTCTTGTCCATCAACTTTCTCATCCAGAAGGACGTAGTAACAGAATATGTTTTGATCGTAGCTTATGCATCATACCTATCTTCGGATTGGCTTGCCCTCTTTCCGTCACGGTAGTCTCCCTCGTATTTGTCATGTTTAGCACGTGTAACTGGCTTCATCGGCTGGTAAAACTTCAAGCCACTTCCCATCGTTGCCTAAAACAACGAATGACTTGTATTATTTTGGATCATTTCAGATACCTAATACAACAAACCGAAATGAAAACATAACAGCTACTAATTAGGCTACTGTGTTTTGAAGGCATGAATATTTGTTTGTGGTTTTATGGATTATATTCGTTTCAGGCTGGACAGTTTCTCCGCAATTTAACGAATTTTATTGGGGAATAATCTGATCTCTGTATGCAATTGTACCTTTTGTATGCACATAGTCATAAGTAATTATTTATCAAGATGAATGAATGAACAATGTAGGTCTATGTCTACTAGTCGGTGTTGAACTGGAACGTTACAGTTCAAGTTAATGCAACATACCTTGCGGTTACTTTCGACGTGCGAGTTGCTATCGGAAGGACACATCACGTCGTTATTGGAAAAGCTCCGGTGACCAGGGTCAGATGTCTCGACTTTGGCTGACTGCAGCCCACTCGTTGACTGACTGGGACCGGAAGGATCTGCTGTGCTATACCGCGTTGATGACCTGCTTCCCTGGCTCAACCTCACACCATCTAAGGACTGGTTGGGAGCGGCGGTCATGGGTGTTTCTGCCACAACGCCAGTCGGCTGTCGGGGAAGAGATTGGTGACGGGATGAAACGCTCCCCGCCGACTGTCGAGTAGGGTTCTCGAAATCGGGAGTTGGAGATATCTCGACGGCCTGTAAATTATCAACCCCCGACGCTTGCATGCTTGCGCCGACCGGCCCAAGGGACATTCGATCGGACTCCATCTTAAACTTGGTTTCTTGCAACTTCTAAGTGATACTCACGCCTTGGCCTCTTGAGATAGTAATAGCACCTATACGCTCCGATCCGAGTATTTTTAAAGTAAATATTTATGGCTATTTTACACACATAAAATTCAATTTTAATAACGACAAATATCGGCCTGCATAGCGCATATTACCCGGACACATGACGTATTATAATGACGTAATTTTCAAATGTAGAGAATGCAAATCTAATAAATCTCATTGAGTAGAATAAGAATATGCTAGTTATGAATCAATATAATTTATACAGCGCAAATTCTGCTCTTATATGCATCATATTGAAATCAGCAGCTTAGGTTTAGGCAGACTTTGTCACTGATAGAATATTTTATTACTCATCATTCATTGTTTTCGCTTTCCCATTTAATATTATCTTCTACAGGGGAATCGTATATAGGACTCAATACAGTGCTTTTTTGATAGGGAAAAGTTTCCGGAACTGAACAAAAGGTTTCGGAACTAAGCAGTTACGGAAGGGCTAATAATCCGAGAAAAACTGGATTGGGGGTTGGGAGGGTCTCAATAAACACTGAAAATAGTCCACAATACTGAAATTAAACTTAAAAAACGAAATTATTGTTTTTGTAATTAAAATAAATAGGCCTAAATTATTTTTTAGTAGCTTGAAAAATGTGCTGGAACGCCGTTCCGGCATAGTGCAACCGTAGGCCTACGTTAGCAACCAGAATAAAGTCGCGTACCGTGCCTACGTTATCGAAAAAAATAACGTACGCGTACTGTAAGCGCATGTTAAGAATGCAACAAGTTTATCTGATCATTCACAAAGAACCTCAATATAGCTATTAATAGTCTTATAACGTATGCGTACCGCACGCGTAGGCCTACGTCAACAATGACCAGTTTAGCTCTACAGTATTAATCTCCCCGTACGCAGGCCTAGTTAATTATGAACGGTACCGAAATTTAGTAGGCCTATAACCAATAAAATGACCACTTGCCCTGACTATCCTATAAAGTGTGCCGTTAAATCGTAATTATCTTCATATTATACACTAGACAGAATATTAGCAATTTGGAATTTGAAAGTTTGAAAGTAGATTTCATTGAACAGCCTGATGTAGGCCTAATGGTTAAAATTGTTTTTGCGACCGTCAATCACCAACTATTACTGACTTTTCTTTTGCATAATGTTATGTATTTTATTTTCGTCATGAACTTATAATTATGAGCGTACGGTAGCGTACGGCATAATAACGTTACGTACCGTACTTACGCTATAGAAAAAATAACGTACGGTCGCACCTTGCGTTCCGGCGCGTTCCGTCCGAAAAAACACTGACTCTACATAATATTAAAAGACTCGAAGACGCTCGAGGAAATGGCCGAACACTTTGGAATCCCTTAACACGCACCTTACACTAACTCAAGACACCTCCCCGCTCATCTATCCAGACACGCTACTTCATTTCTTTTAGAATAAACTAGACATGATTTGCGAATCGACGAAAGATGCGCCGATGCCAGATTTCTCAGCTCTGCCACCTCTTGCCCATTCATTGTGAAAGTTCAATAAAGTCACAAACGCCGAATTTGAAAGAAAACTCATAGCCGATTCTTCGACAAAGCAGTGCGAATTGGCTCTGCACTTTTCTGGCTGCTTAAATCTCTCTACACCGCTTTCGCTCCAAACCTCGCCTTCCTCGTCAATGTTTTCATAATTATTCAGGTCCTTACCCGCTAAACATAAACGTGCCATCATTCGGCCTCGTGTCAAGAAACCGGGACTCGTCCCAACAGACTCGAAACTAGTCGAACGTGTTATTCACAAGCAATTATCCGAGTAGCGTCATCTGCTTCCGCCCACACAATCTGGTTCCGTCGCCATCACTCCACCGAAACCGCAGTCATCAAAGTATACGACAACACTGTTCTGGCCCATGACTCTGGATATATCACCGCTCTACTACTACTGGATTTCTCAGCTGCCTTTGACTGTGTGGATCATACTATTCTTCTTATAATCCTGCAAATAAATGTCGGTGTTACTGCCTTAGCAATTCAAGGGATTGCCTCACTCCTTTTCTTGAGAACTCTCACAGTGTCAAACTAGGTGGGTGCATATCGAAAATCTTTTCTGTCCTCTTCGGCGTACCCTAAGGATCAATTCTTGGTCCACTTTTCTTTACCCTATGCACCTCCAATATTGTTAAAATCGCATCACAGCACGATCTCATGATCCACCTATATGCTGACGACACCCAGCTCTACATAAACTTACTGGAAAGAACATCAGTAACATCACAATTAAAATCACGGCATGCGTCCGTGATATTCAATCCTGGTATGCATCCATGCGTGTGAAGCTAAATGCCACTAAAGCAGAACTTATCTGGTTCGACCATCGAAACAGCTCGGATGACGGTAAAACAATGAAAACCTTTAACCTCAACTCAAACTGTACACTATACTATTCCACCTTCCAACGTGGTCCGCGACCTCTGTGTAGCGTTAGACTGCAATCTTAACATGACTCATCGCATTTCTTCCATTGCCAGAGCATGCTACTTCCACCTTCGCCGAATTCGACAAGAGAAACGCTGCCTAAACGAAACTTGCCTCTGTATTCCTGTCCAAGCCTTCGTCATCTCTCTCCTTGACTACTGCAACTCCGTCCCATCCGGTCTTCCTTCATCGACATTACAACATCGATCATCATTCTGTTGTTGGCACAGCCTTCGCCTAGTAAAAGGTCTTGGTCCAAGAGATCACACCATCCCTGCAACAGCTACACCTTCCCATCCATGCCCGTATTGCCTTCAAAATCTCTTCCTCGTTTACCATATTCACTCTGAAACCTGTCCCTCATCCATGGTCACGCCATGTTCTGCTACAAATTCCAGAGGACTCCGATCGCCCGCGCGAGAAGCTTGTACTATACTTCACACCAATCGTAAGTTTGGTAGTCGTGCCTTCTCGTTCTCAGGACCTATAGAATGGAACAGTCTTCTAACTACTGCCCGTCAAAGCAAATCTGTTACTCAATTTATATCAAAATTATAAACTCATCTATTTACATTGTACTATGACTAGAAGTTCAGCCCTACGCGCTCTCATGCAAGACTTGTCTTGTTTAAGCGCGCTATAAATATCTAGTTGCATTTAGTTGTATTGTACAGAAAAGCTAATCTACTAGACCAGGTCCACTGCCTTTGGGACTTGTTTCCTCCATAGACTGTTCTGTGTCTTATCTCAATTCCCTGGGTTTTCGACCGCAATTGCCCTAGAATTTATCTTAGTAGGAAGCATTTGCCTGATGCTTAGAGCATTGCTACAGTGGCGCTGTGGTAGTTCTCGTGTTATAATACTAATTATTTATCTTAGCAGTAGTCCTCTGAGAGATTTTTTAGTCGGGCAAGTACAATCTGGAATGATTTGAACGCGCCTGATATGAGTGGATTCAGCATTAATCGACTGTAAACGAAGTGGAAACGAGAACTTCAGCCGAAAGCTGACAAGAAAGTGATAGAATAATGGTAACACTCATGGCCAGGAGAGCATTAGATTGCGGTTCGATACCCGTAACCCCTCTAGGGCGGCGCCTTGTATAGCTGCTAATTAAGATCTTGATTGTACTGTCACGTTTCAGTGCAATCTTACTGCGTACTTGTCAGTTTGAATTAATAAAGAAAATTATTATTATTATTATTATTATTATTATTATTATTATTATTATTATTATTATTATTATTATTATTATTATTATTATTATTATTATTATTGTTGTTGTTATTATTACTATTATTATTTTTTTCCCGAGGTAGGCCTACATGTAATCCCTCAGGAATCTAAAAAATTATGCTAGGAGCTGTTGTTGAATGTCTGAAAAATCAGGCCTATATTATTTTAATTACCCTGAGGTACTTCATTCCCTCACGGACTTAGATATTGAGTGTGTTATTTTTCTGGAACGGTTATTATTAGTATCATTATTACTATTATTATTATTATTTTTAATTGCCCTGAGGTACTTCATTCCCTCAGGGACTTAGAGATTAAGTGTGTTATTTTTTTTATTATTCAATCAGTCAGTCAATCAATCAATCATTCCTTTTATTGAAGCCATTTGAAATACAAGGAAAATACAACATAAAAGTTTGAACTTTGGCAACAAGAGGAGACCCAAAAGAGATCTTAATCCAGCTTAGCAGGGCCACCTATAGTTAACATTTATCGTAATACAAGTAAATGGCAGCACATTCAATAGGTCTACTTTGAACGGTAACATCGATCAAGTTATATGTTCAACAGGTAGAAGCAACAATAATAGAACTCTTAACTAAGGAACTTAACTATCCGTACACATGGATTCCAACTAAGGTATGCAGATCAATTTTCATTAGTTAAAAGATATGAGAAAAAACACACACAAAAACAGTGCCTGTGCAATAAACACATAATGCAGTCATGTAAGTGCATCCAAGAGATAGAGCTTCAGTTTTTGTTTATATTTATGTATAGTTTGTAAACCAGTAACTTCAATAGACAATGAATTCCAGAATATCGGGCCACAGACTTTGATGCTATGCTGCTTAACAGTAGTGTGCACACTACTTTGATGGTACTTGTTGAGCGATCGAGTGTAGTGATTGTGTACGTTAGAATTTTTACAAAAACAATTTTTAAAATTCACAGGCAGTACATTCGATTGAAATCTGAACATAAATAATCCAACTTGCAACTTATTTATGCATTTATTATTATTATTTTTTTATGCCCCGAGGTATACAGGATCCCTCAGGGACTTGAATATTAACTAAAATGGAAATAAAGTGTCCGGAATGGCCCTATTCATCTATCTCTCGGCCGGCAAAAGTTATTATTATTATTATTATTGTTATTATTATTATTATTTTTTTTATCCCCGAGGTACATATAATCCCTCAGGAGTCAGATACTAAGTATGTGAAAATTATTCTCTGGAGTGACCATCTTCACCGAGACCCGGAAGTGCAAAAGTGTTGCGGAAGGCGGCTGCGTTGAAGCGCTGGATTGTCACAGCTAAGCGTTGGAAGAGGAAGCTAGCTTCTCTTGGGTCTCCTGAGACCTGGCTCAGAAGACGTCCAAGGTCCTTGACAAATGCTAGTCCAGCAGCGTTGATTGGGCCGAATGTCTCAAAGGCCAGTGGAACGAAGCAATAGCACTGCGACAGTTGCTTGTATTTTGTTGTCTTTCTGGCATCCGCCAATTCGGCTGCGCCTCCGGCCTGAGTTGATGTGGTGGGCAGGTAAGATGGGGCCACCGTGTCTATCACTGTGGCATCCCAAATCAAGCATCGACCTGAGCGCCATGGTGTCAAGGTGAGGCCGTCAGGTCTTTTGCCGTCTGCTCTTGACAGACCCGAGGGCTCTTTAACTGATGGAAAGCCTGCCTGACTGAGGCTTCTGCATATCAGGTCATTTAAGATCGCATGGCGGGATGTTCGACCGGGCCCCAGACGGCAGGAGAGTCCATGTGAGCCCTCTGCTGTTACCCGCGAGCCATATGGGCAATCGTGTGGTTGGCAGACCTCCGCGCCAAGGCGGAAGCCGACCGCGATTCTAATCGCTTCGTCGTCTAGTCTTAGGCCACAAGCGCTGATGGGGAGTGCGAATAGCCAGTCACCCGCGTGTGGTGCCGTGACTGCTTTCCAGCGTGCCTGATGGTAAGCGCTGGTATGTGATGCGGTTAACTTCGTGGTGTCTCTTTGTATTATTGGTTTGTCCCAAACGGATTGCTTATGGGCAATGTCACTGTTGGGTTGCGGTGCATTGTTTTCGCGGCACCATTGCTCAGTCATGGTTGTAACTCGTTTATCCGTGTCTGCGCTTAGGTTGCTGAGCATGGAGGCTTGGAGAGCATGGGTCCCTGCAGCGGATGCCAAAAAGGCGGGAAGCGCAAGCGAGGTGACCCTGCGAATGCCCAAGCCCCCAGCTTTAACCGGGAGAGAAGCCTGCAGCCACTGGTCGTCAGTTAGAGAGAGGTTTAAGATCAAGCTGAGGCCGTCTCTCAAAACTGAGTCGTATTTTGTCAGAAGAGGATGGCCATGACATGGACTGCAGCGTAGGGTGTAGAGCAATTTGGGGGAGCTCAGTGAACTTCTGAGCAGAATGAGAGCGTCATGCTTAGAGACGTATGCCATTCTTGTGAGCGCCATCGACACTTCGTTGCATCTGGATTCTAGGCAACTGGAAAGGGCCTCTGTGGTCGCGAGTGGCGCGCCCAGCAGAGTCGCCTCCTCCGGTCGGGTTTTCACGAAACGAAGGAGGTTTTCATGGGGGATTTTAGTCACAGGGAAGGAGACAACTTCGCATTTATCATAGTTCAAGGTTAATCCCAGAACCTTGCATTCACGTTCGATTGTCTCTACATCTGCGGCCACCCCTGCTGTTTCTCCCCCCAAAGTGAGGTCATCCAGAAAACCTAGAACCAGAGGGGACCTTAAGTCTTGTATAATTTTTTGAATTGGTAAGCAGAATAGAAGCGGTCCGAGCGGGTCGCCTTGTTGGGGCCCCACCTCTGATCTTAGAGTAAACTGGCCATATTTAAGATCTGAGGCCTCCGCATAGGCCAGGTTGCAGTATGGTAGGAGTTCTGGCAGCATGTCTGAAACCGAAGAGAGCATCTGATCTCTGTTTAAACTATTAAAAGCATTAGATAGGTCAAGTTTTACCATTATAGTTCCTTCCTGCATGTTGTCTAGGAAGCGCCGAGCCGCGTGGGCAGCTGCCTCGCACCCTCCCGGTACTCCTACTCCCACCTGTTTATGTGTGAAATAAGGTGCCACCCTTGGGAGAGCAAATATGTTGGCACATTTAGAGCTAAGTCTTCGCCAGCAGTAACCGACTACGATGGGTCTCAAGCCCCCAGACTTTTTCCGCAGGGCAAAGAGTGTGCCTCCAAACAGGGTTGAGCGCATCTCGTTTGGACATGTACCTGCCAGCAGTAAGTTAATCAGACCAGTGATGGCTGAGATCAGTTCTGGGCCAATCTCTTTACAGCTGGTTAAGTCAAGTAGGTGCTGGGGTCTGATTCCGTCTGGTCCCCCCCCCGATGAGCCTAGAGGGAAGGAGCGGATGCGGCTACGTACCTCTTCTTCTGTTGTTTGGAATGGGGGCACCAAGGTGGTTAAGGGTGTGATGGGCTGGTCAGAGGGGTGTTTTGGATGTTTTTCTCAAAAAATTTAATTATATATATATAATTAAAATTCTATAACGTTTTTCCAAAACGTTGCAAAGCGCCATCCTATTTTACTGACGGTCTCCCCGTCCAAGTACTAACCCGGCGTATGTTGCTTAAACCTCAAATATCTTGGTTTTAAATTACACTAGGACCTAACGTAGGTCATGTGGGACCCATGTTTTGCAAAAATTACTTTCAGTCTTGACAAGTTTGTTAGAAGTTTTAACAATATGTTGCAAGAAACAGGCTTAGGGTAAGATTAGACAAGGTTAGGTCAGAATCGATCATATTAGGTTGGTCTAGATTAGATAGGTCAGATAAGATTAGATGAGATTAGATTTTATTAGATTAGATAATGTTGGGTTCTGTTAGATAAGATAAGGTTACGTTATATCAGATTAGATGAGCTTATACAAGATAAGATAAGATTAAATTAGCTAAGGTTAGGATATATTACATTAGATAAGCTAGATTAGACAAGATTAGATTAGATGAGATAAGATTAGATTAGGTAATATTAGATTATATTAGATGAAGTTAGGCTAGATTATGACAGATAAGATTAGATATGGTTAGATAAGATAATATTAGATTAGATAAGGTTAAGATAGATAACATTATATAAAGTTGGGTTGAGAAAGACAACAAGATACAACAACTTCAAAAACATTTCAAGTCACTTGTCAAGTCTCATTGTTTTACGGCATGTTTGAGGACTGTGAAGTATAAATGCATAAAATGATTTCTCGCTCGTTGACATTTACCTTTAGGCCCGTACACTCGTACAGGTCACCTAATATTCGATTTCCTGGTGTGTTTCTTTACGTATATTCTGCGCATGACTGCCACCGACTCATGTACACGCACTTGTACCTAACAGGGGTTGCCGGGGATCCATCCTCCATGGGCATTTTTACTCATACCATTTACAAAACATGTACTATTCTCATGAAATAAATTTCAATCGTGTCAATTAGTGTATTAACAAGGAATACTTAAAACAGCAGCATTTTGCACTTTTAGAAAGAGGTTAAAAATTAACAAAACCAGACTGTGGATCCCAGGGTACCCACCTTAGATATTTAAGGGTTAATTTATACAATTGAAATGCATAACCAGGATATCATTTTAATTTCTACATAAATGCACTCATAGCCATACTGTCCTAGTCCTCAGAATTCTGCGTCCAGTCTGAGTAAAATAACACGAATGTTCGAATTATTAAGCAAAATGAGGCTATTTATTTCTTACTTGGTTTATTCAGCAGTTGTATACATGCATATATATTATGTATGTGTATCTGCTGGAAGAAACTCATCATACCCTCACCGACCTTCCATCTTGAGCGTTTATACGGAAAAGATTCAGCGTACGGCAATTGAGTTCCTGTCCTTTCAAGCGGGCAACGCCGGGCAATCTACATGTATTCCAGACCGATAACAGCGAAACTTCGATGCTGGACTGTGGAACAACCAGGTTATCTTGCCCAAACATAATATGCAAACATATGTCTGCATTCATACTTTATTCGTTCCTGTGCTTATGCACGCAAGTTATTCATATAAATAATATACAATAAGTGCTATGTTCGAATGGTTCAGATCATACCAACTGTCTCAGGCCAGATAGGACTAGAACAGATCAGATCCGACGATTAATTTTACAAGACTGACAACTACTGATGCGACAAGCGAAGAATAAATTGGCGACTACCTGTCATTACCTTCAAAAAGACTGCCGACATGTTTGCAGTTTTTATTATTGTGATTCCGGAAGTGGCACAACATGCATCTGACCATGCCTATTGGTTATTTCCGGTTCCAGTCGACATTGATCTAGTGGACGGGTCATACCATTAGGACGGGACAGAGACTCTTGTCCGAGAGAGATCACTGATGCGACACGAGTCATCCAAGCGCAGCGTCAACAGATATCCGTGAGTTTAAGACCGATGCTTAAGAAACCTGCTGCAACAGCCGACCGATCGGCGATTCTGGCACCCTGCAGTGGAATGGGGTAGAGCAGGGCCGGATTAGCCAGTATGCTCAATACTTTAGCAGGGGGCCCCCGCTTAAAGGGGGCCCCCCGACTAGAGTCGGAATACTGCAGGACACAGAATTTTATAACACCAAATAATTATTTGTTTACAAGAAAAAACTTAGTTTTACTATCTTCAGTTTAAGCAAGAATTTGACTAAGCAAATTGCAAATTTGAAATGTCAGCCGTGCAGCCACCTGCTGTGTACATACGTTTCTTTTGACTCGCCTTCTTTCAATCAATAGAATAATCTATGCTGAGATTACTTTTGTTTCTATTACGAAGCGATTTGTTTCGTGGCACACACATAGCAGCGAGCTCATCTTGCAAGGTAGAGACAAGTTTCGTGCTGAAACTTAATTGGTTATTGTAGACCAGTTGTTGACGCCTCTGAGGCAGAGAATTCACGTTTACAGTGAAGTTGAATCGTTATGTATTCCAAGTTGTAACAGCTTTTGATTGATTAGAACCTGACAAGATTTGAGAATTTTCCTTCAGGCTGGCCACGACATATACAAGAGATTTGTAGCCTGACACATCTCCTGACGAAATGGTTTAACTAGTTGATTTTGACAAATTCAGAGAATGTGCCACACCTGCTGCTTTAGCTATGCTACTGTACACCGAGAACCTTCTGGAAACAATCTCTGTTTCCATGGGCGTCTGCCCTGGATTTTTAAAGTTGTCACGTTTTCTGTGTTCGTGAGTAGCTATGCAAAAGCATCATTTTTTCCCTCTGAAAAAATATTTTCCCCTAGAAAAATTTAGCCCCCCTGGAATAATTCCTGTGGACGCCCATGTAGGCCTATGTTTCTATCACTCTGCGTGTGTTCATGTCATTGATGACTAACCTTCCAACTGTTCAAGTGAACGCTGTTTAAGTAAGATAGGACTTATTAAAAACAAACTGCAAACTTCTATGATTCGCAAACATCTAACTACTTTGGAACTTCTTTGAATGTGCTGAAATTGATGTGCTTAGCTTGATTTCAGTTGATGATATTATTACACAGTTAATTGCTCCTGCTAAAAGTAGCAAATGCTTCTTAGCTGTTAAAAATGAAGAGAACAGAGTCGAACTTTGATTATAATTTTAAGCTAATTGTATGTTGTGATATAGGCCAACTGTAACAAACATTTGAAACGACCTTAGAATCTAAGACTGATCGTCCCAAATTATGCAAAGCGTTAAAGTTGCGTTGTGTGCATTGACTACCAACTTGAGCAACATGGCATACAGCATTGACCCTGTCTTTGCGGCATCCCCATCATTCCATGTTCAATACGATAAGGGTCCCCCGTGTGTAATTAGCATGGGGCTCCCCGAGTGGTTAATCCGGCCCTGGGGTAGAGGAGGCATCAACTGGGGCTGGGAAAGGAGACATCCAACACCGAGATCTGGAATGAGATAGAGATAAATGCAATGCGCTTATGATGCTCCATGTGCGTGTATACGAGACAATTCAGACAAATATGAGAAAGTGTGAGAGAAAGGGAGGAAAAACGAAAGTAAGAAAAGAAGAAAGGACGGAAGGAAGTCTGGGTGGAAGGGAAAATGGATGGCAGGAAGAAATGAATTGAAAAGGAAGACACTGAGGAGAGAAGGAAGGAAGCAAGCAAGTAGGGAAGTTGCATTTTCCGGAACGGTTAACCCTCGTCCAAGTTGCTTTATTGTTATTATTATTATTATTATTATTAATTTTTTTTTTATGCCCTGAGGTACTTCGTTCCCTCAGGGTCTTAGAGATTAAATTAATTATTTTTTTCCGGAACGGTTATTATTATCTGGAGACTACAAATATTAGATTTTCTGTATTTTACTTCATGGTCTTCAATTCTTCAATTTAATTATGATTATTATTATTATTATTTTTATTATGCCCTCATCCAGTCCCGAGCTACTCAATCTTCTGACTGTTCCATCCGAGTTACCTAAACACACAGGGAGTTTCCAGTCTGAAGGTCGACTGATAAGCGCAGAAGCAGATGGCCGGTCTCACGTTGGTCACCTGTCACTGCTTTAATCTTGCCTCCTAGTTCTTGGACAAACTCCAGTGACTTAGTATGCCAACTTCCTGCGACCTCGACTGCAACACGGACGAAATGGTGTGACTGTGAGATAGCATCATATTTGCATTCCTTATTAAGAGCTGATTTTCCCGCTTCAGCACCTGCGTTTTGCGATATGATGCTTCATATTATTATTATTATTGTTATTATTATTATTATTATTATTATTATTATTATTATTATTATTATTATTATTATTATTATTAATATTATTATTATTATTTGCCCAGATGTACCTTAGATTGATCAGGTATTAAAACAATTATCTGGAGACTACAAATATTAGATTTTCTGTATTTTACTTCATGGTCTTCAATTCTTCAATTTAATTATGATTATTATTATTATTATTTTTATTATGCCCTCATCCAGTCCCGAGCTACTCAATCTTCTGACTGTTCCATCCGAGTTACCTAAACACACAGGGAGTTTCCAGTCTGAAGGTCGACTGATAAGCGCAGAAGCAGATGGCCGGTCTCACGTTGGTCACCTGTCACTGCTTTAATCTTGCCTCCTAGTTCTTGGACAAACTCCAGTGACTTAGTATGCCAACTTCCTGCGACCTCGACTGCAACACGGACGAAATGGTGTGACTGTGAGATAGCATCATATTTGCATTCCTTATTAAGAGCTGATTTTCCCGCTTCAGCACCTGCGTTTTGCGATATGATGCTTCATATTATTATTATTATTGTTATTATTATTATTATTATTATTATTATTATTATTATTATTATTAATATTATTATTATTATTTGCCCAGATGTACCTTAGATTGATCAGGTATTAAAACAATTATCTGGAGACTACAAATATTAGATTTTCTGTATTTTACTTCATGGTCTTCAATTCTTCAATTTAATTATGATTATTATTATTATTATTTTTATTATGCCCTCATCCAGTCCCGAGCTACTCAATCTTCTGACTGTTCCATCCGAGTTACCTAAACACACAGGGAGTTTCCAGTCTGAAGGTCGACTGATAAGCGCAGAAGCAGATGGCCGGTCTCACGTTGGTCACCTGTCACTGCTTTAATCTTGCCTCCTAGTTCTTGGACAAACTCCAGTGACTTAGTATGCCAACTTCCTGCGACCTCGACTGCAACACGGACGAAATGGTGTGACTGTGAGATAGCATCATATTTGCATTCCTTATTAAGAGCTGATTTTCCCGCTTCAGCACCTGCGTTTTGCGATATGATGCTTCATATGTATCTGGTACCGTGACATCCCACGCCTAGCAACGACTTATGGACCAAGGTATAACGGTGACTCCATCAGGCCTCTTGTCAGTAGATATGGAGAGTCTATTGGAATATTTGATGGCCGGTATTTTGACTCTGGTAAAAACCCGCCAAATCAGGTCGTTGATCATGTCATATCGTTGTTGCCTTCCATTTCCTGTCATGCAAGAGAATCTGTGATAACCATTGGATTCTACTATGGCACCACATTTACAAGTGTGTTTTTCACACAACGCAGTGCCCAGCCGAACACCGGCTGCTATTCTTAGTACCTCTCCTGACATCCATAATCCTGCTGTTGTTATGGGAAGTGCCTGAAGCCAGGTTGCTGAGTGTGGCGATTGCACAGCTTACAATCTGGCTTTAAGAGCAGAATCACTAGCTCTTTCTGACAGGCATTGAAGTGCATGCGAAATCAGTGCCCTGTGCCATTATCTTTGTATATGAGCCTTCCGTTCGATGGGATGAAGTGCGTTCGATCTCGAAGACGTTAGACCATGAACTAGAAGGCTCCTTAACCAATGGATCTGTGAACGTTACAGCGACATCGTGCAGCAGTTGGTCTTGAGGGCTTATGCAGAAAGGCGGAAGTTACTAGGATATCGGCGCTGCGAATGCCCAGGTCACCGTTTCTCACAGGCAAAGGTGCCTGGATCCACTGATCGTCGCTCATGTGGATATTGAGAAGGCTACAGAGTCCTGGTCTCAAGACTCCGTCGAAGTCACGTAGCCTGCTTCGTTCGAGAAGCAGGCTGATATTATTTTATTATTTGATGATATTCTGTTATTATTATTATTTTTCTTTCTTTTATTTATATTTATTATTATTATTATTATTATTATTATTATTATTATTATTATTATTATTATTATTATTGTTACTATTACTATTATAGTACTTAGTTCCCTCAGGGT
>OY744605.1:21886754-21979254 GCA_963556255.1 Allolobophora icterica | reverse complement strand
CGAAAGTCGGCGACCAATTTTTGATAGCTATTATTATTATCAAACAAATTCCCCTCCTATGACGTCATTTTGCTGTAGAAAATTAATGTCACGTAAATTATGACGTAGAACATTAGTTCGTTTGTCAATGACGCAGCAGTGACCGATGCTGCCGGAATGGAGGCTCGTTTTCCCATGTATCGCATCTGAGAGGTTGTGAAACGGCGCCAAATATGTCGGCCGCACACGAACGATTAAGTTTAATGCCATGGCGTTTTACGATGAATACCATTTTATTGTTTAAGGCGCATATATACGATCTGTGCACTTGCCACATTATGGCGTATTCACTATATTCATCACGTTAATTTCAACAGCGTTTACACCCGTATCCAATGAGGAATATTGAACGCTCCAGAAATAGAGCCTATGTACATATAAGTGGCTGATTTTAAAGAATTCAGTCAAATTTCAAATTAAACAATTCTGCACAGTCTTTTCTATACTTATATAATATGATATATTTGGCCGATCACAAAGGTGAATCGAAAGGCAAGCAAGATTCCTTTTTCAGTCCATCTGCAAGTCCGATGCTGAAGGTACCCACGAGCGCATTATGCGAGCGACAAGTTTATAATAGAAGCTGCTCCTGTACGATAATAATTGTACAGGCACCTTTTGTGAATCGCCCTCAAGTTACTTAATTCCCGCGCACTTGTGTGTTAACGGAGGTGGCAACTTTTTCCCGTGATGCCAACCTTTCTGCACTATAAATATTTTACTGCAATTCTTGAATTTCTGTATATCTGTCAAAACTACCGTCCTATCTCTAATCTTTCTATCTCTAATCTTTCTTTTCTCTCCAAAGCCTTGAGAGTTGTTGCCCTATCTAGAACATTCTCGGCTTCTGAGGTTCAAGCCAATGTAGATTGAGAGCCATCATTCCACGGAAACTGCCCTTCTAGCTCTTCTCTCTGACTTTATACGGCCATTGATAAGTCACATCTGACGTTACTGGCTCTTTTATATGGTTGACCATGACATCCTGCTTCGGCGTCTCCATGGCAGTTATCTTGTGGTCTCCGTGGGCTTCTCCTTCTCTGGTTTCAATCATATGTCACTGGCCATATTCAGATGATTGTCCTCCGTGATTCTAGGACGCCCTTGGTCGGGTTAGAGCTTGGGGTCCCTCGGGGATCGGTGCATGGCTCTATCCTCTACTTTCTCTTTACAGCTGACATTCTCTCCCTCTTAAATAAGCGTTCGGCTGCCAGCCACCTTAATGCTGATGACGTCCAAGTCTTTGTGCATGGCCCTGTTTCTGAGCAGCTTGCTCTCGTTGGATCGTTTGGCTCTCCCTTCTCCGATCTCCATCTCTGGATGTCTGCTAATCGGCTCTGTCTTAACTCCTTAAAGACCCAGCTAAGCTGGATAAACTTTCACAACGGTCTTCAAAATGCCATTGCCCTGCTTTTTCCTACTCATCCAGTGTTCGCGACCTGTGCATCATCTTCGACAGCAACCTTACGTTCTCTGAACACCTCTCGAATCTAACGCGCTCCTGATACTACCATCTAAGAGCGCAAGAGCCATTCGAAGATCTGTCTCTTCTTCATGTTCACTGCCATAGTCCACTCCATTATCTGCTGTCGCATTGACTACTGCAATTTCCTAGTCGCCGGCCTTCTCAAGGCACGACTATCTCCCCTTCAATCGGTCCTGAATTCTGCTTGCCAGGCTTATTCCCCGCTTTTCTCGTATTTCCACCTATATGACCGAACAGCACCACTGGCTTCATGTGGCTTCTCGAATCCAGTACAAGATCTTGCTCCTGGTTTCCAGACTCAAGAATCTTTGTGATCTAATGCACAAACCCACCTCTGTGGTCTCCCTCCGTCCCCTCCGTTCCGCTGATCGACTTGATCTCTTTGTCCCTCGGGCAAAGACTGCCATGGCCCAACATCTCGCCTTCGCTATTGTTGGACCTTCCTCCTAGAACGGCCTCCCCTCAATTCGATCTAAGATCTTGTCTGGAGTCTCGTCCACACCTATCCGCTCCTTGAAAGCATTTCCTTCACGTCGAGAGCGCATCTGAATAGCTTCTGCTTACAAATATCCAAACACAATGCATATAGGCATATAGCCATTTATATAGCGCCTTTCAAGAACCTAACGAAGGCGCTAAACGTAGCTATCTAGCAGATTTAAACAGATGCGACTTAAGAAATTTCGAAAATGTTTCCAGAGATTCATGCGATGCAATGTTACGAATTGTTAATGGAAGACCGTTCCAATCTGATGGTCCACTGCATAAGAAGGCACGGTGTGTCCGCATTGCTTGCGGGAGCGCGGGACCATCAAGTCTCCACGAGCTGCAGAACGTCAGGAGTGACGACGTGGCTCGCTGGAGACGGGGACACAGACTTCCCTGGTGTTTTCTGGGGCCGCATGTTCGTCCCATGAGGATGATCTTGAATGAGATCCTGTCCTCAACCGGGAGCCAGTACAACGTGTCTCGCAAATAGATCGAACGTTGTGAGGCGCTCTTGTAGCGGTACGGCCGCGTTACGGCGCCATATAAATTGTCATCATCGAAATATGTGAGAATTTTGGCAGGCTAGCGACGACTCTGGGAGCACAGTTGAATACGGGCTGAAGCTATCGTATCCGGAGCCTTGGTAGACCAGCAAGGACACCGTTGCAAATAGTCCAGGGGCGTCACCACAAAGGAGTGGACACAAAGGTCACAGCGGCGTCTTATGAAAAAGTTCGCCGTGTGACTCTAATCTGGCGTAGTTGAAAGAAGCAAGACCTGCAGAAGGAATTGACTGTTCCTCCATAGACGGGTCTTCAACCAGAAGCACTCACAGGTCCCGGACAACGCGTTGTACCTTCCAATTAGGGAATGCCGCTTCAATCGCCTCTCTCAATTCTTGAACGTGTTTTTCCCGTGCCAATCTACATGTATATGAATTCAGTTTGTCCGGGTTCAGCCCCAGCCGGTTGTTATTAATGCCAAGTCCACTTCTTTCTGACACTGTGATTTCATACTTTCTTCCTCGCCTACTTTAACTGTACTATTTATTATTCTACTTCTACTTTAAAGTGGATCAACTACGGTAGTGCGTGTCTGTCAATTCACATGAACACAGCCCGAACGCATTTCAAATACTTCTTCTTTCAATTCAACACACATTACAACCAAATGTCCCTTGATACATTAACTGAACACAACTCTAGCTTAGGCTACACTCTAAACTGTTTAAAACCTCAAATCGAGTGCATCCGCTTTTTATTTCGCGCTACAGGTGCAACGCATATATACAATATATATACATGTACAAACAGCTAAGATATGCAAGGCTGACTTCCAACGGCTGTTCAGCCAAAGCGCAAACATTGAGGCATTAAAAATATACACTTTTACTACATATATAGGCAACACTGCTGTTAATCAAACGTCCACACATAAGTGCTAATTAAAACTAATCAGCATAAACTCAAACTTTGATTAGTGACAATACTTTAAGAAAGCGCCTTCACATTCCATGTCTGCACTTCCTCCACGATCATTGCCTCGATTTTTGACACACAAACAGATGGATGGCATGTCAAATACATCTGGCATGTCAAATACAGCTGGACATCATCGACATATTCAATTATTCATGAACCTGGGCTCCAAGAGAAGAGATGATCTTTATCAAATCAGCTGTATATAGGACGTATACCAGTTGTCCAAGAACTGAACGCTGCGGGACACAGAATGTTACAGGCGTCCATAGCGAATTGCTGAACCAATGACCGCTATCATTTTACCCGCACTGAGGAAAGAACGAATAATACTCAAGCACCTGTCCGACAACTACAAACGAGATGCTTATGCTTAGTCTGGTGAGCAGGATATCGTGATCTACAGCGTCAAACGACGCGCTCACATCCAGGATTGCAAGCGACGTGTATCCAACGTCGATGGCATTGCAGTCGTCAGAGATGAACCTCAATATATAGATATCATAATTATGTATCAAATAAATTACATATTAAATATATATATATATATCAAATAGATATCATATATATACAAAACCGAGGCCAATATATATCAAATACATATATATTATCATAAACCTCGGCCAATTCTAGAAGTGTTACTTAAGAATACCGAGATTGTAAATTCATGAACATAATTATATCTATCTATTATAAACGCTTCAATCTGTTTTTGGTATATCTATCATGTGACTTCTTCTGAGAGAAATACACGTCGTTCAACACAACAAGCTGATCTTGATCACAATGTGATCTAGCAAAAAATAATAAATTACTTTTATTTTCGTTAGTTAGTATTGCGTTATTTTCTAGCCCACTTTTCAAGTAATTTAACCGAATCGGTCTTATATCTTTTAGGTGCCCGCATAATTTTATATACATAAATTTGCACTTGGGAAGCTGCAGCTGTCTGAGTTTCATCGTGTCCAGTCTTAATAGATGCGCGAAGTTCAAATTGCTTGATTTGAGTCATCGACATTTCTCATGAAATTTCAAGATCGATTAAGGCAGGTTGTATTTTAGTCGAACTAATCATAACTGTGACAGAATTTAGGCTATGTTTCTGTTAAACCCTGAGCGACTATTTGGCAATAAAACTTCCCAAAAGTAGATACATTAAGTTTAATATGGTTACTGATGAAACTGATCAAGACCTGGTTAAGGAAACTCTTGGTGCGCATTCAAAAGGTGTCTGCGGTCCAACAATTAGAGGTCACTATGCCGTTTTATCTGTCGCAAGATACCGTTGAAACCGTTTGGTGCCCTCAGTGGCCTGAAGAGGCCAAGAGATGGCCTCAACGACCTAGAGATTACGGATGACTGACGATTGATGTAATCTCCGAAGTTCTAAAACATGGTTCTCGTGTTGTATACATTTAGCATTGTTCCTGTAGAGACGATAAAGAACAATGGAAATTTTCATTTCAGCCGGGGAAATAATTTTACTTCAGAGTTGGAGCCAAGTTCAGCAGGTTGTCTAGCATTTACTTAAATTCTTCATCAAAACAGAAATAATATAAAAGGATAGTTCAAAGGAAGATGAGGTTCTGTGTACGTATCATTTAAAGACGTTGATTTTATGGACTTGTGAAGAGATGCCACAGGAATGGTGGAATTTCTCTTTCGTTATTGCCATCTGCTTTGAGTTGTTACAGAGGTTCTCAGCGTTGCTAGATATTTGAAAGTGTTGGAACTATTTTATTCCTGAAAGAGATCTATTTACTGAACCATCGATCTACAAAATTCTTGACAAGATTGAAAGACGACTAAATGAATTACGCAATTCTGGAATTCTTTGTCATTGGTTCGTGGAAAATTGTACGCTGTCTTTAACTTCGATACGTTCCAAAGTTGAAAGTAAAATTCGATAGTGTGCGCGCCTCGGTGTGTATGCACACATGGTTCGGCTGTCCTAGTGCTTGAGCTTGAATTTGAGAAGGTCAAAAGGTTAATTGAAGCGTCACAAGCACAATTGAAGTCAGGTGCGCGGCCTCCAAGAGACGGAAATAACTAAGTTATACCAGGGCTGGAAAGGAAACTCTTTGACTGAGGAGAAATGTGCCTCTTCGGGGTTTTGAGCTAAATTTAATTAGAAGGAAGTCTGATCGTTGCCTGCGTTGGGAACACTCACGGAGATGAGGCAAGGGTGTCAACTATGAAGGGTGAAGCGAAGAACCTTTCCAAGGGCGGTTGCTGGTAAAAGAGTAACAGGCACGTAACTAGGATTTTTCGTTTGGGGGGCTTAAGCCTTGAACATGGCAACATTTATACAGTGTTCATACGAATTTTAGCCGTAAGCATACAACGGCTTGACTTGTTTGGGGGGGCTTCAACTTCGTTTGGGGGGCTTAAGCCCCCCCCCAAGCCCAACGCTAGATACGTCCCTGAAGAGTAAGAGGTAGCGGCTTATAGTGGTAAGAAATATGTGCGGTAATGGCAGTATGGTCAGAAAAACAAGAATCGGTATTTATACGTAGTGTCAGAACAGCTGGACTGGGCTACAAGGAGACCAAGTGTGGAACCCATGTTTGAAAAGCGTTGATGTTTAATTAAAGACCTATTTTTTTGCTGTTGTACTTGTGTAATTTGCGTTTAATTAGGCCTACTGTTAACTCTTCCGCAGCCATTGCTAACCTTTGATTGCCTTAATTGAATAAAAAAAGAACGCTGCTGGTCATTGTTTTCAGTCGTAGGCCCTATAGCGTTTATGGTCTAAAGCGTCACTGTGTAATGATATATAATCAATCGCATAATATTTAGCAACAATGCACAACAGAATTGATCGCGGTCCGTACGTAACGACCATCTGATAGATTCGCACATCTATATATCGCAACAAATCATACGTTAAATCAATTGTTTTGACGAAATATCTTATATGTATTTGTAATTGTAATTGTAAAGAAATTTGACGAGTTGTTCAGATATCTCCCGAAGCGCCGGATACACTCAGAATAGGCTAACGACGGATATGGTCGTCACAGGAGGCCGAACGCTATAGTAGTCTAAGCTTCCTGTAAACGAAGAGTCTAAATGAATGCGTCATTTCTTCTAATGTTTTCAAAAACAGATCATCACGACAATCAGAATGTAAGTAAAAGAGTAAAGGACAACCCCTTTGACACGACGCAGCGTTCGTGAATAAGCTGGTGCCCTGCGCTTAGCTTTAGAGTAGCGCTTTAGAAATTTGGAGTTTACTATTACGATTATGATTACGACGAAGTGAATTGACATAGAACAAAGCGTCGGCTTCCAAGCACTTCTGATGTAGACCCATACATGCCGAATACTCAGAATGGATGCATAACGGATAGGTCTCTATATTAAGTAGGCCTACATGTAACTATAACCTCGCAGCGGTTAATAAAGTTGGACTGATGCGGACATGAAAGCAAGTAAGTACTATAGATCAAGGCATGAATCTGAGCCTTTCAGAAGATTATTCAAGCCAATACGAATGAACATGTTGACCGTCTTGACCGTTGTTGGCGAAATCTCTTCTTCAGCGACCTGATTCACAGGCGGTTGACCTGCCAATGCCACTGACCAACGAACCACTGGCGAAGCCTTCCATACGCTGTAGTTGATGCAAGACGGATATGGTCGCCACTATAGCGCCACTTTGAAGCTTACTATGGCGTTAGGCCTCCTGTGGCGACCATATCCGTCGTTAGCAATGTTCAACTCGATTCAAAAGAGAATAGACGCAGCAATTTGAAGTAAGTAAAATCACGCACAAGAGAGCAGATATGGTCCTGGCCGAGGTCTTGCGAATTCTGCTGTCTGACCAAGTGGAAAGAATAGTGTGAAGAAAGCACAGAATAAACATTATAAGTAACTTAACTTGTTTCTCGGCTTATACTTCGAAAGCATTTCGTGGAGATAATCTATGATGAATAAACGAATTGTTTCACCTCTGTGTATATTTTTGGTCTGCTTTTGAAATTTTATTCATTCATTCATTCAAAACAGCTCTTATACATGATTGTAGACGTGTTTATTACTTATTTTGACCCCAGATTGAACTAACACAAAAGACGTGGCTGTGAAAGTGCTTACTGAACACTGTGAATGGTTCGTCTGCTTGATGGCATAGTTTTGGTGGCTGCGAAAACTGGCCGCCTATTATCGAGAGCCGAGACCATCACTGCAATAAAAAGTTTTCGGTTTTGTAAAGAAATACGAAGGCGCAGTTCTAAGAATAGCAATAAATATAGCTTAGGCGAAGCTGCTTTCATTGAAAATGCGGCTTTATAATAAGTGATTCAGTTATTGGTTAGCCTGTGCCAGTATCAATGTCAATATATGTAACAAATGACTCATAAACTCGACACCAGTTGAGCCGTTTCACGTTTACCGACCGCTAGGGTTTCTACAACGCATATTATACATCGAAACCATTTCATATTCCAGTTACTACACTTTACCGTCCTCTCTTTACATTTACAATAAACTCCAATTAACGTTATATATACAATTCAACAGTCTCTTCTACATAAACGCAATATTACTTTATTCGTCTATTACCTCTACAACAATATCTATTTAGAAGAAGAAGAGCAGTCCCTTAAGCTAGCCCTGAGACAGCCATGGGTATGAAGTGTTAGCGACTTCATTTTCTTAGCCTCGGCATATGAGGGCGGGTGACCAGTCCTCTCCCTCGCCGTCTCATCTTCCCACTGACAGTGTACGGTCAGTGTACTCATCATAGCTGAGTTGGCTAGGGGGTGCAAGTGGAACAGAAATCTCGAACCAAATATCTGCCCTGGCGGGGATTTGAACCCCCAACCTCTCGATTGACAGTCCAGCGCGCTAACCACTAGACTACCGAGCAGGCTGGACTGGGAGCGCTCCTGAGTGTATTCTAACGTCACTTAATCTATTGCAATCTTACCTGACCTAATCTAACGGTCCTAACCTAATCAAATCCAATCTTTTCCAATCAAACAAAAGAAAAGTTGACCTACAGCTTAGTTTAATTCTATCCTATTCTGTTAAGTTCTATTCCACGATTGAATTAATAAAATTTGAACATTGTAGTTCGACCACAAAACACGGCAATACATGTCATAGGTAAGTTAGATAACACGACTCTAATCACATCAGGGGATCGTCTCGAATGCTATGCTGATGGAAATCCAACTCCCAGATACAAATGGACGATTTATGCCGAACCTTCTAACATCATTGTACAAAGTCCACGTTTAATTGTCAATGCCAGTATGCTCTTCAATCACCAGTTCACTGGTGAATGCAAAGCCATAAATTATGTTGGTGATAGCACCACAAGAATCGCGCTAAGCGTTAATGGTAAGCCTCTAAGCAACCATAACGATACTGATAATTGCCATTGCTTCCATTCTTGCCAAAGCATTAACCTGCGAAATTTTACGAAAGCTTTACGAAAGCTCACTGACAAAGACGGGTTTGCATGCACTGTAAGACACTGCAATGATACAAGACTTGCACAGTAACACTGGCTTATGTGCTTCTTAATATGAGATGTCACCAATTCACAATGTTTGGTGCAAAGCAAGTTATTGTTTTCAAAATAGGCCTACTTTGACTACAGTCACTACACAGCAGCTCGCTTAGGCGTACTTAGAATTAGCTCGATGGGTCATGCTCTATTTTGCAAGGAATCTCTCAGACAATAAGTCTTGTGTCACTGAGTACAATGTCAGTTCCACTTCCTACATAGGCCCTACGATTTCAAATAGCATCCACCGCACCTGGAGAAGTCTACCTGTCAATCTGCATAATTACCTTTCGCTCTGACTCGAACCGAACACGATCCATGCAACTTCCCTGATTTTAGTTTATGAAGCGCTTGCGTTTTACCTGATTAAATTACTTGTAACTTGCGCATTTACAAGATGCGAAAGCTATGCTTTAGAAACATTTACATCGCGACAATGTGTGCCTAGTTCATAACGACTTTGACTTCCGATCTAACCCATTATTATTTTCAAAGCGTATGAAATCTGATGAGAAACTTTAAAAAATAGGTAACAATAGTTTCAGTTAAACTAGCAAGTATTAATTTAAGGTAACGGGGAGACTCGCTTTACTGAACAACCTGGAAACACTGGCTGTCCTGAGTTAGGCTGAGTATTCTGGCAACAAGGATGTTCAGAATTTCGGAAACGCTATTGTTCGAGTGGCTTTGGTTTTGGCCGGGATTCTCTCCACTTTGATTTTAATTGCAATAGGAACAAGATATATCTGCAGACATAGGCGCCGACTTCTTGGGGGCCTTGGGTGCCAATGCCCCCAGAGAGAAAGTTCAGTGGGTGCCTGGCACCCAGAAGAATTCAGACCTGAAATTCAATTTTTTGGACATCTAACTCACAAGTAGAGAAGTACAACTAACTGCAACAGAAACAGGTTTTCCTAAAAAGGTCGTCAAATTTTTTTGGCAGATGAATTCCTAACAAAAGGGTCTTCACGTTTTCCTAAAAAAGGTCGTCACGTTTCCCTAAAAAGAGGTCGTCACGTTTTGGGGGGATGCATTCCTAAAGAAAAGGTCGTCACATTTTTTGGGGGATGAATTCCTAAAACAAAGGTCGTGAAATTTTTAGGGGAGAATTACCTTAAAATATGCACTGGGACCCAGGCACCCAGAAACAAAAGCAAAAGTCGGCGCTTATGGTACCCAAGAAACTAAAATTTTCCAGAAACTGAAACCAAAACGGAAATTATTTCAAAAATGAAATTGCAATAGAAACTGAAATTATTTCTAAACTGAAACTTGAACTGAAATAGAAATTACGAACCCAAAACTGAATAAAAACTGAAACTGTAATTATTTTCAAAACTGAAATATCAATGCGTCGAGTACTAAATAGCCTGCAATCGTAATGATCTGCGCATGTTGTATTTTCGTAGAGTAGGCCTACTAAATAGCCTGTAATCGTAATGAGCTACGCATGTTGCATTTTCGTAGAGTAGGCCTACTAAATAGCCTGCAATCGTAATAATCTGCGCATGTTGTATTTTCGTAGAGTAGGCCTACTAAATAGCCTGCAATCGTAATGATCTGCGCATGTTGTATTTTCGTAGAGTAGGCCTACTAAATAGCCTGCAATCGTAATGATCTGCGCATGTTGTATTTTCGTAGAGTAGGCCTACTAAATAGCCTGCAATCGTAATGAGCTGCGCATGTTGCATTTTTGTAGAGTAGGCCTACTAAATAGCCTGCAATCGTAATGATCTGCGCATGTTGTATTTTCGTAGAGTAGGCTTACTAAATAGCCTGTAATCGTAATGAGCTGCGCATGTTGTATTGCCGTCGAATACTCAATCGGCCTACATTGCAGAGATGTCTTGACTCGTATTTCTTTAAAGGCCCCAGAAATGGAGATTTTAAGAATTTTATGAACAATTCCAATAAGTGTATGGCCAAGTATTTAAGAAATCGATGCCTTTTAAAAGTGCAAATTTGAAGAAAAAGCAAGTAGTTAAAATAAAGCACAGAATTAATCTGAACCCTTCAGCAGATTTGCCAGATTATTCGATATTCATACCCAAACATATGAAACAGGTTGTGCAATTCATAACGTTTTTATTGGTATACGTTAATAACCGCGATCACAAAACTGCGATCGTCAAAAAAGCGATCGTCAAAATAGCGATAAAAAACCGCGAGTTAACAAAATAGAGACAACCAAAACAGCGATTTAATAGATTTATTTCCATTGTACTCGTAGACTCTAATTTAAGCTAAAACCACACAAAATAGCGTCTCTTAACGATCTAATTTAATGTTACAAGTTTAATGTGAAACCTGTCCTTAAAATGTCTAACGAAGTAGGCTACGGTATAGGCCTACTTATCAATTTTATGTTAAACCCGGAGAGCGATGAAAATATGGTAATCTTGGCTTTTAGCGTCTG
The DNA here is from genome assembly GCA_963556255.1 of Allolobophora icterica. Taxonomy (NCBI): domain Eukaryota; kingdom Metazoa; phylum Annelida; class Clitellata; order Crassiclitellata; family Lumbricidae; genus Allolobophora; species Allolobophora icterica. The sequence continues at coordinate 21,967,828 of OY744605.1, read as the reverse complement.
AAATTATTTACAGTGCATGAGCGAAGAAAACATTTCATAGTGAAACTCAAACTAGAAGTTGGAAGATTGCTGAAAATATTACTGAAAGATCAGTAAGCATAGTCTGCCAATTCCACTGACCAGCGTCTAGTATCACAGGCAACACCTTCAATTTTGAAAGCCTGCCATATTTTGTGCCGTCGTTGAAAATGTCAGCCATCTAGCGAAAGCTGCTGTATGACAAGTTGCGAAGAATATATAGAGTGTGAAGGAAGGCAAGAAGCAACTTTACTTAACTTGCTTTTTTTTCGGTTTATACTCCGTAAGCTTTTTATGAAGATATTCTAAGATGAATGAACGAGATGAACGATTGTTGTTGTCTTTATTCACACATGATTATATGCTTTGTCTGGTTTTACAGTTGATTAATTCATTCAAAACAGTTGTGAGATATTTATTACTTACAGCTATGCAGTCTTGTTGTCCTCGAGACCAAGGTCTTGGTCTCGAGTGCACTCGAGTTCGTTTTTAAAAGTCTTGGTCTTGGTCTTGGTCTTGAGGTTCAAGGTCTTGGTCTTGGTCTTGGTCTTGAGGTTCAAGGTCTTGGTCTTGGTCTTGGTCTTGAGGTTCAAAGTCTTGGTCTTGGTCTCGCAAGACCAAGACCAAGACCGGCTGTTAATATGAACAGTCATTTAACAGAACTCAAGAATTCTGTATCAAGCCTGCTTGCATCATACGACCAATATCTATGGATGGATACAAGTCTTGTTGGTCAGGAAAGCCCATTGGCAGCAGCAACAGTTATTCTGTATCAGACGGTATGATAAACCATGGGAAGATTTCAGAAGGACTCACTAGTCACTATCTGTACATTTACATCCAGTGCTTGAAGAGCTACTCTGTGTGTGTCAGCGACTTCAGCACCTGTAGAACGTGTTTTTTCACATGGCGGAATTTTTATGAGGCCCACCAGGCACGTCTTGGTCAGAAAATTCTGAGCGAATTGGTTTGATAAAATACAAAAGACATTTGGTATGAGTTTGCATGAATTACTTTTGAATACAAATTCGAATTTCTCTGCAGTTTGCATTTAAAGTTAATTTGCTTGAATAAAAATAAAAGACTCATGTTCACTGGCGTAAACTTCTACAAAATATTGGGGGGGCATTTTCCCGACAAATTTCAGAATTTAAAAAAAAAAAAAAAAGTCATCAACTTTTTTTGAAGATGAAATTCCGAAAAAGATTTTTTCGGAATTTCATCTTCAAAAAAAGTTGATGACCTTTTTTTTTTTTTTTTTTTTTTTTGTCATTCGCCTCTTTTCTTTGTTTCAGGAGCTCCTCATAGCAAACACTAAACACCATCATAAACTTTTCACCGGTTTGTCCTCACACCACACTGTACACTGTCATTAACTTTTTTTTACCGATTCCTCTCGAACAAATTTCGTGAAATTAAATATACCTTCATATTTTTTTAAATTTTCGTCTCGATTATTGGGGGGGCCTTGCCCCGGCTCCTCGATTATTGGGGGGGGGCACGTGCCCCGGCTGCCCCCCCAGAGTCTACGCCTATGCTCATGTTTTCATTAAAATAGCGAATATTCCGACTTGACAATTTTTAGAAGTCTTGACCTGATTTCGATTTTTTGGGTCTTGGTCTTGGTCTTGAGGTTCAAGGTCTTGGTCTTGGTCTTGGTCTCGAGGTTCAAGGTCTTGGTCTTGGTCTCGAGGTTCAAGGTCTTGGTCTTGGTCTTGGTCTTGAGGTTCAAGGTCTTGGTCTTGGTCTTGAGGTTTAAGGTCTTGACAACAAGACTGCAGCTATGTCACCACCTGAGCACACACAATAGACGTGATGGAGGAAAAGCTTATTCAACATGGAGGATGGCTGGTTTGCTTGTTGATTTGAAAGCACAGTTTATACCGGGCGGCGAAACCTGTTGATATTGAATTGCATGTCAAAAGCTGAGACCATTTCTGCAGTGAAAGTTCTGAAGTTTGGTAAAGAAGCCAGTTCTGAGAAAAGAAATACAGCTTCGTCAAACCTGCTTTAATTCAGAACGAGCTTTGTAGGCACAATCATCTATTCAATAATTCTTTACTAAGGCATTCATTCAGCTGTGCTCGTGTCAATGGCAGTAGGGGAAAGTGGGGCAAAGGAATACACATTTCGTAGAGTCAAAATTTATATATCTAATCAATGGAAAACAATTCCGGTCCAAGTACAATTTCATGCTTCTACCATCCATAGACACCTTAGTAAGGAAAAAATTTGAAATTGTACAGATGTTTTTTTGGAAATTGTGATTTATTGGAAGCTATGCATGTATCACTTTACCCCGCCATTTGGGGCAAAATGAAACAGGCGTATCTGTTTGCCCCATTCACCGGGGTAAAATGATACGCTATTGTTATAATGTAGGCTACAGGTAGGCCTATCAAAACCAAACATACCAATTATACCAAACATAATTATTGTAATGACATTATTTCTAAATAGAGCTATACAGCGAAGTAAACATAGCAAAGTAGGCCCTAACTGAAAATGAAACTGTTCTTCTATGACAGTCTGCATGTAAAATAAACAAAGAGCAAAATAAACATGGCAAACTAACAGAACCTGAAACTGTTCTCTAGCCAAGAAAACTAACACTCGCCGCAAACAAAGTTACCATTGGCGTCATGTTTATCTGTGTCCGCGCAATCTTCATGGCACCAGTTCTTGCAGTGGTGGCACTGAATCCACTCTTCCACTGGTGGTTCGACGTAAGGTTCGGTACAAAAAATGCATTCAATATCAGATGTCTTCTTAGAAGCTGTTTTCAAACAGAACTTGGCAGCATACTTTGAAGCAGACCTGGAAGCTGACTGTGGAGCCGACTTTGAAGCTGACTGTTTAGCAGACTTTGAAGCAGACCTGGAAGCTGACTGTGGAACCGACTTTGAAGCTGACTGTTTAGCATACTTTAAAGCAGACCTGGAAGCAGACTTTGAAGAAGATTTTGAGGAAGACTTGGAAGTAGACTTTGATGCACACTTCGAGGTTGACCTTTTTTGCATTGCAGCTTCCTTTTTTTGTTTCTTAATGTTATCACTCTGAAATTTGTCAACAAGGATGTTTTTGAAGGGTGAACTTGTTATGATCTCCGATTTCTGTGCTATCCTTTTTCTACCATTACCCTGACCAGAGAATGCTTTAGGCAATGGTGAAATATCAAAAATTGATACTCTTTGAACTGTTTGCAATTGAGATTGTTCAAGTTCAAGTTGCTGTTCCTCGACAGGTTCAAGTTGCTGTTCCTCGACAGGTTCAAGTTGCTGTTCCTCGACAGGTTCAAGCTGCTGTTCCTCGACAGGTTCAAGCTGCTGTTCCTCGACAGGTTCAAGCTGCTGTTCCTCGACAGGTTCAAGTTGCTGTTCCTCGACAGGTTCAAGCTGCTGTTCCTCGACAGGTTCAAGTTGCTGTTCCTCGACAGGTTCAAGCTGCTGTTCCTCGACAGGTTCAAGCTGCTGTTCCTCGACAGGTTCAAGCTGCTGTTCCTCGACAGGTTCAAGTTGCTGTTCCTCGACAGGTTCAAGTTGCTGTTCCTCGACAGGTTCAATTTGCTGTTCCTCGACAGGTTCAAGCTGCTGTTCCTCGACAGGTTCAAGCTGCTGTTCCTCGACTGCAGGTTCAAGTTGCTGTTCCTCGACAGGTTCAAGCTGCTGTTCCTCGACTGCAGGTTCAAGCTGCTGTTCCTCGACTGCAGGTTCAAGTTGCTGTTCCTCGACAGGTTCAAGTTGCTGTTCCTCGACAGATTCAAGTTGCTGTTCCTCGACAGGTTCAAGCTGCTGTTCCTCGACAGGTTCAAGCTGCTGTTCCTCGACTGCAGGTTCAAGTTGCTGTTCCTCGACAGGTTCAAGCTGCTGTTCCTCGACAGGTTCAAGCTGCTGTTCCTCGACTGCAGGTTCAAGTTGCTGTTCCTCGACAGGTTCAAGCTGCTGTTCCTCGACTGCAGGTTCAAGCTGCTGTTCCTCGACTGCAGGTTCAAGTTGCTGTTCCTCGACAGGTTCAAGTTGCTGTTCCTCGACAGATTCAAGTTGCTGTTCCTCGACAGGTTCAAGCTGCTGTTCCTCGACAGGTTCAAGCTGCTGTTCCTCGACTGCAGGTTCAAGTTGCTGTTCCTCGACAGGTTCAAGTTGCTGTTCCTCGACAGGTTCAAGCTGCTGTTCCTCGACAGGTTCAAGCTGCTGTTCCTCGACAGGTTCAAGCTGCTGTTCCTCGACAGGTTCAAGTTGCTGTTCCTCGACAGGTTCAAGCTGCTGTTCCTCGACAGATTCAAGTTGCTGTTCCTCGACAGGTTCAAGTTGCTGTTCCTCGACAGGTTGATTTGGAATGTTCTGTGCACAGTTTTTTGCGTTTTGTAAATATGCAGGCTTTCGAATTATTACTCGAGTTGCAGATGGAGGCCTTGGCTTGGTGATCGCAGGATTACGGGATGTTCGCATAGGTCTCTGCACACTCATTGATTGTTCTTTGGTGGCTGCTGAGGTTTCCGCTTGAGAAATTCGATTGCTGGCTTTCCTCTTTCTCGTCGGAATCTCTGCTTGATCACTCGCGGTTGCTTTCCTCTTTCTCGTCGGAATCTCTGCTTGATCACTCGCGGTTGCTTTCCTCTTTCTCGTCGGAATCTCTGCTTGATCACTCGCGGTTGCTTTCCTCTTTCTCGTCGGAATCTCTGCTTGATCACTCGCGGTTGCTTTCCTCTTTCTCGTCGGAATCTCTGCTTGATCACTCGCGGTTGCTTTCCTCTTTCTCGTCGGAATCTCTGCTTGATCACTCGCGGTTGCTTTCCTCTTTCTCGTCGGAATCTCTGCTTGATCACTCGCGGTTGTCGTAGGCCTACTAGTAGAACTTGCTGCTGAGGTTTCCGCTTGTGTAACAACCGATGTATTTGGATCGGCATTTTCTGTCACTGAAGAAGGAGCATAATCTTCGTCGGTGAAGATATCCGGGTTGTACGGATGAATTCCTGTTGACGAGAAACCATTTACAGCCTTATGTACAGAAGCACATTTGCCATACGCATCACCAAATATGGCTGCTACTTCGTGCATCGTTATGCGTTTTCCAGGGTTGGAAACAAGCCACTTGTCGCAACCTCTGCTGTAAGCAGTTTTGAGCGGGCCAAAAAAAGTACGATCTAGTGGCTGAATTTTATGGCTTGTGTGTGGAGGAATTGAAAGCATAACTATGCCGTTTGACCTTGCAAAGTTCACTGCATCTAGTGTTCTGTGACTGGCATGGTTGTCAAGCAGTAGAAGCACCTTTTCATTTTCACTTGAATGAGAATGTATTTGAAAATGTCCGAGCCACTTGACAAAAGTGTCGCAATCCATCCAGCCGCTCGGCACTGCATAGCCCTGAGAACCAGGCGGACTGCCCTTCATCAGTGTTTGAGCCATATACTTTCTTGGAAATAAGAAAGCAGGTGGGATGTATGTGCCTGTTGCGCTCATGGCGCAGACTATGGTAATATTTTGCCCTCGTTCTGCGCTCGTCAACTTTCCAACTTGCCTCTGAGTTTTTTTTGCAAGTATTTTTCCGGGTTTTTGCACAGTACTCAACCCACTTTCATCCATATTGTAAATTCGATTTGGTGGAATTTTTTCGGTTTCCAAAACTGATTTTAATAGATTATAAAATTTGCCAACTTGCACCCTATTGAAACCGGTTGCACGTGAGAGAGAAGTCGCCTCGGGTGTTCTTAGTGAGATCGTTTTATGTCTCCGCAAGAATCCACTCATCCAATCTTTTCCTGCTAATTGCGTCACCTTGGAAAATGGAACATCAATGTTGTTTCTTTCTGCAAGCTGGAAGGCTAATTGTCTAACATCTGTCAAACTTAACCCATAGAATCGCTGCTGCATGTCAATTATGTACTGTACCAGTTCAGTTTCATATTCCTCATTCAATGTACATCGAAATCTTCCTAACTTGCCTGGTGTTTTAACTGTTTTCATGAGATGGCGCCGTATTGTGGCGTGTGGTATCCCATACGTCTGTTCAGCTTGTCTGAGGCTTATTTGATTTGATCTAATATCTGTTATGGCTGCCTGCATAGTTTCAAGAGTCCACAATGCCATATCAGTTTTGCGTTTGTAATTTCTTACCATTTTCAATCTGAAAGTATAATGTAATATCTGTTTAGAGTTAACATAAATAATATTTTTAGGCAAAATAATAACCAAAGATGATTTCTTTGGTTGAAGTAGCCTAGGATGTCTACAAAGGAAATTAAGAAGGGAAAAGGTCAGTTGGTGCAATGCTACAAATTTTAGGTGCAAATACCTTATATAAATCTCGGGAGCAAACTAATATTACTACATTAGGGCAACAAAACAGCCTGGGGCAAAGTAATACTGTAGCAATACTATACTGGGGCAAAACAATACGGCATGGGGCAAAGTAATACTATACTGGGGCAAAACGACACAGCATGGGGCAAAGTAACTCAGTTGCGAATCACTTTGCCCCAAACCATAGGTAGGCTGTTCTCGGGGGGGGGGGTGATAATAGAAGAGGTCCGTGCACGCTAGATTACGAAACACTAATTGAAGTGTGATACGTGTCTTACTAATAATTTGTTTACTTACCCGAAATGTGTCCAATATGGACGTGATGATCGATTTGCAAGCAAAAACTATATCAATATTGCAAATGACAAAATATCTATTTTCTTAAAATAAGAAACAAAACATTTTTTGGCCAAGCATATCAATACTATCACCTAAGCCGGAAGTGAGTCTATAAGGTTTATAGATTGACTGGTTACCTGTTTTCTGGTTGTATAAATTTCTATAGCGCTGAGTTTCTTTGCCTCGTTGAATCTCTTTGCCCCACTTCCCCCTACTCAACTACATGACCACCATATTGGCCAGTAACCACCTTTCAAAGAGCCTAACTAGCAAATAGATGGATCAGAATTGGTTCGAAAATGTAATGCGTTTCACAGAAAAGACCGGAGACAACTTTATGACTGTGCCAAAGGCACCTAAATTAAAGCTAAACATAATAGACAAGCCAACCAATTTACAAATGTCATGTTCAAATAAACGAATCTTACTTGATTTCATTACAGAATTGGTATTGTCTTTCCTGTCAAGCGCTCAACTTTGCTTTAAATATACCTTAAAATCGCTGCCCCTGTTTAAAGCTTGCAATGGATAGGGGTTGTGATAGAATATCCTCTCTTCGGCATCCTTCTCGTCCGAATCTTTAGACATATGACGCCTTTGAAATAGTAGATTGCATTCTGATGGTGGGATGAAAGGTTTACCCCAAATTAGTTGCCAAGGATTAAAACTTCTTTTATGTTATGTTAATTGTGTTATTAATAATGTTCTGTTGTTACTCATTTATTAGATTGTTCGGAACTTCAGATCACTGTTGTAAGCTGTGATGCGGTGTGTCATCCTTCGTTGATTTATAATAAACGAATATACATTTAGAGGTAGGTTGGCCTATGTTCGCATAATATATCAGTAGAGGACGAGTTATTTGCCTGTCTGAAGCGTGAATACGGAAGTTGGCACAGAGAAAGTGTTCCTTATACTAAGTGCTGCCGCATCGTTTGCCGTGTATGTTGACAGAGTCAGTCTGAAGTGTTTTGGATACATCATGACTTTAAATTTCAATTATGGCTTCTTAAAATCCGAGGAAACACATGATAAGAAGCGACAATGTGCTCAGTTCGCATTCCACTAGAGTTTTTGGAAAACCCACGATTGCGCAATAGCGGAAAGCAAAAATCCACACTTATGCAACAGCAAATGAGTCAAGGACCAGTCAAAACCAATGCGAGAACTCTTAGGGACGCAGGGTACCCCGAATATGAGCGGGCCTAAAGAGTGCAGTCAGGCGAGTGGGAAGCCAGAAAAAGTCATCGCGAGTGTCGTGATTGGGAACATCACAGCATTTGAGGTCGAAATCCAGTAGGGTAAAATGACTACATATCAGGCTACAGTAGCTAAGAATGTAGATTTTAAAAATAACTGGGTTCTCGCTCTTAGACCAATACTCGGACGCCCAACGACAAGTTCAGTGGTAAGACATACTCTGCAAATTTGGATGGAGTTACCATCTATTCAATCATTTTTGCGACATATTTTGAATTCTTATTTGTGTCCTAGTAATTGAAATGCTAAAGTTAGTGTTACGAATGAATTGATTTTCCGTTGAAATCAGGATTCGGTTTCCAACCCATATCCTATCTTGCAAAATGTCAGTAAAGGTAACAACAGAATTTCTTTGAAAAGAAGCATATAAGAGCCATTTAATTTACTTTCCAAGAGAAATAAATCGTATAAACAAATTATCATTGTATATCGAAAAAGACGTAGGCCTAATTCAATCCAGTTCTTTGAAGTGAAACCAACAGCTAAGCCTAATACAGAATACCCTATTATAGTACAATAAAACAACATCCGACTTTTATAAATAAAATTTCTTTTCCGTTGAAATCAGGATTCGGTTTCCAACCCATATCCTATCTTGCAAAATGTCAGTAAAGGTAACAACAGAATTTCTTTGAAAAGAAGCCATTTAATTTACTTTCCAAGAGAAATAAATCGTATAAACAAATTATCATTGTATATCGAAAAAGACGTAGGCCTAATTCAATCCAGTTCTTTGAAGTGAAACCAACAGCTAAGCCTAATACAGAATACCCTATTATAGTACAATAAAACAACATCCGACTTTTATAAATAAAATTTCTTTTCCGTTGAAATCAGGATTCGGTTTCCAACCCATATCCTATCTTGCAAAATGTCAGTAAGGGTAACAACAGAATTTCTTTGAAAAGAAGCATATAAGAGCCATTTAATTTACTTTCCAAGAGAAATAAATCGTATAAACAAATTATCATTGTATATCGAAAAAGACGTAGGCCTAATTCAACCCAGTTCTTTGAAGTGAAATCAACAGCTAAGCCTAATACAGAATACCCTATTATAGTACAATAAAACAACATCCGACTTTTATAAATAAAATTTCTTTTCCGTTGAAATCAGGATTCGGTTTCCAACCCATATCCTATCTTGCAAAATGTCAGTAAAGGTAAGAACAGAATTTCTTTAAAAAGAAGCAAATAAGAGTTATTTAATTTACTTTCCAAGAGAAATAAATCGTATAAACAAATTATCATTGTATATCGAAAAAGACGTAGGCCTAATTCAATCCAGTTCTTTGAAGTGAAACCCAGGCTTGGACTGGCCCACCGGGACACCGGGAAATTCCCGGTGGGCCGGTCGCCTAGGCTTGGACTGGGTCGGCCGCCTAAACAAAATATGATTAAAAATATTTATATTTTACTTCTAATTCTTAATTCCAGTATTATAAATTATGAAATATTGGCAGTACATAGTTGTTACCAAGAAGCCACGTGAAACGTGCGGCTATGTGTCAATATTCACCTTAACTTACCGTTGATTATAGCGCATGCAATAAAGAAACACAGAAGTTATATCGATTTCTTATAGGCCTACATAGGCATGCTACAATATGTTTTCATGATATTTCTGAATCAAACAAATTTAACAATGATGCCGGTACAGAGCGAAAACTCTCCTGGGTTTCTTGACAAGTTTTGAATTTATTTTGACAGTGCAATTGATTTGAAAGTGTTTGAGAAGTGAACACACAACTCCGTTATCTCAATATTTGCAAAGAAACGGCATGGACATCCTACGAGTCTATAGATGGCTTAAGAAACTTTTAACGAATTAACTACGTCGAACTTTTTAAGTCATTTTTGAAGCTTACACATTTTTCAGAACTTGCTAACAGTGAATTAGGAAAAAGAAATCTCGATATTGATGTTGAGACTGCTTTGAAACAGAAAAGAATTAGATCAAGAGATAAATAGCCAAAAGAATCTGCTAAAGACAAGCCAATGAAACTGCTAAAGATAAATTTCAAGTAAATATTCACAAAATGGTAATGGATCAAGTTATTAGTAGTTTGAAACACAGATTCTCTGAGCACGGTAATCTTGATGCTGATTTGTAATTATCTTGTTTAGACCCAAACATTTTTTCAGAAATTTTGATAAAGATTCCCAGTGACTACTAATTCTATGAAGATGTTAAGTTTTTGAAATAAACGAAACTGTGCACATTGCACTATATATAGTAACAGTTGGTTCCACACATAATTACAAAATTACGACAGATAAGAAATTATGACGCCTAGGTGCTAATTTCTTAATCTTTTAATATTCATTTAACAATATTATGTCATTTGGCCCATTAATAACCAAAAAGTCTCCCATTTTACATTAAATGTTACAAAAAGCATTGGCAGGCACCACCAGGCCCCTTATCCTGAAAGGTTTCGTGCCTTCGGCGCTCGATACTGTGGGCCGCCCATGGGCAAATTTCCCGGGCCGCTTTTGCAGGCCAGTCCAACCCTGGTGAAACCAACAGCTAAGCCTAATACAGAATACCCTATTATAGTACAATAAAACAACATCCGACTTTTATAAATAAAATATAAAAATCAACAGGTGTTTAAGCACATTTCTTTCAAACTACATGACATTGTATATATAACAATAGCTAAGAGAGAACAATAAACGAAATAACGAAGACAAACTGTCCCCTTCTTCAACATATTTCAAAGAGTTCAGCATTCTCTGCAAGTGAAAATGCTCAGTATGCCATTCTTATTTTGCTGATCATTAAGAATAGCTACAATCTCCTGCCTGTCGCTATTATAGTGCAAGTGGCTTGCACCTAGCACCGGCCCAGTAAAATTCAAGAGTTTGTATTCAGAATTCAAGAGCCTCATCTTGTTGTCCTGATCGACAATCAAGAAGCCTTCATTAGCATCTGCTTTAGAAATGCACTTGGATGCAGACACTAATGTCTGGACTTCGCTAATGACAGAACCATTCATGTTAAGCTCCGTAAATTTCGTTCTATTGCTCTCAGATGAAACCAAGAGGAGATTTCCATTTGCTTTTGAGAAGACTTCCAAGCAGCAGAAGATATTACGTGGAAATTTCACCCTGTGGTGCAAGCGACCGTTGGCACTATAGATGTTTACATATGAAGGTGCAACCACCTTTTGCCTGGCAAGAACTATGCTCCCACTTGAAGAAATGCTTAATATAGGATCGGTGACAGAAACATCCGAGACGAGTGATTTTATTGTATACGGGTGCCCCTCATCCTTTTCTATTCTCACCAAACTGTAACTGTTTACCCTCTTACGATTAAGCAAATACACAGAATTAGAAACGCTGCAAGCTGCTATGCATACTTGAAATATACACCGGGTAGCTGAATGACATCTTTCACCTCTTGCAGATTGTTCCGGTCATGAACCGTGATGCCGAAGACTCCCCCTTGAGGTCCAGATAAAGTGAAAATCTCGTCGTGCATTGAAGTCATACTGCAGACTGCCAGACGAAGTGGGGCCTGATCCAAAATTTCCACACCAATTGTCTTCTTGGCTAAAAAATTACTACTATGTGATATAATTTGAGCAACATAAAATAGGAATTCAAACTGAACATAGTGGATGTGGCGAGTATGTACGAAGAACAAAACACGAAGTGAACATGAACGAGGAAACGAATAACTTGGGTTATTCCAAAGGAGATTGATGTTGTAGTATACATGTGAGCGTTCATGTATGTATCCATGCATATATGTATGCACGTGTGTAATTATGTGTGCATTTGTGTGTATGTATCTACACATGATTATTATTATAAGTATTATTATTAAGGAGCTTTTATATAGCGCCCCTTCAAGGTGATCTACTCAGGAGCGCTCCTAGTCCAACCACGGCAAAAGAGAGTAGTTTTCAAGTTTGCAAGAAACAAGGTAGAGTGAGTCACAGGGACCAGGCGGAGCGCAACAGGAAGGCCATTCCAGGTTGCGGGACTCGCAACCGAAAAATAACGCCGCTGCATAATGGCTGTCCGCGTGCGGGGGCCCAATAGCTCGGCCTGGTCAGTGGTCAGCCGAGCGAAGAGCAGATCGCCGCAAGACCCCGAGGTAGAGCGACACAATATTGTGACATGTATGTACGCTTGTATGTATGTATGCATGTATGCTTGTATGTGTGTATGTACGTATGTAGCTATGTATGCATGTATGTATGTATGTATACTTGTATCTATGTATGTATGTCCGTATGTATGGCCTTGTATCTATGTATGTATGTCTGTATGTATGAACATAGGCCTATATATGTATAATATTTGTATGTATGCGCGCATTTGTGTATAATGTATCTACACATGCATGCATGCATATATGTATGTATGTATGTATGTATGTATGTATGTATGTATGTATGTATGTATGTATGTATGTATGTATGTATGTAGAAACTGAACATAGCGCCTTTTACCTATAATTATCACTAGGGCTGTTCATTAATCGCAGTTAACGCGCGCGATTAACGCGTTAAATTTTCTGGTCGATTAACGCGATTAAAAAATTTAATCGCGATTAAATTTTAATCGCAAACAGACAGTTTTGGATAGGAATTTACCGAACACTGGAATGCGTGAGGTATACAGGCCTACTGCCGAAGCCAAAAGTCTTTGGTCGAGATTGTGTTGGGCGAACTCGTAGGCAACCAAAACAATTTCCTGTTAATGGCGGTGTAGGGCCTACACTAGTAACTAGTTATCCAAATTCGTCCTTTCTGTGAAAGTTTCTATGCATGTAGTTTAATCTTCGTTCGTATTATATATCTTCTAATCATCTATAAAATGTCGGAGAAAAAGCGAGAAGGAAGTGGAACGATCTATAATGAACGGCCATTTTATTTTTAAAACGGCAGATACAAAGGTGCACCTAAGACACTTGCAAAGTTAGCACAGAAATATCTAGGGTCGCCAACAACAGTTGCTGTGCCGTGCGAAAGACTGTTTTCTGCTGCTGGAAACATTCTTAATAAGAAACGTTCAGCATTCTCACCTGACAATGTGAACAAGTTAGTTTGTCTCAACCACTGGCTGAAACAGGACTTATGAAAACCAGAAAATGGATTAACTTCGAAATTCTACATATATATATTAATAACAAATGGACAAACATTGACAAGTTTTTTCTTTAAATTCACTGCTGTTTACTATCTGTAAACAACGACAAAGTTTTGCTCATGATGCGATTAATCGCAAGATTAATCGCGATTACTTTTTTTAATCGCAAGATTAATCGCGATTAAAATTTTTAATCGTTGAACAGCCTTAAGTAGGGCTGTTCATTAATCGCAGTTAACGCGCGCGATTAACGCGTTAAATTTTCTGGTCGATTAACGCGATTAAAAAATTTAATCGCGATTAAATTTTAATCGCAAACAGACAGTTTTGGATAGGAATTTACCGAACACTGGAATGCGTGAGGTATACAGGCCTACTGCCGAAGCCAAAAGTCTTTGGTCGAGATTGTGTTGGGCGAACTCGTAGGCAACCAAAACAATTTCCTGTTAATGGCGGTGTAGGGCCTACACTAGTAACTAGTTATCCAAATTCGTCCTTTCTGTGAAAGTTTCTATGCATGTAGTTTAATCTTCGTTCGTATTATATATCTTCTAATCATCTATAAAATGTCGGAGAAAAAGCGAGAAGGAAGTGGAACGATCTATAATGAACGGCCATTTTATTTTTAAAACGGCAGATACAAAGGTGCACCTAAGACACTTGCAAAGTTAGCACAGAAATATCTAGGGTCGCCAACAACAGTTGCTGTGCCGTGCGAAAGACTGTTTTCTGCTGCTGGAAACATTCTTAATAAGAAACGTTCAGCATTCTCACCTGACAATGTGAACAAGTTAGTTTGTCTCAACCACTGGCTGAAACAGGACTTATGAAAACCAGAAAATGGATTAACTTCGAAATTCTACATATATATATTAATAACAAATGGACAAACATTGACAAGTTTTTTCTTTAAATTCACTGCTGTTTACTATCTGTAAACAACGACAAAGTTTTGCTCATGATGCGATTAATCGCAAGATTAATCGCGATTACTTTTTTTAATCGCAAGATTAATCGCGATTAAAATTTTTAATCGTTGAACAGCCTTAAGTAGGGCTGTTCATTAATCGCAGTTAACGCGCGCGATTAACGCGTTAAATTTTCTGGTCGATTAACGCGATTAAAAAATTTAATCGCGATTAAATTTTAATCGCAAACAGACAGTTTTGGATAGGAATTTACCGAACACTGGAATGCGTGAGGTATACAGGCCTACTGCCGAAGCCAAAAGTCTTTGGTCGAGATTGTGTTGGGCGAACTCGTAGGCAACCAAAACAATTTCCTGTTAATGGCGGTGTAGGGCCTACACTAGTAACTAGTTATCCAAATTCGTCCTTTCTGTGAAAGTTTCTATGCATGTAGTTTAATCTTCGTTCGTATTATATATCTTCTAATCATCTATAAAATGTCGGAGAAAAAGCGAGAAGGAAGTGGAACGATCTATAATGAACGGCCATTTTATTTTTAAAACGGCAGATACAAAGGTGCACCTAAGACACTTGCAAAGTTAGCACAGAAATATCTAGGGTCGCCAACAACAGTTGCTGTGCCGTGCGAAAGACTGTTTTCTGCTGCTGGAAACATTCTTAATAAGAAACGTTCAGCATTCTCACCTGACAATGTGAACAAGTTAGTTTGTCTCAACCACTGGCTGAAACAGGACTTATGAAAACCAGAAAATGGATTAACTTCGAAATTCTACATATATATATTAATAACAAATGGACAAACATTGACAAGTTTTTTCTTTAAATTCACTGCTGTTTACTATCTGTAAACAACGACAAAGTTTTGCTCATGATGCGATTAATCGCAAGATTAATCGCGATTACTTTTTTTAATCGCAAGATTAATCGCGATTAAAATTTTTAATCGTTGAACAGCCTTACTTATTAGTCATCAAGATTCGCTCCACTTGTTTATATACCAGTTTCAACAAGGTTCCTCCAAAGATTGCATTGCTCGGTGAGAAAGTAGCTACACAAATGTCGCTCAGCAAACTGAAAGCCGCAATGACAAAATCAAATGACGAAGAAATACTAAGAAAAACAACCTAGGATCGCTAATCTAACACGATCACTGAGAGGGTGTGCACTCAACCTCATCTTGGAACATCACGCATTGTTTAAACAAATTGCTCTTTTTGTATAAAATCTGACTACTTTAAAAGCTACTGAAACTATTTTACTAGAAAAAAGGGAGAAAATTTCGGTCTTTAAACCACAATCGTAAAGCAACTGATAAAGTTTTTAATCCCAAAGTTTGTGACTTGCATTTGAATGTAATGTAGCTTACCTTTTTGTCACTCAGTGGCGAGAGTCTTGGGCGTTTGGCATTGTTATCTTGTTGGAATACTGCTAAAAGAGAAATAAGTGCAATTACTTTTAAATACAACTAGTTGCCTCATTTGTTGTTTTGTATCTTGGGGCTGTAATATAACCATTCACAGAACAGGTCGTCTCGTGTGCTTGCTTGAATGTTATGTTAGAGAAAATACATAAAGAGCAACACTGTGCTAGGTATTGGTTACCTAGTTTTGATGAACTTTATCAAGTTTTCCTATTAAAAAACTGATATACTGATCAAAACAACAAGCAGCTATAAAGCGCAGGCCTACTATTAAAACTTCATTTAGTAAACTTACAGTCTAAGCCTTCTTTCGTGTGCTCGTCATTACTGGATTCAGCTGATGTTCGTTTCTTTGGCACCGTCAAAGTTGAACTCAGATTGGATCTGCAGAAGAACAAAATGTCGCTATTGCCAGAACGAACACCAATATTGCAAGAACCACCAATCGACTGCCGGTAAACGCTGAGCAAATCGAAGTAAATATAGTGCGTTACAAAGTCAAACCGCCGACGACAATTTTTTTACTATTCCCAGGAATACACAAAAATTGTTTTTAAATCAAAGAAGCAATAGAAGCTTTGGACCTAAAAAGAACGAAGCTTTAACGTCTTGAGACTGTATATTTTGACATCACACAATGGACTTTGTCTTACACTTAGTAATCGCTAATACTTCATTGTAGTTGTAACGTGACTTTCATGGAGTTGCTCGAAAAGCAGAACACATCTTCTTTATTTAGAACATTAAGGTTAGAAATCGTCAAGGTCCGTTGATATCGTTTGGATTAAGGGTTTCAAATGCTATCGGCACACAGTGGTATGTTGAGAGTTTGGAGATTTTTTCGCATTTCGCGTGGTTAAGTTGAAGCCCAATCTTAGCTGACTACAAGGGCGAACATCTGAATATTGTGGGCCACCAAGTCTACCTTGAATCCCAGTGTGTCAGATCGTCTAAGAATGTTACTCTCAATTCCGATTCCAATTTAACGGGATCGGCAGTACTGTGATGCAGAATTCCAGCGGACCCGTCGGACCACCCTGCCAGGTTCCTTCTTCTCATCGAAGAATATTTGATCCATGTCGTGACATCGGTTTGCAGGAATATGCGGCGTGTGCGAAACGGTAAAGCTCCGGTAGATCTCTTGGAACCGCTTCCAAGAGAGAGTCCCTGGGAAGAGTATTAAAGGCATTAAAAAAATTTAGTTTTACCAGAACTTCATCCGGTGGCATCGAGGTGGCCCAGCGGCGGGTTGCATGTACTGCTGCTTCAGCACCTCCTGTTACGCCAACCCCAGTTGGATAGAGGCCAGTAGTGTAGACAGCTTGGTAACAGCACGAGCGTTCGCGCATTTTAGCTGCTAAGCGTCGCAAAGTGTATCCGACCCCGATTGGCCTGACGCCTTCGTCTTTTTCTTCAAAGCAACCAGATTGGCGCCGTATATGATTTCGTTAACCTCGACCGGTAAGCTCCCTTCCAGCATCAGATTAACCAATTCGCTGAGATGGTGAATGAGGTTCAAATCGTTAAGTCTGAGGTGTTGTGGAGTGATGCCGTCTGGACCAGCAGAAACGAAGAAATGGCCTCGAAGTCGATCGCTCTGAGATCCTCAAGGGACCAAAACGATCTGAAGCTTTGGATTACAGGATCACAGATTGGTCTCCTGTCAGATGGAGCTGGCGGGTGCTTCGTATTTAGTCCAGCCAACGTTTCAGGAGTGTCGGCATAAATATATATATATATAAATATATATATATATATAAATAATATATATAAATATATATATGCCATGGTCTCGTGGACCACCCTTGCTTATTTCGAACAAATATATATATATATATATATATATATATATATATATATATTAGGGTGGTCCACGAGACCATGGCAAAAATCAACTTTAACAGAACTAGCTTCCACAAGTTTAATCTGTTCTACCTCACCTACGTAAGATGTGGTCCAAATCTGAAGCAGATTAGACCAGTTTTAGATCTGGCTCAAGACCCTCAACGTTCTCTTCATAATACCACGGCCTAGCGGAAATTATTGATTTTATCTACCACTCAAACAAATTATTATTAGAACTGTTTACTTACTTAATTTTGAACTCTTGGGTCAAACTGGTGTTTAGAAATACCAATCTAATATTATTAAATAGTCCTTGCTGTTTTGATGCAAAATACAAACTGTAGCTTGTCGTCTTTCTGCTCCTCTGATTCTGATGAAGAGTTCCAAGCTTGTAGTCCCTGCTTCAAATCTCAACCAAAGCGAGCAAAGGTCAATAACATCCTTACGGATCCCAATGTCACTGCTGCTCTTGACTGAGTAAATGTACCAGACCGAGGTGCTACATATACTATTAGAACATTTGCAAAGGCTCTTGGTCATAATGTCAATACCATGACTTTGTCAAGAAGTTCTATCCGAGGATCACGCTAAAAGAACCGTGAAGAGGATGCTGAAGGCACGGACAAGGAGGTCATTGGCAATGTGCCGCTGCTCCTGCACTGAGATGGCAAACTACTACCTGACATTACTTGGAAGAAAAAAATAGTAAAGAATTGCAGCACTCGTTACAGGTGGCGGAGAAGAGATATTGCTTGGATTTCCAAAAAATTGGCCGCCGAACTGGTAAAGAACAGTTCGAAGCCTGCCTGACCACACTGGATGACTGGGGTCTCCGGAATCAAGTTCGTGGAATAGAGTTTGACACCATTGCCAATAATACCGCCCTGAAGAATGGTGCCTGCACTTTTATTGAGAATTCGACTGAACAAGAATTAGCCTAGGCGGCTTGCCGCCGACATATCATGGAACTTCCACTTGCTGCTGTCTTTATCTCCTTATTTGTACCAACTGGAGGGCTTGCCGTTGCTATGTTCAAGAGGTTCAGCAAAGCTGGAAATACATTGACCTGGCGACACAGTGGCTTCCAATACACTGACCAGGCGACATATGAAGTGGCTTCCGATTACATGTTCGAATGCACACGTTTCTGCACTACGAGAAGAAATGGTGAAATTCTGCAAGAGTCACATCCAAGAGAAGACTACGAATAATTCTTAAAACTCAGCTTGATCTTCATGGATGGTGAAAAGGGTTCAGGCATATGAAGTGGCTTCCAATACGTTGACCAGGCGACACATGAAGTGGCTTCCGATTACATGTTCGAATGCACACGTTTCTGCACTACGAGAAGAAATGGTGAAATTCAGTAAGAGTCACATCCAAGAGAAGACTACGAATAATTCTTAAAACTCAGCTTGATCTTCCTGGATGGTGAAAAGGGTTCAGGCATATGAAGTGGCTTCCAATACATTGACCAGGCGACATATGAAGTGGCTTCCGATTACATGTTCGAATGCACACGTTTCTACACTACGAGAAGAAATGGTGAAATTCTGCAAGAGTCACATCCAAGAGAAGACTACGAATAATTCTTAAAACTCAGCTTGATCTTCCTGGATGGTGAAAAGAGAGCAAGGGTTTTCTTTCGGGCACCAGGAGCATTCCATCATGCACGTTGAATGGCAAAAGCCATCTATAGCATTAAAATATTTTCTTTTCCAGCAGCAGTTCTCTCTAACTGCCAAAGAAAAGCACAGTGTAAAGGAACTGGAGCTGGCATTGTTTGTGAGCCTCGTCTATGTTCGATTCAGGCATGAAGTTTCTCTGCCTATAAGAGCACCATTCAACGACCTACTGTCACTTGAGGAGCTCAGTAGATATCCAAACATGTATGACAGTGGTAAAGGCTGCCTCTACCGCATTCAGTAGGCAACTATGGTACGTTTCAGGAATTTTGGTCGGCTTGTCGTTGTTTGATGACAGAATTGGAGCGCATGTGAAAACACTGATGGTGACAAACCTCCGTCTTCCACAGTCCATCAATTCTGTCAAACGACTCGACAGTCCTCCTGAATCCCTGAGCTCTCTAGACTTGGCCTTGCAATGGCTTGCATCTTTCTTTACAGGGAGAAATACTGTGATCTTTAACGTTCTGCATTTGAATGGAAAAGAGAAGGCCAAATGCTTCATGGTAAAGGATCCTATAGAATGGTGTGACGATCCCTCCTACCGGAACCTCAGGATGGCAGCGTCGGTCATGACAGTTGTTAACGACTCTGCTGAGAGAGCCATTGCTTTGACGCTACAGTACAATTCGTTGCTGACAAAGAATGAAGAGCAGAAGCAGTTCCTTCTTCGGCTCGTGCAATACCACAGGAAGAGCTATACGTCCTGCTTCAAGGCCACTATGATGAAGATGACAGAGGACAGTGAATGTGTTTTTCAAGACAAGTAACAAAGTTCTTGTGTGTCCATAGCAACTGAACACTATAAAACATTTTCTTATTTTAATTGCTGCAATATAAATGTTTTAATTCAACTCAAATTATGTTTTCTGTTCTAATATGCACATAAACGATTTCATGTTGATGACGTTGTGTAACGATACAGCTTATGCATTTCAGAGAAAAATAGACAGTTGCATCATAATTTTTGTGTAGCTCAAAGAACAGAGATATATGCTGCCACTCCTTATAGAAGGTTCACAGTCCAGATCAATAGACCAGTATATTACAGATCATAGTCTAATTCCAAGTCGTGATTAAGCCTATACTGAGTTCATGAATAATGCCAGGAAAGTTAAGCCTAGTCGAACTCTATGTAACTAACCTGAGGAAGTTGCTTGCGCACTCGTTTCTCTGCCACAAAGCAGTATAACTTTGTATACCAGCGTAATCTGGGAAGTTTAACGGCAAGTCATATAAGTCATTGGCCATGACCTCAACGGATTCTCTCGATGTGACAAGTCCTAAGCTCTAGAAGTGAAGTCGGATAACTGTCTTTACGAGTCTTTCGATTAATTATGCCTAAAGCTGACTTAAGCGGTGAATGGTATGCGTGGCCATTGACAAATCACAATATTTACATCTTCGTTAATCGTTAAGGATAGGCAGTGTCGCGATATGGTTATAGTTAAAGTTCTACAATTTTCGAAGAAAGGCAGATTCGATAGACGATGTTCAGGCAAAGCATATACTATATGAAAGTTAGGGCGGCGTGCATGACGATGTGCAAAGATACAGCGTATGCATTTCAGAGAAAAATAGACAGCTTGCATCATATGTGTAGCTCAAAGAAGAGATATATGCTGCCACTCCTATTAGAAATCAACAATATACCCACAAAGCCTTGCAACAGGATACGAATAAGCGAGTTCTCAAACCGATACAAAAGTTAGAAAACATGAGATAATTCTATTATTTCATACCCCGTTGATGACTTGCGTCTTTGGCTCGACATCACACGATCTGAAGACTGGTTGGGAGCGGCGGTCATAGATGTCCCGGCCAAAGCATCACACGAAGGCTGCGGAAGAGACTTCTGACGAGATGAAATGCTCCGCGCGCACTCTCGAGGGTTGTAGGATTCTCTAGCTGCAGGTACTGGGACGTCTCGAAAATCGTCACAGCCGGCGGCTTGCATGCTTGCACCGACAGGTCCAACAGAAATCCTATCAGAATCAAATCTTTACATTTAATTTCTTGCAACTTCAACATATATAAATCCAGTAAGCAGAGAGGCAAAAGTTCTCGAAGTCAAGTCAACAAAGTCAAAGACGTCATGTAATAATATTCTTATTTTTATTCTGATAAGATTACGAATAAATTATTCAGTGGCACACTTTTAGAAGGTTCACAGTCCAGATCAATAGACCAGTATATTACAGATCATAGTCTAATTCCAACTCGTGATTAAGCCTAAGGTGAGTTCATGAATAATGCCAGGAAAGTTAAGCCTAGTCGAACTCTATGTAACTAACCTGAGGAAGTTGCTTGCGCACTCGTTTCTCTGCCACAAAGCAGTATAACTTTGTATACCAGCGTAATCTGGGAAGTTTAACGGTAAGTCATATAATTCATTGGCCATGACCTCAACGGATTCTCTCGATGTGACAAGTCCTAAGCTCTAGAAGTGAAGTCGGATAACTGTCTTTACGAGTCTTTCTATTAATGATGCCTAAAGCCGACTTAGGCGGTGAATGGTATGCATGGCCATTGACAAGTCGCAATATTTACGTCTTCGTTAATCGTTAAGGATAGGCAGTGTCGCGATATGGTTATTAGGGTGGAGTGAAAACACGAAGTTAACATTTCAGAATCGGCAGGGTGTGCAAAAGTTGTCTACTGTGACCAGTAGCCTGCATATAAAATATTACTGGATTTGGTTAAATTCTTGAGGTGCCCCAAGGCCACCCAAAAAACACGAATTCCCGAAATTTTGCACGAATGGCATGAATTTGTTTGTATACTTGAGATGTGATATTTTTTCACTATTGCAATTTTATTTTGGCGATGTCTTTTGTAAAATATATTGAAGACTGAAAGGCAGATTGCAAGAATGTCAGTCAAACAGCCAAAAACAATTAAAACTATTAGCTGTCCAGTACTTGGTATTCATTCAGAACTGTCTCAAACAGTGCTTCCGACATGTGCTGACATGATGGAGTTCTTCCTAATTGTTCTTGATGACCTGAAGCGAGATTAAACAGTAATTGTTTCAGCAGTAGCAGATGCAAACAACTTTGAGTGTTGTGACAACGGAATGTGACAGATATGATGTTTCTGATCGAAGAGCTGCTAGACTAGTGCATGAAGGTGACAGATCGCAGGAGTAAAATTCGTAGAGAATGAGAGTCAGAAAATATTTACAAGCAAGTTAGACAAACTGGAGTGCAAGTGGAAAAATGAAGTTGGTATTATCCGAATATGATAACCGAAGAGCCTATTACAGTTGTGTCAGAAATATGCATGTCATTTCAGTCCATCAGTTGGAAACCCATAAAGTATAGCAAGAGGAATATCAGATCTACTCCACCGAAATGAAATTACAACGAACAGATTGCTTGTTGTTGGGTGCAATGGCACAAATGTGAATACTGGTAACAGAGGAGGTGTTATTCCCTTGATCGAAATGGAGATAGGGTGATCACTGTAGTGGCTCGTTTCTTTGTTGCATGCAAACCAATTGCCTGAGAGACATCTCCTACAGAAACTTGATAGTGTAACACATGGTCCTAGAACGTTGTCTAGTCCAAGTGGTAAAGCAAAGCAAGCATGTGAAAACAAATCAGTAGTTCCCTTTACAGCAATTGCACTTAACAATTGTCTGTGTGTTGATAATGCCGATATAAACACCGATCAGAAGTATTTGTACTATGGTCGTCTATGTCAAGCTGTATCTGCTAGGAAATGTCCTGACGAAGTTGCTAATCGAAAACCCGATCCAGTAGTTCATTCAAGATGGCTTACAACTGCTAACAGAATTCTACTTGAAATAGCTCTGGTCTATACAAGTCAAGTCACGAAACACGAATATTGCATCCGTAATGTATAAAATGGTTAAACTGCAATCGGAGGCTATTAAAAATTTAATGTATAATGATAGTGAAACTGCAATAACGTCAATGCTACATATAGAGTTTTATTTCGTTGGTATTCTTCAACTAAGAAAACACTACTACAGACTGGCCGCCATTTTGTTTTCTGGCAGTGCTACATATGTGTCTTTAGTTCCATCGCATTCCTTGACCCTGGAAATGTTTATTTAGACTCTAAAATCATGTTTCCATGATATACATGACTGTACTTATAGCCATTTGAAGATATTGGCCACCATTTTTTACCGCCATCTTGGTTTTTCCATGTAACCGCTAAAACTCCAGCTTTCTAACCACGATTTTCGTTTTCAGCAGGGTCAAATTAGTCTAGAAGCACCTATTAGGAAATTGTTACATGATTTGCTTCTAACAAGGTCATTTTAAAATTCCAAGCCTAGTTTTTATGGAAGATTTCAATTTCTGGGTTATAATGGGATAGGTTTTCGCCGTTGGGGCACCTCAAAACATAATCCTAGAGGCAAAATATTTTACGCTAGCAAAACGAGTATCTATACACAGGTTTTGCACCCCCTGCCAATTGCAGATTCCTCAAAAAAGTTTTTACCTATAGCTTTCACTCCACCCTAATGGTTATAGTTAAAGTTCTACAATTTTCGAACAAAGGCAGATTCGATAGACGATGTTCAGGCAAAGCATAATACTATATGAAAGTTAGGGCGGCGTGCATGACGATGTGCAAAGATATAGCGTATGCATTTCAGAGAAAAATAGACAAAATAGACAGCTTGCATCATATGTGTAGCTCCAAGAACAGAGATATATGCTGCCACTCCTATTAGAAATCAACAATATACCCACAAAGCCTTGCAACAGGATACGAATAAGCGAGTTCTCAAACCCGATACAAAAAGTTAGAAAACATGAGATAATTCTATTATTTCATACCCCGTTGATGACTTGCGTCTTTGGCTCGACATCACACGATCTGAGGACTGGTTGGGAGCGGCGGTCATAGATGTCCCGGCCAAAGCATCACACGAAGGCTGCGGAAGAGACTTCTGACGAGATGAAATGCTCCGCGCGCACTCTCGAGGGTTGTAGGATTCTCTAGCTGCAGGTACTGGGACGTCTCGAAAATCGTCACAGCCGGCGGCTTGCATGCTTGCACCGACAGGTCCAACAGAAATCCTATCAGAATCAAATCTTTACATTTAATTTCTTGCAACTTCAACATATATGAAATCCAGTAAGCAGAGAGGCAAAAGTTCTCGAAGTCAAATCAACAAAGTCAAAGACGTCATGTAATAATATTCTTATTTTTATTCTGATAAGATTACGAATAAATTATTCAGTGACACACTTTAAGAAGGTTCACACTCCAGATCTCTGTTTCTCTGCCACAAAGCAGTATAACTTTGTATACCAGCGTAATCTGGGAAGTTTAAAGGCAAGTCATATAATTCATTGGCCATGACCTCAACGAATTCTCTCGATGTCACCAAAGTCCTAAGCTCTAGAAGTGAAGTCGGATAACTGTCTTTACGAGTCTTTCTATTAATGATGCCTAAAGCCGACTTAGGCGGTGAATGGTATGCATGGCCATTGACAAGTCGCAATATTTACATCTTCGTTAATCGTTAAGGATAGGCAGTGTCGCGATATGGTTATAGTTAAAGTTCTACAATTTTCGAACAAAGGCAGATTCGATAGACGATGTTCAGGCAAAGCATATACTATATGAAAGTTAGGGCGGCATGCATGACGATGTGCAAAGATATAGCGTATGCATTTCAGAGAAAAATAGACAAAATAGACAGCTTGCATCATATGTGTAGCTCAAAGAACAGAGATATATGCTGCCACTCCTATTAGAAATCAACAATATACCCACAAAGCCTTGCAACAGGATACGAATAAGCGAGTTCTCAAACCCGATACAAAAAGTTAGAAAACATGAGATAATTCTATTATTTCATACCCGTTGATGACTTGCGTCTTTGGCTCGACATCACACGATCTGAGGACTGGTTGGGAGCGGCGGTCATAGATGTCCCGGCCAAAGCATCACACGAAGGCTGCGGAAGACACTTCTGACGAGATGAAATGCTCCGCGCGCACTCTCGAGGGTTGTAGGATTCTCTAGCTGCAGGTACTGGGACGTCTCGAAAATCGTCACAGCCGGCGGCTTGCATGCTTGCACCGACAGCTCCAACAGAAATCCTATCAGAATCAAATCTTTACATTTGATTTCTTGCAACTTCAACATATATGAAATCCAGTAAGCAGAGAGGCAAAAGTTCTCGAAGTCAAATCAACAAAGTCAAAGACGTCATGTAATAATATTCTTATTTTTATTCTGATAAGATTACGAATAAATTATTCAGTGACACACTTTTAGAAGGTTCACAGTCCAGATCAATAGACCAGTATATTACAGATCATAGACTAATTCCAACTCGTGATTAAGCCTAAGGTGAGTTCATGAATAATGCCAGGAAAGTTAAGCCTAGTCGAACTCTATGTAACTAACCTGAGGAGGTTGCTTGCGCACTCGTTTCTCTGCCACAAAGCAGTATAACTTTGTATACCAGCGTAATCTGGGAAGTTTAACGGCAAGTCATATAATTCATTGGCCATGACCTCAACGGATTCTCTCGATGTGACAAGTCCTAAGCTCTAGAAGTGAAGTCGGATAACTGTCTTTACGAGTCTCTCGGTTAATTATGCCTAAAGCTGACTTAAGCGGTGAATGGTATGCATGGCCTTTGACAAATCACAATATCTACATCTTCGTTAATCGCTAAGGATAGACATTTTCGCGATATGGTTATAGTTAAAGTTCTACAATTTTCGAACAAAGGCAGATTCGATAGACGATGTTCAGGCAAAGCATATACTATATGAAAGTTAGGGCGGCGTGCATGACGATGTGCAAAGATATAGCGTATGCATCTCAGAGAAAAATAGACAAAATAGACAGCTTGCATCATATGTGTAGCTCAAAGAACAGAGATATATGCTGCCACTCCTATTAGAAATCAACAATATACCCACAAAGCCTTGCAACAGGATACGAATAAGCGAGTTCTCAAACCCGATACAAAAAGTTAGAAAACATGAGATAATTCTATTATTTCATACCCTGTTGATGACTTGCGTCTTTGGCTCGACATCACACGATCTGAGGACTGGTTGGGAGCGGCGGTCATAGATGTTCCGGCCAAAGCATCACACGAAGGCTGCGGAAGAGACTTCTGACGAGATGAAATGCTCCGCGCGCACTCTCGAGGGTTGTAGGATTCTCTAGCTGCAGGTACTGGGACGTCTCGAAAATCGTCACAGCCGGCGGCTTGCATGCTTGCACCGACAGGTCCAACAGAAATCCTATCAGAATCAAATCTTTACATTTAATTTCTTGCAACTTCAACATATATAAATCCAGTAAGCAGAGAGGCAAAAGTTCTCGAAGTCAAGTCAACAAAGTCAAAGACGTCATGTAATAATATTCTTATTTTTATTCTGATAAGATTACGAATAAATTATTCAGTGACACACTTTTAGAAGGTTCACAGTCCAGATCAATAGACCAGTATATTACAGATCAGTCTAATTCCAACTCGTGATTAAGCCTAAGGTGAGTTCATGAATAATGCCAGGAAAGTTAAGCCTAGTCGAACTCTATGTAACTAACCTGAGGAAGTTGCTTGCGCACACGTTTCTCTGCCACAAAGCAGTATAACTTTGTATACCAGCGTAATCTGGGAAGTTTAACGGCAAGTCATATAAGTCATTGGCCATGACCTCAACGGATTCTCTCGATGTGACAAGTCCTAAGCTCTAGAAGTGAAGTCGGATAACTGTCTTTACGAGTCTTTCGATTAATTATGCCTAAAGTTGACTTAAGCGGTGAATGGTATGCATGGCCTTTGACAAGTCGCAACATTTACACCTTCGTTAATCGTTAAGGATAGGCAGTGTCGCGATATGGTTATAGTTAACGTTCTACAATTTTCGAACAAAGGCAGATTCGATAGACGATGTTCAGGCAAAGCATATACTATATGAAAGTTAGGGCGGCGTGCATGACGATGTGCAAAGATACAGCGTATGCATTTCAGAGAAAAATAAGACAGCTTGCATCATATGTGTAGCTCAAAGAACAGAGATATATGCTGCCACTCCTATTAGAAATCAACAATATACCCACAAAGCCTTGCAACATGATACGAATAAGCGAGTTCTCAAACCCGATACAACAAGTTAGAAAACATGAGATAATTCCATTATTTTATACCGCGTTGATGACTTGCGTCCCTGGATCGATCTCACACCATCTAAGAACTGGTTGTGAGCGGCAGTCATGGATGGGGCTGTTGATGGGGCTGTTGATAAGTCCCAGGTTACCAGTATCATTGTTTCATGTGCTTTTTAAACGTAATGAACTAAATGAATTTCTACAAATTTACAACTAAAGGAAAAATCAAGAACGTACTGTTAATTTGAGAGACGGCAACCCGTTTGGTAACCTGCTCGACGTGAGTGCTGCATTTGACACTGTCGATCACAACATACTTGTGCATCGTCAGTTGATATCTGTCGGCCTCTCTGGTAATGATTTAGAGTGGCTTTCTTCCTTTCTGCGTCGCCGTTCATTTATAGTGGCCAATGGTCCCACTAGGTCCCCTGAGTACCGGCGCCTGTTGGTCTGTCTCAGGGTTCCGTCCGTGACCCCCTTCTGTATATCCTTGCTACTGCTTTCTTAAGTTCCCTGCTTGCGGCTGAGTCTATTCGTAGTCAATCTTACTTACGCCGATGACCACCAGACCTATGTCCACTGTTGGTGGCGACGTCTCGATGTTAACGGCCCTTGTTTACGAGCTACGTGACCAGGTTGTCTCTCTGTCTGAGAAGTTTGATGCACTAACGTCTAATGGTTCTTGTTCATCCGTGGCTCCTAAAGAGGAAATGTCACGTTCTCTGACTGCGGCGAAGGATGAATCTTCCACGTTGCCAAGAAAGTTTTGCATGATGGCGAGGATGTCTCGGCTGCCTCGGCTGTGGCTGCTGGAACATCATTTCCGGCGGTTGAGCGCAGTTGGGCTGAAGTTGCCGCACTCCCAGGTGCTTCCGATATCCGTGCTTCAACTCAGCGGCATGCTCTTCCTCCACGAGGCCAACCAGCAGTGAAACGTGGTAAGCGACCGACTAACGGGAAGATTAAAGTCGTCCCTTGGGCATTAACTTGTTTCGTTGGACGCCTGGATTTATCTACCACGGAGCAGGAGTTGAAGGACTACCTTAATGATGTCGGGATTTTGGATGTCTCCTGTCTGAAGCTCAAATCCGCGGCATTCAGTCTCCTACCCTCAGGAATATCGTGATCTCTTCTATGACGAGACCAACTGGCCAGACAGTACCATCAAGTACTTCAACACTAGAGGTAGCTGCGTGTACGCTGCTGCACTTGATCTCAGAAAAGCTTTTGATAGTGTGAACCATTACAAATTGTTTAAGGAGTTACTTAAATACAATACACCAGTATCCAACGTTGACATTATTTGCAATTGATATAGTAAGTTTTTTGTTGCTTTTAAATGGAGCGGTTGCATGTCTTCACAGTTCCATGTTGGCAGTGGGGTTAGGCAGGGTAGCACTTTGTCTCCTCCACTGTTTAACCTTCTCATGCATATATTCATTTAAAACTTAAGGTGTACAGATATGGGTTGTCATATATAAAGAATCATTTTTATGGTTGTTTTTGTATGCTGATGATATCATCTTACTCTCTCCTTCAGTATATGGTCTACAGAACATGTTGAATGTTTGTTGCACGACCAGCAATACACTCTTGCGCGAGTTTTACTGTTCCAAGTCTTTTTGTATACAGTTTGGTAAAGTGGTAAACAAGTCTATTGATCCGATGTCTTTGGGTGGTCAATTCCTTGGGTTGATTCTCTTAAGTATTTAGGTGTTCATGTAATGGGTGGCCGTAGACATATAACGTTTGATATTGATCCTTTGAAACGGTCATTCTACCGGGCTTGTAATTGTATTGCATCTCATGCCTCTAACTTAGATGGAATTGTACACCTTCACTTACAAGAGACCTATTCCTTGCCCCTTTTGACCTATGCCCTCCCTGCCTTGACTCTGTCAACTAGACAGATTAATGAACTGGAATTTGGTATGTCGTCTTTATTCGGGTTTAAGAAGTGGGAAAGTGTCAAATGTTTTATTAATGGATTGGGTAGACTGAATCTGACTTTTTGGTAAAAGTACGTCGTTGTAAACTGTATTTCCACTTGGTCAGTTCTGATAATGTTGCCATTCATAACCTGATGTGGACATACTTTTCAGAAAATTACCATAATGATGAGTGCCTTGCCTTGATATTCTTGAAGAAACACGATGCCATTGCTCAACTGTATAGTGATTTTGATATCTTATGTACTGGAAGTGAACTGTGACAGTTGTTATTTAATACTCTGTTTCTTTTTCCTTTTGTTTCTCCTTTCCATGGTTTACTGCCTACTTGGTGTAAATAAGCTGTTCATAACATAATAATTATTAGTAATTACCACAATGATAATTGCCTTGCTTTAGTTTTCAGGATTAATATGATCTCAACTGATTACTCAACTTTATAGCCAGTATGATGACACATGAACAGTGAGCTGTTATGTTATTGTCTCTAGTTAATGCTATGTATTTTTACTCTTAATTGTTTTATTTTGGTTTTGGTTGTTACTTCTGTCTCTTTGGCGTAATAAAGTGTTCATTAACCTAAAAAAACTGAAAGCAAACTAAATTGTCTAGCTCTTGGATTTTGACATCATCATAGTAATCGTCGGTATCATTCCCATCAGAATCATCCTTACCCCCATCAATAATAATATAAATCGTTATCATCACCGTCATCAGAATATATTGAGATCGTAACTGACTTGTCGTACCTCTTTGTCCCTCGTCCCTGTCTCTTTCCATCACGGTAACCTCCGTCGCACAAAGGAGTCGATAAAATTGGTTTGTCAGCTCTTGAGTCCTTCGCCGTTGACTAAAACAAC
Organism: Allolobophora icterica; assembly: GCA_963556255.1. Lineage (NCBI taxonomy): Eukaryota > Metazoa > Annelida > Clitellata > Crassiclitellata > Lumbricidae > Allolobophora > Allolobophora icterica. Next base: position 21,937,989 of record OY744605.1, on the reverse strand, counting down.
AAAATTTAATTACTTGTATTATTTTGGACCGGTACAGATACCTTATACAATAAACCGAAACGAAGACATGACAGCTACGAGAGGCGAAATTAGGTCACCCTGTTTTGAAGGCATGAATCGCTTTGTGGTTTCTTAGATTCCATTCGGTTCAGGCTGGACAGTTTCTTCATAGTTAAACGAATTTTATTGGTGAATACTCTGGTCTTGAGCTACCTCAGTTCAATTATTGCAATTCTCTTACAAGATGTATCATTACAAAGCATAGGCCTACTCTTAAACATACTCTTCACAGTATCTTCGTAGTACTACTGTCGTAATCGTAAGTTCCTGATGTCTTCGGCGCTCAAAAAGCTAATTCGTGGGAACCAGCTTATAATTATACAGGCGCTCAGTAAAAAGCAAAATCGACGAGATCCAAGTGGCAAGGATTAGTACAAAGTACAGCTTCACAAGTCAGGACAGTGTCCACACATACTCATAAATAATTATCAAGACGAGTGAATGAACAATGATGGTCTATGTTTTGTAGCCGTTGTTGAACTGGAACGTTACAGTTGAAAAGTAATGCGACATACCTTGGAACTTTCGGCTGGCGAGTTGCTTTCGGAGAGCCGGTCCTGCAGAGACGTCGTGTCGTTATTGGAAAGGCTCTGGCGACCGGGGTCAGAGGTCTCGAATTTGGTTGACTGCCGCCTACTCGTTGACTGACTGGGACCGGAAGGATCTGCTGTGCTATACCGCGTTGATGACCTCGACCTCACAGAATCTAAGGACTGGTTGGGAGCGGCGGTCATGGGTGTTTCGGCCACAACGCCAGTCGACTGTCGTGGAAGAGATTGGTGACGGGATGACTCCATCTTAAACTTGATTTCTTGCAACTTCTAAGTGATGATCATGCCTTCGCCTCTTAGCACCTATTCACTTAAAATTCGAATATTTTTAAAGTAAATATTTATGGTCATTTATCATAAATTTAATTTTTATATAATAGACAACCGCTAACCGCAGCCTAAGCATCGCATACGCCCATTTGACGGAAGCGAATTATAATGACGTAAACAAATGCAAAACTAAGAAATCTCATTGAGTAGAGTAAGAATAAGTTAGTTAATGAATCAATAGGCCCTATATACAGCGCAAAATCTGCGCTTCAATCAATCAATCAATATTCGTTTATTGCTATAATTCCCGTTGACACAAACGCAACGGGATTAGGCATACACAGACTTTAAAACATTGACAGCAAATGCGGTTAAATCAGATCTCAATTAGGTTTCATTGACTAGTTAATAAATGTTTCTATAAAACATACGGGATATAAAGTTTTTATCGTTCTTTCCAGGCAATGTGAAATTGTGAGTTCGCACTCGGATATTGTGGGGAATATTTCGGTCAGCAGGGAAATAGGGTCGCAGAACATAGCCTGGGTCAGCAACGGCTGCATTGTACAGGCGTTCATCAGCCTGCCTGGCCAGTTCTGCAGCGCTTTGGATAGATGGGAAAAGTGAGCCAGTTCGGCGCATCTTTAAGCAGTTGCTCAATCATCCCTCTGTCTCTGCCCGGGTGTAGCCCCACCAAGCAGGGGTTGCATACATCAGGGAAGATATGGTGGTGGCCCTTGCTATGTCATGTAAGACATTTGGTGGAAATCCGTGGGACCTTAGGACTCGGAGGGCGTGGAGTGAAAAGGAAGATTTCGATAGAACCTCTTCTAAATGAGGCCCCATCCCGAGGTCAGAGGAGATGGTGACACCTAGGACACGCAGGGAAGTAACGCGGATGGCCCCCGGGGATAATAAGGGAATGGAGGGGATCAGGGCTGTAGTGGTAAAATTAGAGGTGAGTATACACGCTACCGGTTAGTTTTCCGAAACAAATTAGAGGTGAGTATGCGCTACATGTAGTATTTTGTGAGTATACGCTACAGTATTTTAATATAAATAAATATAACTATTTGGGAGGTGAGTATACGGTCTCTAGAGGTGAGTACACGCTGTATACCCGCGTATACCCTAGACTACAGCCCTGGAGAGGATTGCTTTCCTTCTGGTGAAGATAATTAATTCACGAGTTTTATTACACACATCAAATTCAAATCAGCAGCTTAGGCTTTGGCATACTCAGGCACTAATAGAATATTTTATTACTCATCATTCAATGTTTTCGTTTTTCAATTTAATATTATCTTCTACAGGATATTCGTAAATAAGACTTTACGTAAAAGCAGCAATTGACACAACCTTCGAGCGAGACCGCATAAATTTACCCTACCAGAGAAAGGTGATCATAATTTTCTATCCCGTAAGTCTTATTCTCTACAAAAATGCCTACTGACGCTGATTCGCTGCTCATGAGTCTATGACCCTGTAGCTTGTTCTAGCTGCGTTATATCAACTTTGATGTTCAGTAAACGAGTGTTAATTCATTTATTCATCTACTCGACTAGGTCCTCTGCCTGTCGTAATCTAACTGTTGATTGATTGTATATTAGTTTAATGAGACAATCTGACAGGTAAAACGCTGCTTGTTGCAAGAGTAGGCCTAATTGGAAGCGTGGATTTAACAGGTAATCAACAGTGATGGGCAATAGTTAACTAAAAAGTTGCTAACTTTTAGTTTAACTAAAAAATTTTAGTTAAGGAAGAAGTTTAACTAAAAAAAATAGTTTAGTTAAAACTATAGTTTTACTAAAAAAATTTAGTTGCTAACTAAAAAGTTTAACTAAAAAATCAGCAATATGCAACTATTTTTCCACAGTGAACATTGAACACTGTCAGCAAAAAAACATGTTAACACTGCATGGTTTTAGCATTAGGCCTAACAGCCTGTGTTTTCAAATTCATACACTACTTACAGTACACATGTAACTGTATGCCAGAACAGTACACATTGCATAGTTTGAATGTGAAATTGTCATTGACGCTTTGGATTATAACAGTTCACTTAATGTCTTTTATTGTGAAAATGTTTGTCGTAAATAGTTGGAAAAAAGTTGGAAAAAGTTTAACTACTTTTTTTTAGTTTAGTTAACTAATTTCCAAAATCAGTTGCCAACTTTAGTTAAACTATTTTTTTTAGTTGGAAAATAGTTTTAGTTTAACTAAAAAAAATAGTTTAGTGCCCATCACTGGTAATCAAGTTTCGGGTCTTGCATAGTATAATAATTATTATGCTTTCATATAGCATGCGGGGTATATAGTTTTTTGCGTCTTTTCTGGAAGACCAAGGTTATGCGTCCGGGGGCGTTAATTGCATAGCCTATGCTAACTTTTTTGAGGATTACATGCATCTCGATGCATAGTACGCCTGTAGCGATCATTAGTGCGTCGTCTGCCTTGCTCGTCAAGGTATCAGCCGACGGGTGTTTCGGAGTAGGTTATAATCTATCCAGTTCGTATCCAGGCATCTAAACTATCCCCTGAACAAAAAGCTCAGTTGTGCTTTTCTCTCGTAGGTCCTAGAGTCGTTCGTTTTCCAGAGTCTCTGTTGGCACTCAGAAGTCAGAACTTGACTAAAAACTCATATCTTTTAGGATTCGCTTTCTCCGTAGACTGTTTTTGTTGTGTTTTATCGCAATTTCATCTGGGCTTTCGACCGGAATTTACCCTGGAATTTGTCTGGTACACTGATTTTAGGCCTACTTAGTACGAATCATAGCCTGATGCATCGTTACAGTGGAAGTTCTCATGTTATTATAATTATCTTAGCTAAATCCACTAAGAGATTTTTATTTAGTCGGACAAGTGGGGCCTATATCTGGAATACATTGAAGGCGCTTGGTGTGAGTGTAGGCTATTCGGCATCAATCGACTCTAAACAAAGTCGAAAATAGAGAACTTCAGCCAATGATGAATCCTATCGCATTCCAGAAGACAATCAGGAGCTGAGAATTCACGTTATTTAAACTAGAGTTTTTTGTCGATGACGACCTGAAAACCAACGCACCCTACACGACATTGCACTCAGGCTATCCGCAGTACTTTCAAGAATATTTTATGCTCTGATATATAGGCTACACTTCCAGAATCTAATCGGAATGTAGGGTTCTTCGGTTCTCATTTTCTTTCAGCATACCGGTCCTCAATTGGCTGCCTCTCTGTCTTATTGGATTGACTCCGGCAAATGATTACGAATCTTTCTGGAGTGCCATCAAGTGCTGTAAGTGCATTATTTTACTAACAGCATTTCAGAAGTGCTAAACATTACATTATAAAAACGGTGACCGGACAATTCGTCGCAGGACAATTCGGCTCGGACAATTCGGCGCGGACAATTCGTCGCAGGACAATTCGGCGCGGACAATTCGGCGCGGACATTTCGTCGCGGACAATTCGGCGCAGGACAATTCGGCGCAGGACAATTCGGCGCGGGACATTTCGTCGCGGGATATTTATATAATACAAAATGTTATCGCGGAAAATTTATATAATTAATCAATGCGAGGTGATTAGCTATCGTCGATTTATTGTTGTGCTGATTACGAAAATCGAACATCAGTCGAATACTTACGGGGATGCAGTCACAACATAAATTAAATGGATTAACAAATTAACCCATTGTAACGATTTAGTTACATTCAAGCAATTTCGGACAGGATTATTCAACCGTTTTGTTTTGTATTAACATTTAGTTGTGTTAGATTAGTAATTTTTAGATTACATATTAGAGTGTCTGTATTCGTACAATTTCGGACAGCATTATCCAAATTCTTTTTTTGTATTAACATTTAGTTAAATTAGTTGTAATATTAAATATCATGGTGAACTCGACAATCTACTATTATATTTCACCTTTAATGTTGCTGTTTATTTCTATGGTGGCTTAATGAAGCAGTTTCAATTTTATATTTTGATTAACCGCGACGAATTGTCCTGCGCCGAATTGTCCTGCGCCGAATTGTCCGCGACGAAATTTCCGCGCCGAATTGTCCACGCCGAATTGTCCTGCGACGAATTGTCCGCGCCGAATTGTCCGCGCCGAATTGTCCTGCGACGAATTGTCCTAGAACCATAAAAACGGAGCAGACATGCAAAGGAAATAAATTCCAGAGTCTGAGGCCAGAAATTGAGAAGGCATGCGCATTATAGGTAACTGCAAACATAAAGAGAGTCGCTACATCCTTACAGAAACTCATAAAATGCCAAACGGTGGTACGCCAGAAGTAGTATGCTAAGTGGTACGCGAAAAAGCAAAAATATTACATTCTTATAATTATAGGCCTATATTAATTGTTAAATTTGTCTAACTACGGTCCCACGCTAATTGCAAGGGAACTTCGCTCTCGCCTGTTGTTTCTGATGTGACCTTTGCTGGTAGTTCGCCAACATTCGATTTTCTTACCTGGTGGTACAATAAAAAATTAAGTTTTAAAACCGCTGGCGTAGAGCACGAACGTACAGCGTTGTTTAGGTTCATGGTGAAACTCTTCAGATTCGAGGCTAATAAAAGAAAAAAAGGTAAAGATTTCTATACACGTCTCTACGGAACTCCTCGGAAGCGTGTTCTCAGGGTAGGACTCCTCCAGTGGAATTCATTTCCTTTTGACTGCGATATCACTCGAGGTAACAATAGATTGATGTCTTAGTCATTATGTTAACGGCTCTATTGAAGTCTTTCGATTAGACTATAGAAGGACTGTTCAGCTGAGGTGCTAACACAGCCACAGCAATCCAACAGGATGAAACAAGATGATACCGTTTTAACATCCCAACTTACCTTTGAACTAAATTTACGACCAACAAATTGAGGACAAGCTGCAGGGCATAGTATTTGTAATTGTAATCTGGCATTTGTAATGGGCCGCCATCCTATTTTACTGACGGTAACTAACCCGACGTATGTTGATTAATTTACACAATTTAACCCTCGAGTGCCCAAGCTATTTTTTGGTACACGAATGCCCAACGGGGGGGTCCGACCGGACCCCAATGTTTTCATTGTGATATATGGAGAACGGATTGGAATATTTTAACGGGATTTGGCTTGTTATAATCCAAATTCAATTTGCAATCGACTGATATATGGTATTTCACAATAGCGCCACCTAGTGAAACTTTATTTGAACTTTAATAGGGGCCCTACTCTTTTGTAGTTTCTTTGCAATTTCGGGATTTTTCGCATGTATTCAATTGTACGCATGTAGCTGTTCCCTGGTTGTGGGGTACAGGATTGGAATATTTTAACGGGATTTGGCTTGTTATAATCCAAATTCAATTTGCATTCGATTGATACATGGTATTTTACAATAACTTGCGCAAAAAATTTATTTCTGGGTTGGTAAACCATATGCCAGTATGACCACCAGCCGCATATCTTGGGGTGTCCTTGGTATATGCTATGGTTGTGGGGTACAGGAATGGGATATTTTAACGGGATTTGGCTTGTTATAATCCAAATTCAATTTGCAATCCACTGATATATGGTATTTCACAATGACGTGCGTTAAAATAATTTATTTCTGGGTTGGCAAACTATATGCCAGTATGACCATCAGCCGCATATCTTGGGGGTGTCCTTGGTATATGCTATGGTTGTGGGCTACAGGGTGGTTGTATATTCACGCAAAATATAACATACGAAGCCCAATTGAATGCTTTAGGATGTCCTAAAAGCATTTCTACAATTTCTTAGCCGTTCTAAAGTTATCCGTGAAAAGCGGGTCTGGGGTCCGGTCGGACCCCCCCTTGGGCATTCGAGGGTTAAATGCATAACCAGAATACCATTTTAATTTTAACATAAATGAATGCATGCATAGCCAGATTGTCCTAGTCTGCAGATGTATGTGTCCAGTCTGGGTAAAATAACATGAATTTTCGAATTAATAAGCAAAATGAAGCTAATTATTTCTTATTTGGATTTTTCAGCAGTTTTATACAATGTCATCCATATAAAAGTAATACATGTTGCTATATTTTATTATATCATATTGCATTTATGCATTTATAAAGCGCCTCTCGCAGTACAACCTCAACAGAGGCGCTACATGACCCATCTATTGTTCAATGCCTGACCGATAATAATAGTCTTTGTCTTTGTCAATCGCTTACTTCATTATGAGACATCTGGGCTGTCCTAACTAGCGGGACCCCATGTCCTATTGGACAGTCCTTTTGTACCCGTTTGAACTAAAAGTTTGGCTTCATTTCTTTTTCTTCCGTTTCTCGCTTAGTTCTTTTATCGATTTTACTCATTTGTCTATGCTGGTTACAATAAATTGCTTTGAATGGAATTGAATGCAATTATGTATCAATCACTCAAATCAAAACGCACTTTATTGAACACCATGTAACAAGCAACACAAATTAAAACAAGCAAATCATTGTTGTCAATGGGTAAGCCCAAAGGAACATTATTATTATTATTATTATTAGTATTATTATTATTATCATTATTTACACAAATTAATTTCATACAGCTAAGAAACTTATATGCAGACGAATTGTTTACTGTTTGCAGTCACTGTATCTAGGTTATATATAGGTCTAGGCCGTCATTCAGTCCTGACTGCACGGTCTCGTTATTGTTCCAATCCGATGTGCCTTGAACAGATAGGGAGTTTCCAATTTATATTATTATTATTATTATTATTATTATTATTATTATTATTATTATTATTATTGTTGTTGTTGTTGTTGTTGTTGTTGTTGTTGTTGTTGGTGGTGGTGGTGGTGTTGTTGTTATTATTATTATTATTATTATTATTATTATTATTATTATTATTATTATTATTATTATTATTATTATTACTGTTGTTATTGTTATTATTAAGATATTATTATTATTATTATTATTATTATTGTTGTTATTATTATTATTATAACTATTATTATTATTATTACTAGTGTATTTGCCCGTCATAATTATGACGGCAGTGTATATCGTTGGTCGTTGATCGCCATCGTCAAGGCCGTCGTCAAGAGCGCCGTCGTCAAGACGGCAGTACTGACGTCACAAACGGTTTCACAATAGAACAGAAGCCGTTTGTGACGTAGCGTCATACAACGGACACATTTGCATATAAGGAAACTATTATTGGTAATTATGTCGTCATTCAGTCCTAAGCTACTCAATCTTCTGATTGTTCCAATCCCAGGTGCCTAAAACAGACAGGGAGTTTCCAGTTTCAAGATCAACTGTTAAGCGCTGGGAGCAGATGGCTGGTCTAACACTGATCAGTTGTCACTGCTTAAATCTTGCCACCTAGTTCTTGGACAAACCCAAGTGACTTGATGTGCCAGCTTCCTGCGACTTCGACTGCGACACGGACGAAATGGTATGACTGTGAGATAGTAGCATATTTGCAGTCCTTATTATGAGCTGCTTATTCCGCTCTAGCGCCTGGGTTTTTCCGATGTTAAATGCTTGTATGATGCTGCAAATGGATCTGGTACCGTGACATCCGATGACAATCAACGACCACTGGACCAAAGTATAACGGTGACTCCTTTTGCCAGGAGATATGTTGGACTTCTTGATGGTCCGTATTTTGGCCCGTCAAATCATGTCATTGATCATGTCATATCGTTGTTGCCTTCCCTCTCCTTTCATGCAAGAGAATCCGTGATGGCCATTGGTTTACATGTTTGTTTTTCACATAACGCGGTGCTCCGCCGGATGCCGTATGCTATTCTTAGCACCTCCTCTGACATCCGTAATCCTGCTGTTGTCGTGGGAAATGCATGAAGCCATGTCTCCTGAGTGTGGCTCAGCTAACGATCTGGCTTTAACAGCGAAATCGCTAGCTCTTTCTTAATAGGCCTTGAAGTGCATGCGAGATCAGTGTGTTTTGTCCCATTCTCTGTGTCTATGCTCCTTCTCTTCGATGGGAGGAGGTGCGTTCGATCTCGAAAAAGAATGAACTAGTAGTATTCTCTGCTAATGGATCTGTGAACGTTACAGCGACATCGTGTAGCAGTCGGTCTTAAAGGCCTCGCGTGCCAGCGGCTTACGCACCCAGACGAAGTTGCTAGCATAGCGACACTACGAATGCCCAGACCACCGTTTCTGACAGGCAAAGATGCCTGGACCACTGATCGTCGCTCATGTGGATATTGAGAAGGCTACAGAGTCCTGATCTCAAGGCTTGAGAAGTCGAAGTCACGTACAAGTCCTTCGTTTAAGAAGCAGGCTGATATTATTTTATTAGAAACTTCTATTATTATTTTTTCAACGCCCGAGGTACAAAAAATCCTTCAGGCTCTAAGAAACTATAGAATAAAAGTGTTTAAGCTTGGAGAACGCCGTCCTCGTCTTCGGGGTGTGGTGTGAAGGTGGCTCTTAAAGCAATGGCGTTAAAGCGATAGATGCAAATTGGAATTCTCTGGAAGAGATAAACTGTCGGTTATTATTGTTCGTTATTATTGTTAAGCACATTCCCCTCTTTTATGACGTCATTTGGTGTAGTAAATTAATATGACGTAATTATTACGTAGAACGCTTGTCCGATTGTCACTGACGCAGCAGTGACTAATGCTGCCGGGAATGGAGGTTGTGAAACGACGCTATATGTGGCTATATGTGGCTATATGTGGCCTGCAAAGAAACGATTACGATAAGTAACATTTACTGTATAAGGCGCATATCTGTGCTTTTGCCACATTATTTTTTTTATATTAGACGCCTAAATGTCAGTAGCTTTACTTCTCGTCCAATGAGGCACATTGAACGTTTAAGAAATATGATATATGTAATATGAATCTCTATAGGTGCACAAATTAACAGAATTTAGTAAGATTTCAAACTAACAAATTATTTCTGTAAAGGCTTTTCTATGCTTATATAATATATAATGAAATATGGCCCATGACAAAGGCGAAAGAAGGCAAGCATATTTTCGAGTCGGTTCACCTGTAAGACCCATGCTGAAGGTTCTGAAGCGCGCATATGCGAGCGACAAGTTCTTAATGAAAGCTGTCCCTGTACGATAACAAGTGTACAGGCACCAATGTTATGGGCCCCAAGTTACTCAGTCCCGCGCACTTGTTATGCTAACGGGAGGGGCAACTTTTCACGTGATGCCTTTCATTTAGCGGTACCAACCCGCTATTCCGCTATTCCGGGGCTCCGCTTTTCCGGATAAGTTTCGGTGAGAAACATGATGCAAATTAGAGCCCAATATTCCAGGAACCCGGAGCACAAGTGAAAGTGTTTATTGTGGTGACGAATAGGCAATTTGGTAGCTTAGCCTACGTGAGAGGCGGGCTATAGTCCATCATCGGTCGGAATCGCCGCCCCCCGGAATAGCGGACCCCAACTCTTCTGCACTATAAATCTTACTGTTTAATTCTTGAATTTCTGTCAAAACTACCGTACTGATTAAGGAAACTGTTGATGCGTATTCAAAAAGTATTAGTAGTAGAGCAATTACGAGTCACTAGGCGGCTAAAGCTTCAACTCAATTCAATATATTGCTCCCATGAAAGAGAGTAATGAACATTTGCTACAGTTATGAGAAAAAATTAAACAGATCATTAGGGGCATACAATGTCATGGTCACGTATTGTGTACACAAAGTTTAGGCAAAGCTGAGAAAGAATAGGATACCTGAATGGACAGAAGTCCCGCTAAGGTAGGGGCCTATGGATCCATTTTAATATGTCGATGGCATATTCCTATTAAAATAAGACCTAGGAATTCATAGAATATGTCCAAATGTGAGCACGAGAGTTTAGACTTCAATAAAGTTTTAATCATAGGCAGATATTTCCTACGTGCACAAGCAGTGTTCAACAAAATAACAGAACAAGAGAACATAAGATAATTCTTAACTAATTCGTAACTACATGACATCATCTATTGCGTGATCATTGCAAGATATCGTCCAAAACGCTTGGTGCAATCAGTGGCCTGACGAAGCCTGCAGTTGGCCTAAACGACGTAGAGATTAAGGATGACTGACGATTGATGCAATTTCCGAAGTTCTGAAACATGGTTGTCGTGTTGCATACATTTAGCATCGTTCTTGTAGAGGCGATAAAGAACAATGGAGATTTTCATTTCAGTCGCGGAAGTAATTTTACTTCAGAGTTGTAGCCAAGTTCAGCGGCATGTCTAGCATTTACTGAAATTCTTCATCAAAAGAGAAATAATATAAACGGATTGTTCAAAGAAAGATGAGGTTCTGTGTACGTATCATTTAAAGACGCTGATTTTATGGACTTTTGAAAAGATGCCGCAGGAATGGTGGAATTTCTCTGTCGTTATTGCCATCTGTTTTGAGTTGTTACAAAGACTTTCAGATTTGCTAGAGTTAAGGCAGGGATGTCAACTTTGAAGTCTGAATCGAAGGGCATTTTCGAAGGGCGGTTGTTGCTGAAAGAGTAAGAGGTAGGTGGCTTATAATTATAGTGGAAAGAAACCTGTGCAGCAAGGAAGTGCAGTTATGGCCAAAAGTTTGTGTATGGTCAGACAAACATGACTCGGGATTTATTCGTAATGTCTGTAACGTTACTATCGCTAAATAACTTTATTAGCAGATAGGCCCCTTGTTTGGTTATCTCTTAGGGACTGGTATGGATCTAATACCTCGTTGCTTTTATATTTTCATTTGCTCAGAGCCCCCATCAACAATTCACAACATACATCATTCAGTTGTAGAGTTATTTACAAGACCTGTGCTTGTCATTATATGTATTATAACGATATAATCAATTCAAGTTATTTCACAGTTCAATAATAGATCACGCCTAAACAATCCTCTAGTCTAGACAAAGCTAGAAGTTACCTAAGACCAGCACGTATGCATCTTAAACATTCTATATATCTAGGCTAAATATAAGCACATTAAATTACCCTCCCGTGGTAGTGCACCATATTGGAGTTCCTTCTTGGCATTCGTTTGACGAGTTCACCAACAATGTCCTTCGCCCGTTGATCGAAGTTTTATTTGAAGAGTTATCTCCCGATCTCCTCGTCCGTACTCAGAACAACACAGGTATGTGCCGGTCTGATATTTCCGCGTAGAATTCTTTCTGGATGTTCCCAGAAAGCCAACGTTCGATCAAGTATTTTTAGTCTCTTTATTTCGAAACTACTTGTCGATCCGAAGTTCAATCGTCCGTATCACTAGCTCGTAGTTATACACGTATCGAACTGTAACTTGAAGACGCTATGCTCGCATCTTCACTCGCAACTTCAGTTTTTAATCGTTCGATACTAACTTTGTTAAATGTCGACCGATTTCGATCCCAAGTTCACCGTATCATAGAATGTACTCTGTTCTACACGACTAACGTGAACATTTGACGATTTCTATCACCAATGTTTGCCTCTTCCTGAGTCAAACATCGTAGCTTCACCACGACCAACTATCGCCATCAGCGGCGAATCACCCACTCACTCTGCCACGTCACCAAGCAGACGATCGACGTTGAGTTAACCAGTAATTTCGTATTGGCCAATAGAATCTTGGCATCTTGCGGTTGACGACTCTCAAACCCTCTAACTTGCCCCCTAACTCTATGTTATTAATTATCCTTATCGTACTGGTCTAACGTGCTGGTTAATTAATTAAACAATTAATATCAATCAATAACTATGAAAAATCATTTGTATCATACACACAAATCATATAGCGCTATTCTATACATTCAGTGTATTTGGGTGATGAAAGGGACATCCGCTACAATGTCAAACCAACTGGACAGGGTTGCAAGGAGACCAGGTGTGTGACCCATGTTTGAAAAGCGTTGATGATTAATATTATTTTGTTGTTTTACCTGTGTAACCTGCATTCAGTTGCTGTTGATAGTCGTCGTAAAACTTTGATTGCGTTAATTGAATCGAAAATGAATGCTCTGATCATTGTCTGCAGTCGTATAGCTTTTGTAGTTTGAAGCTTCACTCTGTAATGATAATATATCATCAATCGAATTATATCTAGAATTAAAGAAAAACAGATTTGATCACGGTCAATTCGCAACCACAACCTGACAGATTCGCGTATTTATATATCGCAGTGCATAAACTTCTGTGAAGTCATAAGCTATTTGTAATTGCAATCGTAATTGTAAAAAATTTGACAAGCTGTTCAGAAATCCCTCGAATCGCCGGATACGCTCAGAGTAGGCTAACAACAGGCATGGTCGTCACAGGACGCCGAACGCTATCGTTGGCTTCATGTAAACGACGAGTCTAAATGCGTCAGTACTTCTAATGTTTTCAAAATAAACCATTGCGACAATCAGAATGTCAGTAAAAGATTAAAGGACGGCCTTTCTGATACGTCACAACGCTCGTGAATAACTTGAGAGCTCGTGCTCTATGATTAGCCGTAGAGCAGCGCTTTAAAAATTTTGAGTTTTCGATCTTGGTTATGACTTGATGACTTTAATTGAAGTATTATATACTAAGCCATGAATATAAGCTTTTCAGAAGGCTTTTGGAGGCCATACGTATGAACAGGCTGAGTAATCTTGGCCGCCTTAATCCGTGGGACATACTGTTTCAAATTCCAATGGAACAATAGACCTTGCGAAATATATGGTGGTGTGTTTTAAAACGTTGTTTGGCTGTAATCTCTGATTCATTGAGCTCATCCCTGTACAGGTATGTGGTCTGCTACGCGGATCGCGGTTCGCCTCCCCAAGTTGGCTTATTTAAGAGATTTAAATCTCTGGCTAGCACGGTCCGTACACGGGGACCTTAAATGGCGTGGCGCCTGTTCAAACTGGGAGCGGTGGTAAAGGATCTCACTCGATTAATGCACTGAAAGGCCATACAGTCGCTATATAAAAACGTGTATTTACTTTTACATTTATTGCCATTATAAGCATCTTATCACCTTCAATACTGAAAGCCTTTCGTGCGCTGTCGTTTATGCGGTCAGAAATTTTCAACTCAATTCAATAGATGGAGCAAGTTGACTTACATTAAAATTACGCACAACGGAAAAGTATGGCTCTGGCTGAGACCTTGCGGATGTTGTTTATGACCGATTGGAGAGGATAGAGTGTGAAGAGGGCTAAGGAGAAACATGCAAGTAACTTAATTTGTTTCTTGGATGAGACTCTAAACCATTATTATCGTGAAGATATTCCAAGATGAATAAACGAATTGTTCACATCTGAATATATGTAGGTCTGCGTTCAAAATTTTATTCATTAAAAAAAACAGTGCCTCTACATGTATAGATGTATTTTTACTTAATGTGTCCCAAGATTAAACTAACAAAAGTATCCTATGCAAGGATAATAAATGGGGCGCTACACGAGTTGTCTACATATATCCAAGTAAAGTATATACATGGTAATAGATGACTGTGAAATAGATGGCTGTGCTCCCTGTACGTTTGCTTTGCTTGAAAGCATGGTTTTGATGGTAGCGGCGAAAACTGTTGACAGTCGGCTGCCTATTAGCAAGAGCCGAGGCAATCACTGCAATAGAAATTCTGCAGTGTGGTGAAGAAATCTGCAAACGCAGTTCCAAGAAAAGAAACATAGTTCCATCAAAACTGCTTTCATTGAAAGTGAGGCTTTATAATCAGTTATTAAGTAATTCTTGACAAAGACCTGTCTCTGACATTATTAATGACAGTATAGGCCTACTACTGAAAGGCCTTTAAATAGGCCAGTAACCACCTTTCGAAGCGATATAATTAGCAAATGGATAGATCATAATTGGTATGAAAATGAATTGTGATCTCAGTGACGGAGCTAATTTGGAGCATTAGAGCTGTGACAGCTTTGACTTCCATTCTTTAAAATTTTCTTATTTTAATCATTGAACTATAAGCATTGATCATCAAGCCAGTAGATACCATGGGTCGATCATCAGGTTATTAGGTGCACGGGTCGATCGTATTATGTATGGGTCGATCCAGTGATCCATTTGAGCCACAGGTCGATCATTTAACCCATTGGTCATTCGCGCCCTTGTGGTCGAGCGATCACGTGCACTATATAAGACAGTGCGCAGAAGCAGAGACACGCAGACAGGGTTCAGCAGAGTTCAGAGAGTCAGTCAGAGATGAAAAGCAGATAGAGTCTGATAGTCAGTCAGAGAGAATTAGTCAGTCTGTATAGCAGTTGAGAGTAGAGTCAGTCGAGTTCATCATAATCGTTTAGTGATTAGGAACGGACGTTTCTTTGACTAGTAGTAAGGACGAGCGTTGTTTGATTTAAGAGTTGCGAAACTCGTTGAGGACGTTCTCAGTCAATGGAAGACTTTTATTAGAATACATGACTGTAGGTACAGTTGTTACTTTTCGGTTGTATGATGAAGAATTCGTTCTCTCAGTTTCGTTAATAATAAAAGATGTTTGTTGAATACACGTCTTCTTCTTAACTAGACCAGTGAAGTGAACTCTGCGAATTGACTTAAATACGGTTCTCGATTAAGCCATTCTGGCAAGCTGACTTAAGCCGAGATCAGTTACGAATTGGAGGAAGAGAAGAAGGACCCAACGGCCAATTCAACTACAATTGTACAAGACGAGACCTCTTAACGGCCAATCACGCTACAACAGAATCTTTTCTGATATCAGACAGACAGACAGACAGGCAAACAGACAGACAGACGGTCTCTTACGTCCTAACGGCCAATTCCGATACAGAGCTCAAAACAAATTTATGTTCAACATGTACACTGTAGACTACTCATCACTAGGGTGGTCCTCAGCAACATGGGAAAAAAATTTGTTTTCTTTTAATGCGTCCCACCATCTCATATGGTACTCCTCCAGTAAAAACTTATTGCTGCCAAAACTGGTTGTGATTGGTGCACATTTAGGGTATGCTCAATCCACTTCTTTGTTGGATGTTGGTGCTATACAAAATGTAACTCTGCGAAATTGTGAAAGGTTAAAACAGTTTTTATCTAAACTCCTCTCTGTCCCGAAGCTGTCATCCGGAATTCGTTGGGGCAATGGCATATGCAATTATTGAGGTTCTGTCTAACTGGGGCGTTAAGGATTGCATCAAAGGACTCGGCTTTGACACAACTTCCAGGAACACAGGACGAAAGAAAGGAGCTTGTGTTTTGGTAGAAGCTGCTGGAGAGAAAAGTGCTCTGCTCGGCGTGCAGGCATCATATCCCATAAATTCTTTGGCAGGAAGCCTTCAACACCACAATGGGACCATCCAGTGGGCCAATGGCCCCGAGGTCCTCCTGTTCAAGAGGTTCAAGGCATTCTGACCCAATAATATTGTCGCAGATTACAAACCTGGTGTAGAAGTTACGGTCATTGCAGCTGCACTCTGTGATATTTCGGCCGAGGTCATGGACTTAGCGATGAATCAGCTTGAACTAATACATCAGGGTGATGACTGTTGTGAACTCCTCGAGCTTGCCGTTACGTTCTTAGGAGGAGTTCCACCTCGAGGAGTTTCCTTCATGAAACCAGGTGCCATCCACCATGCATGATTCATGGCAATATTAATAGATGTGCTTAAGATCTTCCTGTTCAGAGGTTCGGCTTCAAACTGACGAAACGAGAAGCACAAGATCTTGAACATTTCTGCATTTTTGATGTCGAGGTAGGCCTATATACAAAGCCTTGGTTCCTCCCCCAACTACCAACTGCAGCTCCTACCAGTAACTTGAAAGTATTCACGACATTTGACTCGCCAGCGTCCAAGGGTGTTCTGAAGAAGTTGTGTGGGCAGCTTTGGTATCTGAGTGAAGAGCTGATAGCATTAGCCTTCTTTGACCTAGGCGTTGAGAAAAGAGTAGTGGTGGAAGGACACAGTCAGGCAGGAAAGGAAGCGAATCGTATTTCTTTGGACCAGTCCAAGATTCCAGAATTAAGACTACGTGATTTCGTGACCGAAAACACGCGTAATTTCTTCCAGATTCTTGACTTGTCAGATTCCTTCCTGGAAGTCAAAACCGGAGGTCTGGCTGACAAATCCTGACTATCTTCAAGCAGAAGATGTTGTTCGCGAGCTTCGTGGTGTCAACGATACTACAGAACGAGGGGTGGCATTGATGCAAGAATACAATGCATTGCTGACAAAAGACGAGGAGCATACTCAGTTTGCTCTTCTTATCATCAAAGAATTCCACAGGCTCTACCCCGATAGCAAGAAGGCTACTGTTCTCCAGAGTGTCGCTTCTGTTTCGTACCAAACTGCCGGCACTGGACTCAAATAGCGGAATGCACTTGTTCTATGCAGCATTGTAGGACCTAGGCAAAGCACTACCGCGCATGGAGGTCGCGTACACTTTACTTTTGGGGGTCTTTTTAATTTGGGGCCCCTAGAATCGTGGGGCCCTGGCGACTGCCCAGCCTGCCCATGCTTTAAGACAGCACTGGTACTATGAACTAGTTGAATGGGCCTGTCCATTATACTTCTGGATGCTGTGCATTCGAATGAGTGATCATATCATATCGGAAGACTTTTATTTACATGTATATGATTGCACAAAATTAGCAAAACTTTCAAGTGTATTGAGCATAACCTAAATATTGACCAATAGTTAAGAAATTTTATACCAATTAGTTTCTTCAAAGGGAGAACCTATTTGAAGGGTGGGAGAGTGCAATTTTGAAAGTTTAAAAATTAGGACCACCCTACTCATCACCCAATGTACAGTGTTGATATACAAGTGATGTAGCTCACTAGATTTTATCCCTAAAAGTGTCTCATTTCTTGCTGTCAATCGAATTTCATTAAAAGATACCTGAATATCGGTAACCTTACTTCTAAGATTACAACAAACACAAGGTTATTCCCTCTTTGGCATCCTTCTCGTGATCTCCTCAAACTGATGAATCGCTGTAGCATCACTGACTAAAAATAGTATAAAGGTAAAATAGACAGGCCCACATATAACCTGTTTCATGTAACCGTCTTCCTAAAATTGTCAAACTTAGACCAGGCTTTGATACTTGCTTGATACTTTTAATCACATAAATGTATATTTAGAATTATAATATTATGATTAATGATATGGCTAGTTTGGCTATCAGGACCACTGGCGTGAACTTGTCTAAAATATGGGGGGGGGGTGGTTATTTATTCTACACTTGTTGAATTGGGTGTACAGTCCATCTCAATTATTGGGGGAGGCACGTGCTCCGGCTCCCCCTCCCCCCCGAGTCTACGCCTATGATCATCTAATTACACTGGAAAAATCTTCGTTAAGGTTGATTTTATCTGCTCCTATAGCCCTTCTGTTTCAGCTCTCGCTACGTTCCTCTTATGTCCCCCCCCAATGGCGTTCTAGTTGTATCACGCCTATTCCTAAAGTAGTGCATCCTAAGCCCGAAGCTCAATACAGACCTATCTCAATCACTCCTGTTCTTTGCCGCTTACTAGAAAAGTTTGTTGCACGCTTCTACTTTTATCCCATACTCACTAATCCTGAAGACAACCTGGAATTCAATTATCAATATGCCTTTAGGCCCTACGGGTTCCACTACCTCCGCCCTTATAGCCCTTACTCATAACCTCCAGGAGTTACTGCATGATGATCCTTATGTGCGCCTATTGACTTTTCCCGTGCCTTCGATACTGTGAGAAACTCCCACCTAGCCGAACAACTAGGCTGATAGCGCTCTCTTCTCTGCTGTTCTGCAGAACCCTGAGCATGTTCTTCATGCCCTTCTGCCCCCTATAAAGAGGTGTGCCTATGCGCTCCGTTCCCGCCCGCACAACCGTGAAATTCCCAGAAGTGACGCGCTGGCCAGGAGGAGTTTTATTATCAGAATGCTATATTTATAAATTGTTCGCCCACCCTGGGTTTGGTTGCCTCCTAGGTCCCATATTCAGAAAATGGCAACGATTAATTTCTTCCTGTCCGTATTAGTGACTGTCTGTCTTTTTTATCTTCACGGCTTTTTTTATTTTATTTCTATTCTGATGTATTTATTTCATTTCATTTCCACTGTATTTAACTATCTCTCTCTTATTTAAATTTGCTGTTTGTTTTCGTGCACCTCTTTTGTGATTAACCTGTTTGTTAGCCGCAGTGCGTTTGCAGGCGGTATATTAAAGAACATACTTACTTACTTACCTACTATTCACGGCTCAAGGCATTCCTTTTCAAGGCCACTTTTACTGTTAAACCTTTAACTGATGTGCAGTGATCTCTTTCTGCTTCGTACATTATACGGCGCTATATAAATTTCTACATAAATAGGCTTTAAGCTGATAGGATAATAAAGTTTACGTTAACATAGTAGGATGCATACACAAAGAGGACCATTATCATGAGGATTGAAAGAGAAAGTATGAAACAACATCGTTAGCAGCTCAAGGTTAGTTATCTAAAGCTGGTATAAAATTATTATCTCACGATATTGCTTGTAGTGGCTGAGTTATAATTTATCGAAACAGGATACTGTAGCATATGTTATGGTCCTATGCGAACTTATAAAAGCAGTCATAACTCAGTTGCACCTTCACGATCATTAAAAATGCAACTAAAACATTATTTTAGTGAATACGCGTATTATTTCTTGTTCAGTTCGTGTGTTTTGCAATCCTGTCTACTTTTCACGGGTAAGAAACAGTTATTCGAGCTTATATCAATTAACTATCTCAAATTATGACTTGGAATTAGCTTTGGAAATAATGATGATCGCATGTAAGCTGTTACATCCCGGGCGTTTTCTACATCTTTAATTACATAGGCCTAAGTGTATATCTAAACTGATAATATAATTAATGAGACGACTACTTGGGTCATAGGTTTTAGCATGAACCATCAAGACTGCTAATTACACTGGGAAAGAACTTTGCTGAAGCTGATTTTCTATTCATGCAACTCTGCAACATGGCTACAAAACTCATCCATAGTCACCTGTGCTAGCTTTTCACGATGTTCGTAGGGAATCGTTGTTACTTTGAAATCCTTTTCCTAACCAGAGTCCATGAATCACCGCACAACTAGCGGTTTATTCTACTGCGACTGACTATCATCACCTGGCAAAGGTGTCGCTACCGATGGCAGGTTTTATACTGTGTTGATATTGTGCATGTTTCTTGCGTAGAAGACAGATACATTTGCCAAATAGACGTAACACTGGATCTTTCTTCTGCCACCATATCATTGAAACTGCAAAAGGCATAGGTTGCATAAAACCTCTGCACCAGCCTATAGATCTGATTAACTGCACCAGAGGCCCAGTAAAATATGAGAATATGGGGCGCCCAACCTTTGTCCTGATCGCCGACTTGATATTGTATTGAATTTAAATTGCGTTAATTTGATTTACCAACAAACAGAGGCATAATCTGTAGGATCAGGATCTGTAACCCGCTGCTAGGTTGATTGAGTCTTTGATCGAAAAAGTTCATGCTGGGATTTTACTCGGCAGCACATCCTTGACTGATTAGACGGATGTTAATGCTATTGACTATGCGATTGATATTGCTATTGATATTTTTGGCTGACAGCTTCAACTGAATATGCTCATAGAAATCAAGTCGTTGTTGCTGGAAGAAATGTTACATTAAAGTGTGGGTCGGATAGCAACGGTACTTTGCAATGGAAGCATAGACAAGGAGCAGGAGCAGGAGATGAAGAAATGTCTCTCACCGTCAATCAAGACATGTCCTACAATTACGCCCGAATGATGCAAAACGCAACCATCGAAGGACAATACGATTTACATATATCAAACGTGGATAGAAAAGACGCTGGATCCTACATTTGCATCACAACGAAAAACTCGGCAGCTGGCATTGGATCATTTCAAACAAAGAGATTCGAAGCTCAGTTGGTAGTTCTCAGTAAGTATGCCGAATATTATGACAAAATATGCCTTTTGACATGCTCAAGTCCTTCGTTATATAGGCCTATATGCATCTAGAAATAGATGTGCCTGTGGTCGGTTTTTCTGTGGCTGACGCCAGAAGAAGTTTATTACTTCTGAATTGCTTAACAATTAGGCCCAGCTCCAAGCGCATTTGAAGTTTTAGGCTTTCTTGTTAATAAAGACTCAACCTTGTAGGAATTACACAAAATTAATGCGCAGAACTGACTTAGATTTGCTCAGCGTATATATGGAATTTCAATCGTAGGGTCAGGAAATAAGTCCCTAATCTTTGTGAAAAGGTTGCGTTGAGACTTTTGGTGTTAATTCTTTGCAACCCGTGTTTTAAGCGCAGGTTATAAAAGATAGACTTTAAATAGAGATCCTTAAATCATGGTATAAAGTCATTGTCAACTAGGGCTGGGTTTTGTAACCCTCTGATAGGTCAATGACTCGTTGATTGAGGCTTTGATCGGAAAATTTCATGCTGGGAGGAAAGTTATGAAAATTTGAAATGTATTAAGGTACAGTTTTCTTCGAACTGTAATTTCTGTGGAGCATATGGTTCCGACTATCTGTCACTCACGATAAATTGCTACCATACATATCACTTATCCCGCAGTGATGGGCACTAAACAAATTTTTTAGTTAAACTTAAACTATGTTTCAGCTAAAATAAAATAGTTCGACTAAATTTGGCAACTGATCTTGGAAATAAGTTAACTAAACTAAAAATAGTTAGCTAAACTTTTTCCAACTTTTATGACGAACATTTTCACAATAACAGCTAGGTTAAGTAAACTGTAATAATGCAGAGCGTCAATGACAATTTCACTTTCAAACTATGTAATGTGTACTACGTAATATTCTACTACAGTTCTATCAGAAAATTATTAGGACAGTTGCTAATGCATACGATGTTGCATCATGCAATGCAGTTCACTTGACTTGGATAATAAACCAGTTACGGTACAAATGACAATGAAAAGTTAGACAGCGTTGAGTTGTCGACAGTGTTCATTGCGGAAAATAGTTGCGTAGTTGCTGAGTTTGTTAGGTAAACTTAAAAAAATAACAGTTAAATTATGGTTTTAACTTAACTATTTTTTTCTAGTTAAACTTCATCCTTAACTTTAACAAATTAAGTTTAACTAAGAGTTAACAACGTTATAGTTAACTATTGCCCATCACTGTTTTTCCCGTCCATGCGCCTTCACGTTCTTCACGTCAGTTCTCTTCCAACAGCCTAGGTTAGCGATTTAAATGTTGCCATGACACGGTTCGTTGGCCTTTGCTAAATATGACACTGAACACAGTAGTTATTCTCAATGCCACTTCTAAGCCGTCATTGAAAATGCTGTTCTCACGCTTTCAGACATGAAGTCGTGCAAATTATACTTCCATGTATAGCCTATATCTAGTGTCTTGCAACAATAATTTTTACAAGCATGTATTTGCAAGACGATTGCCAGGTGGCTAACAAGTTAGAATGCACACGTGTATACGCATTTTTAAATAGTTCATGATCTAACCTGAATCCTAACCACAGACAATGCCAGCAACTATGTTAAGTAGCAATTAACTCTTTTGCTATGTTAGTGGCTTGGTTACTGGGATGAATGGAGCATAGAAGAACAACTATACGTAGGATGCAAAAGCAATTAATTATGATGTAAGATAGAATTCTGCAACAACAGAATAAAGCAAAATACCCAAGTGAGTATTTGCAAAATGGCTAGAACGGAGAAACAAGACTACAAGCTCTTTCTACTAGATGAGATAATGACGGATCTAGTAACATTTAAAAAAGTATGGACATAGAATGGACCCTTGAAACAAGCAACTGTACAAAACATTTATTCAGATTACTGTAGCGAATGCAAACCTGAGGGCTTTTAACGAACCCGGGTTTCCGGTACTGGCGCCAGCAGAAACCCGGGTACCCGGGTTTTTATCGGGTTTCCAAACTTTACATGATAAACAATTTACTGTGGGGTCTTACGTAAGAACAAAGTCGTCGTATGTAGCTACAAAGTCCAAAGTTCTGCAGACGACAAAGGTCATCAACGTCCTTGTATTTGAGCAGTTTTATCTGATGCTTGGACTGGAGATGAATATGCATACTTCGAGTGGAACCACCGACAATTTTCAGCTTCGATTTACATAACTGGCACTAAGCCTTCTGTCCCACAGAATCGCGAACGAAATGTTCCCAAACACCGCTCTTTAAAGTTACTGATTTAAACATTGTTTTTAAGTCACTAAATTTAAATAAGAACAGTTGACCGATAATATACGAACCCGATGCCAAGAGTCGACAAACTCAACATTCGGCCTAGGCCTACTCACTGGTCGTGTGAATATGAAGCCTCGCTCATTTAACGTCACCAATAAAGACATGGAACGAGCCGATAAATAAGTAAGTAGAAGTAGCATTACGCAACGCTTTACCAAGCGCAGCACTATCGTTATATTTCCATTAGGACCTACTCTGCATTTGTGAGTTTCATGGCGTGAACGACGATGACAGTGATGCCTTTTCAAACACGTCAAACCCGGGTTTCAACTGCGGTTTACGATGACATAGACGGGTTTTGGCAGGTGTCTGTCTCTCGTTTTGGCTGTGGGGTAGTGTGGTCCAAAAAAATAAAGTTTTAGCTAGAAACCAGGCCACCATCTCAGTTTTTTACACCTGTCAATAGTATTATTGAGACAAAATTTCAGCTTCTTATTCCAACTGGAAGATGGTGCTCAATGACATACAAATATTACCATATAGTAGTATTTGCTGTAAATCTCGATGCCGTTTAACTTGGTCAACATTCATCCTGGAGATGAGCTTGAAATAGTTTCTGTTGTGTTATCAGACTTACTTACTTACTGGTACTTGAAACAAAAAGTGTACAGTTCTTGTTGAAGGTCATGGTGCCCACTTCCTGTGTTTTGGGCTGACATGTTTTCAGAAGTGAATTTTTACATTACAATTTCTGCAGTGCTTGGCTGTGATCCTTCTGCCCGGCCACTTTCGCATAACAGGGTGCGTAAGAAAGTCAGGATAGAGCATGCTGAAGCTGTAAGATCTGAATTTGCACCAGATTAGCCACTGATACTACACTGGGTTGGGTTAACCCTGCCTAAGATCTTTGGAGCAGGAAATGTCGACCGCCTGCCAATGCTGGTTTCAGGTGATGGTGTGGATAAGCTCCTCTTTGTGCCCAAATTAGCCTTTGGGACAGGATGCAATGAATTCATGGTCGTTCATATTCTTCTGAAGTTGTGAAAACTCACAGTTGACAAGGTTCAAGCCTTGAGCTTTGATACAATGTTAGCACTGGGCATTTCAACGGAGTGTGTGTTCTGCTGGAAGACAAATAAGCTGAGAGCTCTTGTGGTTTGCCTGCCGTCATCATGCAATGGAATTGATTTTAGCCAAGTATTCACCTTGTGCCGCAGTCCACCTGTTCTCCATAAATTCCAATCTTCAAGATATTTAAAGCTGCTGGGAAGGTGTGACACGTGTCAACTTCCGAGGACTAAAAGTCATATCCGGAACTGGGCATTTCAACGGATTGTGTGTTCTGCTGGAAGACAAATAAGCTGAGAGCCCTTGTGGTTTGCCTGCCGTCATCATGCAATGGAATTGATTTTAGCCAAGTATTCACCTTGTGCCGCAGTCCACCTGTTCTCCATAAATTCTAATCTTCAAGATATTTAAAGCTGCTGGGAAGGTGTGACACGTGTCAACTTCCGAGGACTAAAAGTCATATCCGGCACTGCAGCCCCCATGAAACAGCGTCAGTTTTCTCAAGGAGTTTGCTGAAAGAAAGTCAGATTCAGAGATCAGAGACAACTACCAAGAGCTCATTGAGCTGACAGTGGTTGTCCTTTGAAGTCAGTCTTCAATAATTCACTGGAGAGCCCTGGTCCAATTCGCCATGCACATTGGATGTCCAAGTTACCGTATGCAATCAAAAATCTACCTTTTTCGCGATCAACCTCATGTATTCAAGAAGAAACTGATTAATTGAGTTTTGAAGTTTGGTGCCTTGTTTTACGCAAAGGCATGAACAAAGGCCCCACTTGCTGCTGAAGCTCCAGAACAAGACCTGTCACTTTGGATTGTCTATGACTATATGAGTCTATTGACTGTGAGGTTATAACGTTGCTGCCAGGAAGGTCCTAGAAAACCACTTGTGGTACCTTTCAGACGAGGCTGTAGGTCTGGCACTGTTCTCAGACCAACTTCATGTAACAGATAAAGTGAAGATTGTCGACGGAATGACTGCAAGACCAAATTCCTGTAACAGATAAAGTGAAGATTGTCGACAGAATGACTGCAAGACCAACTTCCTGTAACAGATAAAGTGAAGATTGTCGACAGAATGACTGCAAAGCCTGGTGAAAGGAGGTGAGAAGTGATGCTAAGGTACTGAAAGAGGGGTTTTGGGGTGATTTTACAACCTAGTGAGCACTGACACTACTGTCACACCTGAAGATGAGTGATTTTTTTGTTACACTTCAACCAGAGAAATGGATCGAGAATGACGATTATAAGCAAGGTAGAGAGATAATTCAGCAGTTGAGAGGGTGTGAGGGTGTGAAGTTGTTCGAGGAATTCTACCGACTCATCACCAATGATGAAGAAGAAAAGCAGTCTCTTCTCCAAGTGGTCGAGGCAATAGGAAAGCTGTCCTCACTCACACAAGAAAGAAGTCTGCTGTTGACGCAGTGCTTGCAAAGCCTTGCAGTTTCTAGAGTCAAATACTGTAACGGTGGGGGGTCTTGTCCCCCTCGAACCCCCGGGACCGCCGCCCATGACTTTCCGGTACTCAAAAAAGGTGAGTAGCTAAAGAACGTACTGACAGGGAAAGAAATAACGTTGCCTCTGTTCCGAAATTGGAGAGATTTTTCGTAGGCTACACTCCAAACAGACAGTCACATCAAATGAGCCAGACGAAGGGCAGGATCGAAGTGGTGGTATTTCAGTCACAGTGCGAATCTGTGGTAACTATAAGCCTTGCACTGAAGGTACATCAGCTGTGTCTGAAATTTGTGAGTGTGGTACTGCATCTTGCACTGCTTTAACGGTAACAACTAGGGTTGTACCGAATAGGTGATTTTCACTATTCGGTCGAATACGAATAATTGGACCAACTATTCGGCCGAATACGAATACGAATAGTGTACAAAATAGGTCTACCGACAACATTCAAACTTTCAGATGTAGGCAAAAGTTTCAGTTCAGTAAATTTAATTCATAAACTAAAAGTAAACAGTTAACTAACTGTAATTTTTACATCCTTCTGCCAGTCTGTGTAAACTAGGAATGGAAATAATTTAACTAAACTTAGAAATTGTCACTTAACGTTCACTCCACTCGCTATAGTAGCCGCATATGCAGAAACAGATGTCACGTGACCACTATTCGTATTCGGTCCGACCGCTACTATTCGGCCGAATACCGAATAGCTATTTGGCCCACTATTCGGCCCCGAAGCGAATACGAAGTGAATATTCGGTATAGCCCTAAGTTTAACATGTTTTTTGGTATTTTATTAAGCTACACATTATTAAGCTTGAGTTATAGTCAATAATATACAAGCATTAAAATTTGGGAAGGGAAGAAGTGAGTATGGTGAGGGAAGGGGTAAGAAATTAAGGGTCCCCGGAGAATTTGGCGAGGGGCCCCCCGAGGGCTTAATCCGGGCCTGGTTCTCAACCTTCCTTTAATATCAGTTGCTCAACTGAGAGTTCAGTCCATGTTTTGATGTTATGCATCCAATTCATTTTTGGTCTTCCACGGGGACGAGAGCCTGGCATTGTACCCTGGATGATCTCCCTATCCAAACATCTCTCTTCTTTCCTAGTAACATACTGTTTAATATTAAACACGTGTTTATCTTAAGAAAGCTGTTTATGTATATATTCGACATAAGCATACATATACAACCTTTTATGTATACACCATAGATATAATAACCATAGATATAATATATAAATATATATAATATATTAGCCTATATATATTGTATTATATATCTATGGTATACACACACGTAAGTAGGGTTTTTATACCCTGTGCAGCTGACGTTAACAGTAGCCTACCATCTCCATGACAACATCTCTAGCCAATGACGTCGCCGACTCGCATAATCCTTTTACGTCGTCGGGAAGGAAGAAGGCTTGTATACGTGTATGCAGGCGACGACGACGGGCCGCCGACGACCCACGCCCCCGCAGCTGACCGAACCTCCCACTGCCGCCTGCCAGACCCAGTCATTATTAATCCTGGCATTAGTGAAACCCGGCGCGCTTAGAGTCTTGGCGAGGCTTTTTTCTCGGCGCAATTGCTCCATACGCGTCAAGGAGAAAACGTCTCTCAGCGTCTTCGGACGGAAGTCTAGACCGGCAGCCATCATGAAACGACAGCATCGGATGCGGTTTTATGTAGCGCTAAAACTTCTAATGTCTCTCTTCAACGGAATTTAGGTCCACAGCATTTACTTTTAGGCTATATATGGAGACATTTCTGTACGCCTGCGAGACCATATATATTGTGGCTGCAAGTAATGCAGGATAATCACGTTTTTGCACGTCTTTCGAACGTGCACAATTTCAGTATAGGACTGCAGACCTATCGATGACCAGGTTTTAGCGCGTTTCCGCTACGTAAGGTTGTCTGATTGTTTATTTGGTAAATTCATGTAGCGCTATTTTACTTATGTTAAATTCCATTACAAAGACAATAAACCTTCAGTAAGCCAAACATTGCACAGAAAACTAGAAAAATCACCAGTGCCGGCGGTCAGACGCATTCACACGTAGAACACAACCAACCAACGGATTCCCATCCGTCTGATGGATAAAATCATGGTCTAGTCTCTGGGTCAAGTTACGTCAAGAGTGTGGACTGTGGAGCGACGCTAGCTTCGACGGCCCACAGTAACGCCAAGGTCCAGCAATCCCTCATGTGTAGAAATTGAATGTGTAGAAACTACACGCATCCAACTCTCCATCGAACCGCCGTTTGCAAGTAGAACAGGTAGAACTGGTAGATCGAAGCGACGCCAATGACTAACACCCGAGATCCATCCATCAATCAAGATTTATATAGCGCCCCTTCTAGATCTCTACACTCAGAGGCGCCCTCGAAGGACCCGCGTCGCTCTTCCGCCGAGACGTAGGCGGCAGGCCTAAGTACTTGACTGCAGACGGAGCAGGTGGTTCGTCGTCTCAGACTCAACCGAACATCAGGAAACCCATCCAAGATGACAGGCCTAATCATAGAAAACACGGTCAAAACGTTAAAAATCCATAGCAGAATCTAATAATAAGTCCGACACATAAACTTAGCGCCAGTGAACTTAAACATGTTCGAAATCATTGAGCAAATTCTGACAGAATAATAATAATAACAGTTATTAACAGAGATTTAAGTGCCACTATTCGTAGACAGTCGAAGAGAAATCGATGCAACGATTCAGAAGCACTTTTTTTCTAGACAGAACAATGATAATGAATGTATAAATGTAAATGTACACGTTTTATATATAGCGATCGTAGGGTCTCGACTCTGTTCATTTTCAATGTATTGATCCTTCACCACCGTTGTCCGTTTGAATAGACGCCACGCCATTTAAAATCCCCGTGTACGGACTGTGCCAGCCCGAGATTTAAATCTCTGAAAAAATGAGCCACCTTCGGAAAGCGAATCGCGATCCACATGCTCTCTTATGCAGAGGAGTATGGGATGCAGCCGACGCTCCTAACAATATAGCTAATTGAAACGACGACCAAACGTGGCCGGTGAACAACTGAACATGTGCAGTTTTCTTGGACTATATCTTAGTTTAAATCCAAGAATCTCTTTGCCTCTGCATCTAAAACATTCGGAACTCGGCCAGGTGCATTTATACACATAGGATAAATAAAAACGTGTCCCTGATTGATGAGACATTCCACTATCGCCTACAGAGAATGAAATTAAGTCTTCAGTTTCAAAAGCGGGACTTGAGTAATCAGCATGTCACAGTGCAAAGAGAAGAATAAAACATCCCAGGTCATCAGGCATTGCCTGGCTGTCTGTATGCCTGCCTACCTGCCTGCCTGTCTGTCTGTGTTTTACTCTCTGCAAGAATGGGCTAATGAGTATTCCAGGTTATTTTGCAGTGGTTCTGAAATAGATTGCACGTCTTTGAACCACTTAACCTCTGCTATTTGATGCTATGTAATGCAATTAAGTCTCTTTCTCTCAGCTTCTACTTCCGGTCGTCCATCCTTTCCTCCATTCCTCCATTCCTCACACCCCCTCCCCTCTACCTCGTCCTTCTTTCGGTGCAACTATCCTCTCTCCTTTTACTCTCTTTCGTGTATCCCTTGACTGCGTTTACCTTCTCCTTCCTTTCATCCCATTCTCTTACCTTTCCCTCCCTTACATTTCCTTCTCTTTCCTTGTCATTCCTTGTCTTTCCTCGTCTTCTCTTCTCTTTCTTTGTGGACTGTTCCTACAGTGCTTCATCATAGTTTTACTGTCAACTCGTTCAGATCATGCACTCGTAACCGGACTCGGACCTCCTTTGGACTGCTCTTTGGAGAAACTCCTGATTTTACGCAGCGCTCGTGAATAGGCTGGTGCCCTGCGCTTGGCCTTCGAGTGGCGCTTTAGAAGTTTAGAGATTACGATTACAATTACGACGCACCAAGCGAGTGGTAGGCTTAGTAAAACATGCTTTCTCAAGAAATCCATCGTTTCGCAATCCTCATGGCATCATCAAGTCAGCGCAGTCAACGCATCACTCTCCGGATTTGAGATTCATTAGTAAAGATATTTCTCAGATCTATTCAGTCCGATTCTGATTTAATTCAATGCACAGACCACATACTGAAGTACGTATACTATATGTTTGTACATGCACACATACATACATACACATGATACACTACATACATACATAGGCGTAGACTCTGGGGGGAGCCGGGGCACGTGCCCCTCCAATAATTGAGGAGGGGGCAATGCGCCCCAAAAATGGAGAGGGGAATTTCTTCACATATTAAAATATTATTTTCCAATATATACAAATTTCTTCAGAAACAGAAAAACAGAGAAACAGAACTGAAATACTTTCAGAAATTCATAATGAAAACAGATTTAGTTTTATCTTCAATATGAACAATTTTACATGCAAACAAAACGCACCCATTTTATACACATTACGTAACACTAGAGGTGAAAAGTTTTTTCGATTTTTGGTCTAAAAAAACACAAGAGAAAGAAAAACACAAAATTTGGTTTGTTTTTAAAAAAAATAAATTTCTTATTCTTGTAGAAGTTATTTTAATAACATCGATTTAATGATTTTTAATTTTCGGAAATCGCGACTGAATTAAACTGAGTTGGAGCTCTTGTTCATCCCATTTTTCTTGACTTTTATGATCTGAAATCAGAAAATCTTAAAAACAAATAACCAAAATAGCAGAAACCATAAAAAACAAAAACAAAAAACTTTTCATCTTGAAGGAAACTTGGTTTTTTTGGCACCTCCGGTCCTGACCCCATGCCCCTACCCCAATATTTTGGACAAGTTTACGGCAGTGCATACATAGGCCTATAGGCCTACATTTATATAAATATGTATGTACGCCCATGAACGTATGTAGTACTATGTACGTACAATAATGTACATACGCATGTGTGCAACTGTGCATGTATGCATATATACGTAGTATACGTACGTATGATTTTTATACGTAGGTCTACGTACGTACGCACATACGTTTGTACGTATGTAGATAGGTAGATATGTAGGTAGGTAGGTAGGTAGGTAGGCAAGCATAGGTAGGTAGAGTTAGAGAGGGGATGCATGAATGCACACACATGTCTTTGTAATAGTTTGTATATTATGTATGCACAATTGCACATACGCATGCGCGTACGCACGTAGGGCCTAAGTATAAGTAAGGTGGATCCAGGCTTTGTCTTTCAATACACCCTGTGCAGCCTCCACGTATAAATTTACTTATGCCTACTAGCGTTTAGGCCTACTTGTTCAATTGTTGATAAGCATCCTAATATTGGACGCAGCCAAAGGTTCTGTTGCAGCGGTCGACAAAACCCAAACACACGTGGACAACAAACAATAGTCAACAAACAGATCTATTAATAGGAAAGACATTAGACTATGAACTCGTAGACTAGATCTCACTTGATATTGTAGTCGGTTTCATTTAGGCCTACTTCAGTGTTAGGTTTAGTGCAGGCATACCTTCTACTGCCTACTAGACCTGCATTCGTCAGCTTCTAAGCTTTATCAGTGAATATGTATACAGTAGGTCCAGTAGAGACTGAAAAATAAGCCAAGCCCATTGCCGTAGACTTATCTCAGTTGTTGAACGCTGTCTGAGTAATTGTATCTCCCACGCTTCGTACACCCCCTCCTTCCGTCTGCAAAGTAAATGGCTTCTTCGTTGAAGCAAGGGCAGCGTCCACATCATTTGAGCTGTCCGCTGAGTAGGTTATTGGGGTGGCTCTAATCGTTGAGCGCTTTATACAGATTCTTGTGACTCTAAAACTTTATGTGTACTTGGTTGAATTCAAGCCCTCGTTTTATGGCCCACTGCCCTCTTTCTCACAGGTAAACATAATTCCTCTCAACGAGTTCAAAACAAACTCAGACAAATATGTTGCTATATATCTGGGGATTGACTGAGCTGAAAAGCAAGAAAGTTTAGTTTCCATTAGCCTTAGACATGCTATATATTGTGAATTCGGCTTTCCATACCATCCCGAACTTCTTTGGTTAAAAATGATCTTTCGACCATTGACTTTCCATAGAGCATACAGCGACAGAGTAAGAAAAGCAATAATTGACAGAAACAGATAAAATTATAGTCAGAGACATAGAGAAAGACATCGAAGGAAACAGACAGATCAAGAGACAGACGTACAGAATAAGAGAGAAAGCATATAGAGAGACAAACACAACAAGAAGCACAGATAGACAGACAGAGAAACAAACAAGGACGGACATTGGCTCATTTGGTTAAAAATGTCATGGAGCCCATTCAAACTTTGAAGGATCTCACTCCATAACTTCGTTGTAACATGGGCAGGTTAGAGGCCATACGCGGTATCATTTACATTGAACGGCCCTTATCCGTATTAGGATTAATGTTGCAGATGTACTTTCTTGACCACGAATATACTTCTGCAGTTTTCAGTTTTTGATATCATGCAATACGATACAATGCAATGAAGTGAAAACGACTGAAATTTGACTACGTCTCTTATAGTAGTTTGGGGTGGACTTTGAATCCATGCAACCGAAAAACACAATCGCTACAGAAAAATAAAATTGATCAAGGCTTATGACCTCAGAGAAATTGAAAGAACACGAGGATGCAGATAATCCCAGATGCTCTTGTATCTTGCATTTGTTTAGAGACACATATTACTTATATAGGCCTACAGTTTGCTACAGTTTGGGCATTTTCTTGCGTGGAATGACCAAACCGCATCGATCAACAACCAGTAATTACGGTTGGCTGTTATTTTGAGAAATCTGTTTCTGCTATGCTTACCCTGTATGTAAACGCATTTTCGACAGAGCTCCTGGCATTCATGATCAGGTGATTTTGGCAAGTTTGGCGTTCCATAGCGCATATAATAATATCGGAGCCCACCTGTTGCCAGACACTGAGCGCTGCAGCAGCCAAGCAGCCGAATTTGGCGATCGGGCGGCAGCGCCTGCTGTCAGTGCTTCGTTGACTGACACAGTCGAAGACTAGAAGCTGACAAGATGGCGGAGAAACCAGAAGCAACGGCGGCAGCCGGAGTCAACGGCACCGAGGCGACCGACAAGGGAGGCGCTGCGGCGCCAGGGACCGACAACCAGGCCGTCAAGGAGATGAGGTGCGTGACCTTGACCGGCTTCGGTGGAGTGCGCATGGTGAAGGTCCAGAAGAGACCGGAAGTAAAGCCGATCGAGGGGGAAGTCCTCATCCGCGTGAAAGCCTGGTAAGATCAATATAGGCCTACATATATAGACACATACATACATATGTAGTCTATGATAGTTTATGATGGTATAGTAGGCCTATACTGGCTTATTTGCTTAAGATGCTATTATGTTAAACTTGACTCGTACAAGTCCACTTGAATGCTGCCAGTCGATACGAGGGGTGCATCCATAAACGCAGGTACCCTGATGGTAACATATTGTAGTGTGTTTCGGGGTCGTGGGAAACGCCTTGACCGGAATTCCTATGTTTTCATATGGATATGTATGTATGTGTGTACGTGTGTGTATATGGAGAGAGTAAAACCCGTGTGTGTGCATAAATTACGAAGGAAGAAATACGAAAAGATAACAACTGAGGTAATAGCTAAACGAAAGA
This sequence comes from Allolobophora icterica, assembly GCA_963556255.1. Taxonomy (NCBI): domain Eukaryota; kingdom Metazoa; phylum Annelida; class Clitellata; order Crassiclitellata; family Lumbricidae; genus Allolobophora; species Allolobophora icterica. The sequence goes on along the minus strand of OY744605.1, from coordinate 21,904,898 downwards.
GAAACGCTGTCAAGATGCTTTGCTCTGCCTCAGCAGCACGTAGACAGACACATATTGACAGACAGAACCAGACAGACAAACAGGAAAGACAGACAGTCAGACGGAAAGACAGACACTTAGACAGAGAGATATGCAGAGGAACATACATGCATAGACACAGAGACAGTCAGACAGATAGACATAGAGAAAGACAGAGACACACAGACAGTCAGGCAGATAGAAATAGAGAAAGACAGAGACAGACAGACAGACAGAGATAGACAGATAGACAGACAGAGAGAAAATCAATAGACGACTGTAATGTAAAAAAAGGTAGACACAGAGAAGCAAGGACAGAGTTATAGAAACACATTTAACAGCAGAGGTTGAACAGAGGTTGAAGAAAATGCAGAGTGAAAGAAGGAAAGAAAGAACGAACGAACGAACGAAAGACAGACAGACAAATAAATAGATAGAAACAGAGAGAGACAGGGAGGGAGAGAGATGTTGAAGACAACAGATGGAAAAGTTAGTTTCCTTCAACGCATCGTTTGGCTTTTCATCGATGTACCAATGTCAAGTGACAGACTAACGAGTGTGGAATCTCTGTTTGCTCCAACCTCGCTGGTCTCAGACATCTCAGTTGTCGATTCGTGATAAAAACTATTGCTGCGGTGATCGTTAGACGCAGCCATAGGCAGCCTGCCATCCTCATTCAGTACAAAACTCGAGGACAATGCAACAAGTTAACCTTCCAATAGGAAATTCCTGAGTTAATGCTCATGAATTGGTAACCGGTGTGAAATCAGTGCTAGGTATAAAATAGTTTCTTTAATTTAGAAAATACGACACATGGATTCCATTGCGCTGTTCAGCCTTTGCGATTTGGTTGTTTAAACTTCATCTTATCGTGAGATTTCTCGCACCCACCCAACTGATAAACAAATCTCACCATCATTCAGTCCATTTGCCACTAACAATCGACCTACTTGATGCAGAACCATCCATGCATAGTAAATGCATTTTGAATAGTGAGTGCTATGCTCATCGTCTGTTGATTTAAACACGTGGGCCTATTTGCATATTCATTAATGCACCAATTGCGAGGCCTGATGACAACTTGACAAGGTGCCCGTATTCTATTTATTATAAGTAATTATCATATTATGTTCATTATGTACATGAACTGCCTACTATTTCAGGCAAACTGATTTTACCTGTGCGTAATAATTTGCAATGACGGCATATTTTTACACCTTTTTGCTTGCACGCCGCTTGTTATACACACGGACGATCGCACGTTGGGGCAAGTGGGCACTTGCCCCTTAGACTCTGACTAAAAATATGTAAAATTAAGAATATAATTAATTTAAGCCAAGTAAAATAGGTTATTCTGACATTTCGTTTACTTGCTTGGTGACTTATACAGAGGTACTATTGCACATTGAGGCGTGGAGACCCCCTTTGATTGAGACAAAGACACCGGATCACAGGAAACAGCATGACATTGATTAATTAAAGAACGGCTGATTTCGCACAACTTACCACATGGCGAGGAAAGTTAATTACGGGTGTATTCGATGTCTGTTCCTAGTTGGGTTACAGAGAGTGACTGAGAGCACAATGATAAGCGTATATATATCCCCTCCCCAAGCATATGATAAGCGTATATATCCCCTCCCCAAGCATATATATATATATATATATATATATATATTAGGGTGGCCCTTAAAAATGAAAGTTCTAAATGTTCTGTTGGCAGCCTTCCAATCTATTCCAATTATGAAGAAGTGCAAAAAATCTTTGCAATTGGTCAATATTTAGGGGTGGCCCTGGAGCTCTCAAGTTTGACGTTAACACGAGTAAACTTCCAAATTAGCTTAAATCGAAACTGAAACTTTCCAGTGCATTAATGAATTCTATTGGCTTGCCAGTGTTTGCAATGCTTCAACATTTAGTATTTAGTACTTACTTACTTATTATTATATCAACTCTAATTCCATTCAACGAGCCAGGTCAAGCAACAAGGCAACAGAGCAAGCGACAGAACCACCAAATTGAACAGTCTGAAGTCCGAATTTTCCGCATAGTTCTTTTAACCGTTCTTTGGGACGGGAAGATACTGGAAGATTTGACATCACATAAACATGTTGAACGTCTTCCAGTTCTTATCTCAGATGTGGGAGTTAAACAGTTACTGAGCATTCCAAAACTATCCTCAGGAACAGGCTCAGCCCAAGCATCTGCAGTCATCCAGTGTTTGAGAGAGTGGAATATTCAGGATCAGGTTGTCGCCTTGTGCTTCGATACGACAGCCTGTAACACGGGTAATCGCTCAGGTGCATGTTGCTTGATAGAGCAGGAACTGAATTAAAATTTCCTTTCCCTGGCATGTCGCCACCACGTTATGGAACTAATTGTTGGGGCTGCATTTGAAAAACTTCAATTGGAACTTCTACTGGACCCGATAATCATCTTTTCAAGAGGTTTCGAGATTACTGGCAATTCATTGATAGCGACAAATTTCAGACAGCCTCATCAGACCCTTTGGTGGAATCTTTGGTGGTCCCACATCATCTTGACGTTTTGGAATTTGTTCATAAACATCTGGCAACTGAACAACCAAGAGACGCTTACAGAGAATTTCTCGAGCTCTCAGCTGTCTTTCTTGGAGATGTTCCTGCTCGTGGAATTCGGTTTCGAATACCTGGCGCTATGCATCGAGTACGATGGATGGCAAAAGTTATCTACACGATAAAGATGTGGCTCTTTCGTGCCCAGTTCATGAAGACTGCTGCAGAAGAACGCAGCATTCGTGATATTGCCATCTTTTCGGTTGTTGTCTACCTGAGAGCCTGGATAACTGCTGTGGAGGTTCCTCTGAATGACTTCACTCTCATGGGAAAACTTCTGATATACCCACATACAAAAATGTCTGCTGCTACAAGCAAGAAGCTAGGGCTTCTGAAGATCTCTGGTACCTGTCTGAAGAGCTTATTGGGCTTGCTCTTTTTGACTCAAGAGTATCCAGTGACTCCAAGAAACGGATGATTGCTGCTATGGAAGAAGAAGCCCCAGATCATCCGCCTTAAAAGACCCAGTGTGAAGTCAGATGCATTTCTAGGCACCAGAGGTCTCGAACAGTTCTGCACAACCAACTCTGAGAAACTGTTTCAGGTGTTTGGTCTGCAAGGACTGTCTGATATGATGCTTTCCACAGATCCTGCTCTTTGGGAAGAAGGCGAAGCATTTCGAGAAGCACAGGCAGTACTGAAAGGGCTGGTTGTCGCCAATGACAGAGCTGAACGTGGAGTGGCACTCATCCAGGACTTAATGAGGATCAGCTTCAGTTTCTTCTGCAGGTTGTCAGTGAACATTGACGACGGTTCCTGACTGTACTAAAACAAATCTCACGTCAAATCAGTAGAAGGCTTGTGACATTGAAAATGATAACTTTCTTACATTTTCTTGTCCTGAACTGATAATTTACTCTACTGAAGTGACCAGCTTATCAGGGAACAATAACTGAACAATCACTGAATAGTGAACACTCAATTCATTAACATTGTTTTATTACTAGTATTCTTAGCCAACATATTGAAAGACTGAGTGACAGTGAGTTTGCTGAATAAATTTTTTTAAATTTTGTGATTGAAACCGCTAAACGGTAGTACAAAACAAATTTCAGAGCTCGAGGGCCACCACTAAACGTTATACAATTCCAAAGTTTTTTGGCACATAATGTTATTTCTATAATTGGCATGGATTGAACGTATGCCAGACTAAGTTTCATGATTTTTATTTTTTGGCTGTATGCTAAGGGCCACCCTAATATATATATATATATATGCTTATGTGCAAGCAGCTTAAATTCACACATGTATATATGAAGCATCAATGGAATACACAACTATGACCAGAGGCAGAGCTGACAGACTATAATTTTTAAAAGTGAGTTGAATGTTCGTGACGTCATTAACAGCAACAATAAAGCAAAGGCCGAGAGTAAAACGACGTTGACCGAATCAGCAACCTGCCGCCCAAGGCCTGGTTTATTTTTGCAGCCCCTAATATGTATGTATGTAGGCCTATGTTTCGAAGTCTTAACTTTAATTAAAAACTTTTATAATTAGGCCTATACCTATTTATTGTAATCTCGCCTGCACCTTTTAAATTGAATCTACTATTAATTTTTTTAACCCTTAATTTTTTAATTTTGTAAGTTTTGTCGCACTCTAAGATGTGCCGCCCCAGGCCATGGCCTCGTTTGTTCTTTTAGTAAATCCGCCAGTGCGACTCAAATGGAATCTTCTAGTGGAATATACCACAGATACAAGGCCTCAATGACACAGTAGAACTGAGTAGATGATTAACTGTAGGCTACTGTGTCACGGCTGCCATATAAAACGTGCACTTTTATATTTTACACAGAAGTCCAGGTCAGCTCAATGCCACAAGAGCTAGCAAGCAAACGAAGAAATCGCCTGTTATCACTGTCGTCGTCGTTGTCTTGGTTTTAATCATTCTCATCGTCTGTAACAAGGGACAGTTTTCATCACCGGTTCAAGTACCACTTTTGAACCTGTTAATTCATTCGTTGGATACCCTTTATATAGCGCCTCTTCAGAACGCTCTATATAAATGTGGTTGTTGATATTATGTTATTACGCCGCAACATGCACCTTCCACGTGATCACAGGTGGCCATTACCCAAGAGGTTACGGTCGTTCAAAGGTTTCGGCGTTTCTCGATCTGTTTGCTCACAGCAAGCTTCTTTGTTTTCATATGTGTTTCTGTATGCGCATTCAGCATTTGTGTGTATGTACGTGTATGTAAGTATATATATATATATATATATGTATATGTGTGTGTGTATGTGTGTATTCGCTGAGTCATATATGGGGGGGATAGAGCAATGGGGATGGGGATAGAGTAATGGTAACACTCAAGGCCAGGAGAGCAGCAGTATACGCGGTTCGATTCCCGCAACCCCTCGGGCGGGCGCCTTGTATGGCTGCCATAACGTGTGTTTAGTTAAGATATTGATAATTGTACTGTCATGTCTCAATGTAATCTTACTGCCTTTGTCGGTTTGAATTAATAAAGAAAAATATTATTATTATTATTATTATACTGAGTTGGAGTCCGCTTCTGCAGCGTCTTGGACTTCATAGATTTGCGGTGGAGTGTTTCTTTAAGATTAAAGAAGGACTTCGATGGTTTTTCACGTGGAAGGAACGTCACCTGACTGGATATTAAATGAGGCAATAAGAAAAATAAGAAAAGAGCACAATTATTCGGTTGGATAGATAGTACAAATGAGAACAGAACAAAACTCGCTGAAAACAGTCTGAGCAAGACGGAGGAAAACAGCTTAAATACGGCCGTCAATTGGTACCATCAGGAACAGATGATGCTAAAATGGTGGTGATGTAGGGGTGGCAATGATGCTGGTGATTCCTGAATATGTGGCCCAATGTAGGCCTACACGTTAACTCCCAGCCAGCATGCACACATGGGTTCAAAGTTGGAACCATATTTCAACATGTGTCCCATACAGACCGAATGTTCATGGGCTTGCTGTCAGGATCGGAAGCTTCCAACCCAGTACACCGTTCTGTAAGGTGAAGAAAAGAATTCGGTCCAGAATTCTTAGAAGGCGCAAAGGAGACTGAACGACTGACACCGGCAGCGGGTGTATGTATGTATGTATGTATGTATGTATGTATGTATGTATGTATGTATGTATGTATGTATGTATGTATGTATGTATGTATGTATGTATGTATGTATGTATGTATGTATGTATGTATGTATGTATGTATGTATGTATGTATTTATGTATGTATGTATGTATGTATGTATGTATGTATGTATGTATGTATGTATGTATGTATGTATGTATGTATGTATGTATGTATGTATGTATGTATGTATGTATGTATTTATGTATGTATGTATGTATGTATGTATGTATGTATGTATGTATGTATGTGTGTGTGTGTATGTATGTATATATGTATGTATGTATGTACGTATGCATGCATGTATTTATGTATGTGTGTATGACATAGGGGTCAGCCGGAAATCGCCTCGGACATTTGCCTCGGCCGAATATCCCGTTTTTCGGCACTATTCGGAAGTATTCGCCTCGGCAAATCCTGTACACACAAATAGTTGCTTGTCTGCCTCACATCCCGGAATTTGTAGGCTCATAATATCAGCTTTGAGCTACATCTAACATATTCATTTTGAAGAAGAAAAGTACAAAAAAACACCAACACCGGAAGTCCACAATGGGAGTCAAGTCCACATCATTGATTATTTATTTCTAAAATTCAAAATGTAGTAGTCAGTTATTACAAGTCCAGAAATTATTTCGATAATTTTTCATCGCATGAAAATGTGATGCTTTGCATACGGAATAAATGGTACTCGGTTCGTACCCGGATCCGGCAAATAGTACATCCAAATACTCGGATTCGGTACTCGGTGGAAAATGTCTACCCGGCTGACCCATAGTATGTTTGTATTTAGGTATGGTATGTACGTACGTACGTATGAATGAATGTATGTATGTGTGTAATACTGTGTATGTATGCATGTATAGCTTTTTGGGCGCTGAAGAGATCCGGCGATTAAAATTGTCATAGGATCATGAGCCCCGGAAACAATTAACAGCTCTTGTCTGTATATGATATTGTATAGTGTATTGGCGTTGAAAATTGTCAGCTGCTTCTGAATGATCAGCGAATGAGTAAGAAGGTGCACGAGAAGTTTTGCTTGCATCTGTTTTTTTTATATGCAGACGTGTATTTCGTGTAACACGGTGTATATGCCTAACAGCGTCTGAGCATGTGAAAGCATTCCTCTGTCTATCTGCCTGCCCTACGTCTATGTGCCTGTCCATCTGTCTGTCTGCCTGTCCCTTTCTTCTATCATACGTTCGTCTGTGCGTCCGTCCGTCTAGCCGTCTAGTGACATATCAGCCAATGGTAACTTTAGCGGAGTTGTCATTGCGTGTCCAGAGTGCTTAGGCCTATGGCTTGTCTTGTCACTGTGTATCTAGTGCGATTGTTCTTCCTTTTTTTCGTCTCGTCTAGTGTGATGACGTCACTCGCACGCGCCGCCGTCGACCAGCGGCGCCCCCAAGCGACCGGCGAATGCATTATCCGACGGACGCTGCACTTTGTGGCGTTGATCTGGGTTAATGATATTACGGTCCTGCGTCGAAATAAACAACGTCGTCTCACGCACGCACACACACGCCAACACACCCACACACCCACACACACACACACACACACACACACACACACACACACACACACACACACACACACACACACACACACACACACACACACACACACACACACACACACACACACACACACACACACACACACACACACACACACACCTAGTCACACACGTATGCACACACATACACACACACCTATACACACACGCATACACACACACGCATACACACCCACCCACAGACATGCATTCGGTCTGTGGTGTTTCAGACGGACTTCGTATGCGAGCAGGGACATAATTAGAGTTGTTACAGAAATCTAATGAAATTACGGCGACGGTGGTCAAGGAAGGGAAAGTTTGACTGCAGATGAGAATGGATTGACGAATAGTTCTACGTCTGCAATCCCAAGCCATGGACTGGTTCTTGAGATACTAAAGCCCAAAGTCTTCCCAATAACTATGGAGCATGACTCCAAACCAAGAGATTCATGAGGTTGGATTCCGAGTAATGAGAGAGATTTCTAAAGATTAATATCCAACTAGCCACGAAATCAGTTCATCAAGTTTGTAATCAATTAGATATCTCACGCATAAACATTCTCAATTATGAACAGTATATGAACCAACGATAATATTGCAACTTCTGTGCTGCTACTATTGCTACCACCACTACTACAACTGCTACTATATATGATTACTACTACTACTACAAGTAATAATAATAATATTGGTAGTGACGACGATGATGACGATGATGCTGATGATAACTCTATTTTTTCTTAATAATAAGAAAATCATCAGTACCAATGTAGAATTTCATTTACAACATTATCTTACACCTGAGAGATCATATATACCTCGGGTAGAAAAGAACTTCATCTAATATTAATTTTCTATTAAAGGTGATTTTTCATTTTCTCCATGCATTAATTTTTCTAAATGCTAAAAGATAAAAAATTGGATGCAAGTGACCTTGGAGAAGATGAAATAGTTGGCGATGTGTGATAATAATTGGAATTAACCAAAGGCAACATACTATCTGTATATGGACGTCTGGTTGTCAAGTTTATGTGTGTAGAATTTCATTTTTTGGGGAGAAATGACTGCGTGTTCACTTCCTGGACGAACTTAACTACTAACGTTTTCAGTGCGACTTAAAATATTTTGCGATATATCTAATATTATTTCATGGCATTATGTTACATCTCAACTGATGTCATTCCCTTAATATATATATATATAATATATTATATATATAATATATATATATTTTACATACTGGACTGTGGGTTCTTCAAAGCCTAGTACACAATGTTTTAAATTACTCGTAAGCACGTGTTTGTTATGTTCTGTTTGCGGATCCTGATAAGTGACTGAATGGCTTATTCTGCATCAGCTGAAGTAGGCCTGGTACTGAAGACAATGACTCAACTGTTTTCCCATTCAATCACGTTGAATATGAGTATGATTTCCTAAACGCATGATTTCCTAAACGCATGATCTGCCCTTGTCAAATAAATCTGGATCAGATTAAATTTGTCCCAACTGATTACTTTGATGAAGGAAATGCACTGTTAATGAACACGGATATCTATACTAATATAAATTTCTGTAACAGCATAAATTAATTTTCTAGTTTTCATGTGCCTCTGGAACAGTTGTACTACCACAGTCTAACAACTGTCTCTGTTGCACATTTAAATTGTAGGAGCGTGTTGCATGGACTGTGTCATATTCAATTAGTTGTGGTACAGTCTCATGCCACTGTCCTTTTAGTCACCAAAACGTGGCTTAGGCATAAATCTTACACAGAAAATTTTCTTATTACCTGGTTCAGTTTTGTTCACAAATGTAAAAGTAGCTACAGGAGTGCAGGGATTGGAGTTCTGTATTAGAGAGTATGTGACTTTTGAACTCATTGAGGAAGTCTGGTCAAGTGCTATAATAAAAGATTTGAATGAAATTGTCTCAAGGGAATGGAAAAATGATGTGATAGGTATCGTGTACCTCTGATGTCTAAGTTGTCCAGGAGAAAAGAAAAATAATTTTGACTGGGAGTTCAATATCGGTTTATTACAAATTGATCATCATTACCCCACCAACATCTTGATTTCTCATCAACTGTTACACACAATATGAAGATCATAAGAATAACTGTTTCAACAGACTCACTGAGAAAGTTTTACAAATGTATCTTTTCTGCAGACGTAAAGATTCTTCATGTGCAATAAGAGTAATATGTCTGATCAGATGCCCATCCTGTTTTGCACTGACTTCCATCCTTCAAGATCCCTACACATAAAAAAATGACAGGTATATATATATATATATATATATTATATATATATATTATTGGAAGAGAGCTTGATAAATCAGAAAACAATGTCCTCATTGCGCCTTGTAAATAAGCTGCGATTGATCTTTTGTCACGCACCGATGTTGTAACAATGACACACGCTCTGCTTAACAAGCATTTTTGAACATATTCACGAACTGTACGACGTGGCCTTCCCGACTGTTGAAATAAAAACTTCCATAAAATTAGAATGTCCTGGATGACACCCGACCTTCTAAAGAAACTTGTACTAAAAAATCTCGTCTTTATATGAAGTAGTTATAAACTCTCAATGAAAACAACACAGAGACTTTTGTTTACCACATAAATAAATTTAAACAACTCAGAAATGCCGCGGACAAATGTACTTTAAAGACAAATTTAAAAAAGTGAAAATAGCCTAAGAAACTTGTGCAGGGACAATTTCAATGGTAGTGAGAGTACATGGAGTAGGCCCTATATTCACAACCTGGAAAATAGGCAGAGGAGTTAGACAAGGCTGCCCACTCTCACTCTTGCTATTCAACATCTATAATATACAGATGTTGGTCACGGAAGTTATTGAAAATGTGAATGATGGAGTAAAGGTTGGAGGGAGTCTGATGAAGGGCATAAGGTTTGCGGATGACCAGGCAGTGGTGGCAGGTACCAATACTGGGATGCAGAGAATAATGGATGCGCTGGACAAAACATCTAAAGAGCATAGTATGAGAATAAATAGAAAGAAAACTTGCATGGAGGCAGGCGTTCATGTATGTATGTATGTATGTATGTATGTATGTATGTATGTATGTATGTATGTATGTATGTATGTATGTATGTATGTATGTATGTATGTATGTATGTATGTATGTATGTATGTATGTATGTATGTATGTATGTATGTATGTATGTATGTATGTATGTATGTATGTATGTATGTATGTATGTATGTATGTATGTATGTATGTATGTATGTATGTATGTATGTATGTACGTACGTACGTACGTGTACGTGTATGTGTGTGTATATATGTATGCAATGTGTGTTTATGTATACATCAAAGTACTCAATTTAGCTGCAGTATGAAGCATAAAGTTGATTGCAGCAATACACATTTGTCTGACTACTTGAGTGACCACACTCAATGTCTGGCATTCATGGGCCACATGATAGTGCTTTGTTGCCAGGCGACATAATATCCACCAGCATCCTGGTCACATTCGTGTCTCTTGTTACGTAGATTGGCAGACATTAGTGATACGAGTGTAATGGCAGCCCATTCATTGGCAGACATTAGTGCTACGAGTGTAATGGCAGCCCATTCAATGGCAGACATTGGTGCTACGAGTGTAATGGCAGCCCATTCATTGGCAGACATTAGTGCTACGAGTGTAATGGCAGCCCATTCAATGGCAGACATTAGTGCTACGAGTGTAATGGCAGCCCATTCAATGGCAGACATTGGTGCTACGAGTGTAATGGCAGCCCATTCATTGGCAGACATTAGTGCTACGAGTGTAATGGCAGCCCATTCAATGGCAGACATTAGTGCTATGAGTGTAATGGCAGCCCATCAAATTGTCTTCTTTTGGCGTCGCTTTGAAGCCACCAAAATACACTTAAGAGTGTTCAATTTCTCCCTCTGGTGTTGACACTGTGTTGCCAAAATGGTTATGGTCATGACCTCTGTGGTCATAAATTACAGTCCCTTTGGTCTATTTTGAGGTACCTAAAATGCATTATATGAAGTGTCTTGATTCATGATACATGCATGAATGCATACATACATACATCCAGTACCATACTTTACATTGACATACCATCCATACTTTACATTGCCATATATATATATATAATATTATATATATATATATATATATCCATGAGGTATCCAAGCAACTCTGTTAGACAAATTCTTACAGTAGAAATGAGCTGGCTGCGGAAGATCGAGGGATTTCAAGATTGCAGAAAATAAGAAAAGATGACATAAGACATCATTGGGCATGATTTTGACATGTAGAGAGAATGCCAGTTGACCGAATCCCACACAGTGCACTATATGCAAGATTCGAAGGGAAAAGACACAAAGTCAGACCAAGATTACGCTGGACAGATAATATAACTGATGACATAACATCACTTGGACTGACGCTAAGGGGGCAATAGACTTGACAAATGACCGAGGACAGTGGAGATCATTTATTTGTACCCATCGCTGTCAAAATGGCTGCGTCAGGAACTGATGATATATAGCCTATGCATGTGTGTGTGTGTGTGTTTGTGTGTGTGTGTGTGTGTGTGTGTGTGTGTGTGTGTGTGTGTGTGTGTGTGTGTGTGTGTGTGTAGGTGTGCGTGTGTGTTCTATAGATAGTAACCCGGCTGCTGGTTTCCGGCAGAACATAATAGGGTATCTAGACCCATAATAACAACGGCTGTTTTAATATGCGCCCTCATCATCGGCGTCAATATGACGAAAGGTCGTGCCACAATAGGGCAAATGATGTCATCAATCTTCCTGTGTACCCTTCCTCCACACTTCCCATCAACTCGCTCCTATAATCAGATTTAGCGCAGAAGGGATGAGTTAGTTACTGGATCGTTAAAGCTGGCGTCATAATCCAGGCACCTTGAACATCGGTTTGCCACCTAATATAATCCAGGCACTTTGCACTTCGGTTAGGCACTTAGCGTTTTCCAGACGCCTTGCACTTTGGTTAGGCACCTAACGTAATCCAGGCACCTTTCTAACACTTCGGTTAGGCACATTATAAAATAATCCAGGCTTCTAACACTTCGGTCAGGCATTTTTATAATCATTACGTTGGACGTTCAGGACACGACAATTGTTCTGTGAACTTAAAATTTTTTAATTAAGTTTCTCTCACTGTTTACTTTGGTTTGTAAAAAAAACTAAGTAGACATTAATTGTTTTATAATCATTCTGGCACCTTGCACTTCGGTTAGGCACTTTTTAATTGTGATTTTAATTACGACCATTTATACGGCATCGTCAGTAGCAAACCACTTCTAGGATGTTTACACCGTCAGAAATATATTCGACCGACCCCTGCCACACAGGGATCGCAATTCCTTAACACTCAACATCATCCAGAAACCTTGCACTTCGTTCTTCCTACTCAACATAGGGCCTAATCCTTCACACCTCCATCAACTGATCTCATTAATTTTAGTAAATTGCACAATCAAATCATAATTCAAGAGCTTAGTTAATCATAAAGAGCTCAGTTATATAAAGAGTTGTATACTGTCTGTCTCTTCTGTCTGCCAATTTCTTTTTGTCTGTCCTTTCTGTCTGCCTCGGTCGGTCTATCTATTTTTAATTGTCTGTTTGTCTTAGTCTCTATCTCTAAACTATTCGCTGTCTGGCTGTCTGTGTCTCTCGTTTGTAGGTGTTTATCTCTTATTCTTTGTGTCGCTGTCTGTCTCTCTGTATATTTCTTTATGTTTCAGTATCTCGTCTCCAGTCCTGTCTGTTTGCCTCTTGTTTCCTTCCTAACACTGACCAGGTCTTAGACGCCGTGCTGCTACTTATTGATACCCCTCACTCATCTGTATACATAGCATGCCATAAAATCATGATAGCTTTACTGCGCGTGTATTTATAACCAGACTCATTTGCATAAGAAAATCAGCTGAAAGCAGATGCTTCTGGATGTAATCATACTTGATCCGCATAATATGAGTGCTAACGTACGCATATATTGATTGCACACAATCTGCAATCATATATATATATACATACATTTGTATATGTATATATAATATATATATATATATCTGTGTGTCATATTAGAATGCATATCTTGATGTCTCTGAGATGGCGTTGGCTGCTGTGCCAGGTACTCTGCGATGTCCGCTGCCAGCAGTCGACCAGTAGCACGGTCGTCGCTTATATTAATGAGAGAAATCTGCTGCCGGAAACCGAGAGGCAGCGGGAGTGGCGAGGGTGTTGGGTAGGGAAAGGGGTGGAGAGAGGGATGGCATCTCTCCAAGGGGCCGCCTTACTTGGCGAGACACGGAACACATCAATATCGAGAAAGAATGCCAATCTAGGCAGCAGAAGCAGCAGTATACACAGCTGAGAGGGAAGTAAAGGAGGAATGAAGGAGATTGAGAAGGATGTGATAATAAGAACGAGAGGATGTCAAGAGAAATATTAAAAAAACAGGAGTATGAGAAAGGAATTAGCTGATGGCTAATGAAGGAAGGAAAGAAGAAGAAGAGGAGGAGGTGGTGGAGGAGAAGGAGGAGGAAGAGGAGGAGGAGGAGGAGTATACGAAAAGATAAAGAAAAGGATAGTTGATACTTGTAATAGGAGGATCCAGAGGCGGATTAAGGCATGTTCAACATGTTCGGCCGAACAGGGGCCCCCACACTTGAGGGGCCCCCACACATGTAAAAAAAATTTGTCCAATATTTTATAATAATTGTTATTTGTTAAGTCTAGGCCTAATAGTAAAAATGAGTAAAAACTCGGAACAAATTATTCGAAACTACTCATTTAATAGGCCTATACACAAATACACAACTTTCGCACATGTGTGAGCCCCAATTGGAGTTTCCATTATTAGGCAGATTCACCTAAAAAATCAGCCAGAAATGCTAGTAAGACCTATTTTTACTTGCTTATTTAAACACTTACTACCTGACGGTACAAAAAGGCCGATTCTTACGTCATTTCAATTATGAAACACGTTTTTTGTTAACAAATTTACATTTTAAGAATAAAAGCCCTTTTTACGTCACTTTTATTATGAAACCCGTCTATTGAAGGTCTATAAGTTTTAATATTAAAACCAAAGGCCCGTTGTTATGAAACACATTATTTAGTCATATTTAGATAAAGTAATTGTAATCGTAATCTCCAATTTTCTAAAGCGCCACTGTAAAGCTGAGCGCAAAGCACCAGCTTATTCACGAGCGCTGCGACGTATCCGAGGGGTTGTCCAGAGATCGATGTCCGTTGGTGGTCCGAGTCCGGTTGCCAGAGAGTCCAGAGAGAGAGGCAGAGCAGCTGTTGATTAAGGGAATAAAGGCATTTGTTACGTCACTTCAATTATGAAGAAGTGTATTTTTATTATAAGTTTACATTAAGAGAATAAAGGCCTTTGTTACGTCACTTCAGCTATGACACAGTCTACTGTTAATAAGTTTTAAATTTAGACAATAAAGGCTTATAGTTTCGTCATTACAATTGCTAAAACGTCTATTATTTTTAATCTCAGATGTAGAGAATAAAGGCCTTGGTAACGTTACTTAAATTATGAAAAAGCCTATTGTTATTAAGTTCAAAGTTAGATAATAAAAGACTATCATTTGTTAAGTCGGTCATTTCGATGCCTCTTGTCACGTCATTTCAGTTGTGAAATACGTCTATAGTTTGTAAGTTTATTTTTAGAGAATAAAGGCCATTCTTACGTCACTTCAATTATGAATAAGTCTATTGTTATTAGGTTTAAATCTAGAGAATAAAGACCTATTGTTACGTCACTTCAATTATGATCGACACACGTCTCTTCTATAATGAAACACGTCTGTTGGTAGTAACTTTATATTATTATTTTCATTTTCATTATTATATAATTATTGTTTATATTGTTATTATATTCATTATTACGCCTATTGTCATTATTATTAAATTTATAGCTATTGTTATTATTACTGTCAGCATCATCATTATTATTATTCGGCATTGCGCAAAAATGGCGCCAAATATAGATCCATTGGACGCCATTATAACCATTTAACGATCTTGATGGGGAAACGATGCACAATTTGGGAGACCCACTTTCTAGACCAAAGTTACAGCTCTGACCTGACCAGAACTCAAGTGCTATGTGACACATTATAAAATGACGCCATTCCATTGTGTAGGCCTACATTCTACAGTATACAGTCGTTGGGGCCCCCACAGTTTTATTGAACAGGGCCACCACATTTGTTAATCCGGCCCTGGGAGGATCGGATGGAAATGAGCAGCGCCGGATTTAAACTTGGTGAGGCTTTAAGCTTTCTAAAGCTGGGAGGCCCCTTGTTAAAAAATTCCACCAGAAGGTCTCACGAAACTTGAAAACATATATGCCTTTTAATTGTTTAATAGTATGAACGAGTGCCACGTTTAATCCATCGCAAGACAGTTCAGCTTTGCCAAGAATTTTACCACCTACACTTTTTATCCGCTCTGCGTAAACGGCGCAGACTCAGGACAAGATGGAATTTGCTACACAAGCCTTTCGAAAAGGTTCTACATTATATATATATATATATATATATATATAATTATATACAGTACACATAATTTTTTTTAAAGCCCCGCAAAATTCTGAATTTTGTAGGCACCTGCGGATTGTGAGGCTCTAAGCTGTAGCGTTTTTTTAGCTTATGCCTAAATCCGGCACTGGAAACGAGTCTAAAAGCTCAAGAAAAGACTACAGCAAGAGAACGAATACAATACAGTGCTGTATTTTTATTTTGCCATCCTTACAAAGTTCAGAAGTGCACACGACCTAGGTCCGTCACCATACGACAGAACATCTTTTGCGCTGGTTCGCTACGCAGTGGCTTGAGGTAGATTCGAACCTGCCACCCTCTGGGTACAAGGCACAGAACATACCGCTACACCACCGCGAATGATCGAACGAACGGAGAGACGAACGGAATACAGATGTCTCTGCTTATTTGGACGATTTATCCAGTTTGATTTAAATTTGTCCTGAACCGGTGTACTGACTGCATCTATAATGATTCTTATTTGGCCATAACATTCCGATCGACCGACCGACCGACCGTTGGAGCTGATGCTGTGCAGCTGTATATCTTCAGAGACGGGCGGAAGGCAGAGCGCCATGATGCCCGACCGTCCGACGAACAGAAATGTTGCCAATGATAACATTTTTCGCCGCGTCTCAGATACTCGATTGATCGGAGGAAAGACAGACGAACGAATGAACGGACGGACGGACGGACGGAGAGACAGACGGATGGAAGGATGGAAAGAAGGACGAACGAATAAACAGACGAATGAATGAACGAACGAATGAAGGGACAACTGAAGGAAGGATAGGCAGAATGAAGGATGAAGAAACAGACCATAAGAACAATGCATGAACGAGGAAAAGTAGGACAGAAGGACGAACGAATGAATGGAAAGATGAACGAATGAATGGAAGGATGAACGAATGAATGGATGAATGAGCGAACAAATGGACGAATGAACGAATGGACGGATGAACGAGCAACTGGACAGATGAACAAACTAATGGACGGATGAACAAATGAATGAACAGATGAACAAACGAATGGACAGATGAAAGAACGAATGATCGGATGAACGAATGACGGAAGAAGTGGCAGGCGGACAACAGAAACAGAGGATAGAAGTTGTTTGCAGATGGTTTCTGTTAGACCAATATTTTACCACAGCTTTCGTGGACTTAGGGGACAGCGACAGGTTACAGACTCTTTCCGGCTTCGTCATTAAGAAAATTGCTGACGCGATCTGATGAGACTCACGCAGCTGTTGTCACTGAGTTTCTTTCGGGGATGTCAACATCTGCCTATATATTCTGGTTCACTGTCTTTCTAAATCTGATTGTCTGTTGGTTGTCTTCCTGTTTGGTTGTCTTCCTCTCTGGCAGTCTTCCAGGTTGGTTGTTTTTCCATCTGTCTGTCTTCCTCGTCGTCAACCTTCTGTCGTTTGGATTATCTATCGCCTGTAGAAACACTTTTTGGGTAATTTTGAACCAATCGGTCTCGTTTCTGTGCTATATGAGATATGCCAATTTAACGATGACAGGCTTAAAGAAGATTGCAGAAACTGTTGACGCTCTCAGTTCCCCGTTATACTGAACCGTGACTTAAGAATAATATCAGACGAAAACAATAAAATGACTAGATTGTACCAGAATAAATTTGAACATGAAACTGCCATAAATTAAACTTGAGGTGAGATGAGACTTCGTTCTGCTCTGGTTGTGAAAAGAAGACTACGTTGCTTCTCGAAATCTCAGCAATGACATGCTCATAAATTGTTTTCTCGGTCATATTCTGAAATCTGAAGCATATAATATAACACTGCCAATCAACAAAACAAGACCATAATGTCTGATGTTTATGATAAAGCAGAACACTCGATGTAATTTGATTAATTTCATCAGCCGAAGCTACGCAGCAAACTACCTATTAAATTTAGCCTACTACTGTAACGGATATCTTAGAATTTCCATTAAGAGATAGAATGTGGCTCATTTAGAACAGATTATGATGCGTAGGCTGTATATAGATATTTTGCATTTCGCGATCAATTCACATAATGAAATGTGGTTTGCATTCGCCTGGCGTTGGTGAACTTCCCCTCACAGCGCATTATATCATGTAACAATGCCAAACGATTCTCTATATTGTCTTAGATCGTTACACTCGATTCACCCATCGAAGTCTGAGTTGGTTTCCCTTACCTATCCAATTTCGACCGCGGTTCACCAGGGGATTAGTTTCACTTGAAGTAAAGATCAATTTATGCCATAATTTATATGCTTTATGAAAACGACGCTATAATAGGCCT